>CM046855.1:19897181-19962181 GCA_025617745.1 Heliocidaris erythrogramma | reverse complement strand
AGAAGAGTTTGAGCCATCAACTGACTTTAGGCGGAGGCATATAGGAGACGCAGTCGCATTCATCTTGTTTCCTTTTTCTTTTTCTTTCCTCTTCCCTCTCCCTTTTATCTCTCCCTTTTATCCTCTCTTTTTTTTGCCGACATGGGTGGCGCATTTGCCAACAGCAATTTGGAGTGGGGGTGTGGCACCCTCACCTCCTCCTCCCCCCCCCCTCTATCGATGTCCCAACCCCCCAACTTACCCAGAAATATTTGCAATTGAGCACTGCGATCGAGTCATAGAGATCTAAATTTGGAACATACATGGATAACGGTTTTCTATTCAATTCCTTCTCAAATGGGGTGCAACATTAATGGAAACCATTAAGAAATATTCCAGGAATTTAGGAAGACAACTGAAAGTTGACATTTCTTTGACATGTTGAACCTTTGCAAAAACGATTGGGGCGCAATATTTACCAAGAGGATGATGAAACTTACATGATGGCAAGCAAAGCAATGAGAATTATTTATCAATCTTGAGCCCTTCAAAAACATCCTGTGCTGGGGCGGGAAATTTACGAGATCCTGGAGCAGCATTATGCGAGGAAGCTTCAGAAAAATTTTGCATTTCAAACCCTCAAAAAATGTAATTCAAATGCATTTATCCTGCTGATGGTTGGGGGGGGGGGGGTGCCGACCCTGAAATCAACGTTGCCTGCCAAGATAACATTTATTGTTGTAGGTCATTCTGCAAACCTACACAGCATGGTTGGCACGATTAAAATGAACTTCAAATCGCCATGATTTTTTAAAAGAAAATCACCAATTTGAGTAAAAAACAAAGAAATACATAAGAAAATTTGTTGATTTTGTTGATGCGACATAAAGAAATCACTTATAATTCATTGTTTGATTTTTCTTATTTTTTGGCCGAAAAACTCATCAAAGGAGTGTTGATATATTTATTTTGTATAGGAACAACATTGAGGGCAATAAATCAATTTTTTTTTCAACCCTGTAATACACACAATTTGCATTATTGTAATTACATGTACGTGGAAATAAGGAAGGAAATCCATTCATAACAAAACATGTGTTGTCCTAAATGTTTATGCGAGTGTGCGAAGCAAGTGAACGCAACTGAAAATGTGAATATAATTTATTAGGTTTTAAACTTTAAAGGTACTTTCTGTTATTATTGCTCTGGGCAAGAAATGAAATTGCCCCCACCCCCACCCTTTTCCCATATTTTCACAGAATTGCGAACTGTACATTTTTGTCTTGCCTACCGGAGGTGAAGGCAAGACTAAGGGATCCAAATGGCGTCCGTCCGGCGTCCGTCCGTCGTCTGTCCGTCACAAACGTTAAAGTTTTCCTGCAAGACTCTCTTATGACAGATAACTTTGCAACCGTCATTCACTTTTCAACCGTCATTCACTTTTCAACCATACTTGGGTTGTAGATGCGTCATACGTTAAAGTTTACCTGCAAGACTCTCTTATGACAGATAACTTTGCAACCGTCACTCACTTTTCAACCAAACTTGGGTTGTAGATGCACTGAGGGGACCTGCATGTTATGGTGCCGTTGGAGGTCACATGATAGGGTCAAAGGTCATTTGAGGTCATACATTAAAGTTTACCTGCAAGACTCTTATGACAGATAACTTTGCAACCGTCACTCACTTTTCAACCAAGCTTGGGTTGTAGATGCACTAAGGGGACCTGCATGTTATGGTGCCGTTGGAGGTCACATGATAGGGTCAAAGGTCATACGTTAAAGTTTATCTACAAGACTCTTATGACATAACTTTGCAACCATCCCTCACTTTTCAACCAAACTTGGGTTTTAGAAGCACTTGGGGGACCTGCATGTTATGCTGCCATCAGAGATCACATGGTAAGGTCAAAGGTCATTTCAGGTCAAACATTATAGTTTACCCGCAAGACTCTCTTATGACATAACTTTGTAAACGTCACTTTCCAAACATTAGTAATGTAGATATATGCAAGCATAACTTATGCAGATTTATGCACTTGGGGGACCTGTTGCATGGCAACAGAGATCACGATATTTCTAGTTATCGCATGTGGGCGAGACACATTATCGCTAATGCCTTGTTTGTTTTTGCATTTTTAAGCCTAAATACAGCAATTATACTTACAGGAAATTGATAGTCTTCTATTCACTCAATGTGGGTGCAATTAACAAAATTCAGGAGAATATAGTCGAGGAAAATAGCTATGAAACAAAGTTTTTTTTCTTATGGTGAACCTTTGCACTTATTCTATACTGAGGGGCGTAATATCTATAAAAAATAGAGACTGGTAAATTTAGGCTCCCAGGGGGCCTGGTCTTAGTCAAGAACGGCTCTAAAACGCTATTGAAAAATGACTCAAACATTGATTTAAATCATACAAAAGTGTTTTGTGGGTATGGGGTTCTGTTGCAAAGCAACAGTGCACCGGTCCGAAGAAAATAAGAGTAGGACGTTTGTATCCTGTCGTAAGAAACTAGGCGGCTGTCGATGCAAGACTGGCAAGCTCCACGCTTCATTATACTATATATATAGGAATCAGTCGATGGTTGGGCGGTCGGTCTGGCCGGCGGTCGGTCGGTCGGTCCGTTGCAAATCTTGCGGATCGAACTACTTCCTCAGTTTTTGACCGAAAGTCATGAAGTTTGGTACACACATTGGTCTTACTGGGAAGATGTGTACAACATATTTTTTTGATGTGTCGGAAGCTGCGTTGCCATGGAAACGGCATATCTATGGCAGTAAATCAGGGAAAAATCTTGCGGATCGAACTACTTCCTCAGTTTTTGACCGAAAGTCATGAAGTTTGGTACACACATTGGTCTTACTGGGAAGATGTGTACAACATATTTTTTTGATGTGTCGGAAGCTGCGTTGCCATGGAAACGGCATATCTATGGCAGTAAATCAGGGAAAAATCTTGCGGATCGAACTACTTCCTCAGTTTTCGACCAAAAATCAAGAAAGGCTGTTGTCACGGGGCGGGGGTATTAATCATCATCTTCAGTGATATTTCTAGTTTACAGTTGCATGTTACTCCAGTCATCTTCTAAAAATCTTACAGATTAAATAATTTTTAAAAATATCAGCAAAACGTGATGAATACTATGTTTAGCCGAAGTAAGCCGACGATTGTGCATACCGGTAGATAGAAATGTACTGTAAGCAAAAAGACGAAGTGGACAACACAACCAAAAGCTGGACCCACTGTTCCTGCAGCTTGTGTCAACCAGTCAAATGTAACCATCTGAAAAATATCTGACGCCCTGTAAATAGTTTAATTTATTGTTGATTCCTCGATTGAAATTGTAGATATTAAATGACTTGGTTGTAATTAAACATGCTATATCATTAACTTGTAATTGGAAAAGGGGTATGTGTATTGTATTTACTATAATAAATCAATGTACCTACCTATTTGCTAGTCTTACGACTACGCAAGCCATTCGAGTAATTAAAGTCACGACAGTGCATATACCCTCCTAGGATCACGCCTTCCTCTGTGCACGTACGCATGACGCGCGCACACATTCCTCCTCTTTCCTTCTCGCAGCCTAAAGAGTTGCAGCTAAGTCACTATCTTGCGCAAAAATTCAGAGTTTGCTACTCTTTTAGCGCGTTTTTGGGTGACTTTTGCCAATATTTCCGTCCTAGACTTGTTTATTATCTGTTTAGTGTCGGTTTATGTCTGTCACGTATTTATTTTGGTGATATTTGAGCTTAAATTCATACCTTACTTTTCACCTCTTTCGTATAGTAGCCCAGGGCATTCGCTTTGGCGTTTTGCCGGGCGCTCAGCCCTGTAACGTTTCGTTGGTGTTTCGTGTGTGTGGCTGTTGTGTGCATATACCCTTACGAGAGTGTTCTTTTGTTCGTAGTGCGTGAATGGAATTTTCCACACATTGCGCGGGAAAATTCCATTCCGTTTCACTCTCGCTTTTCTTTATAATTGTTTATTGTTGACTCTTTTATATCTCCTTACAGGTGATAATGAGTTCTTCGGAGGAAGAGCAATCGAGGTCTTGGTTACCTCCAGGCTCTTCCAATTCTTCTTCCCTCCCGTCCACTACTCTCACTTATAAGGGCGTCAGCCCAGTGAGTGTGTTGGAGACCTCTGTGTTTCGCTCGCCTACCAGCGAGTCAAACACGATGGTTAGGGGAGGTAAGGGCGTCAGTCTGCCTGCTCGCTCTGGTATTTTTGTACCGGGAGCGTCGAGCAAGACAGGCTTTATAGGTAAGTTAGGTGTTCATAAGTCTTCGGACCGAACACCCGTCATTAGCAATTCTAGCTCCCTCCAACTCGCGACCACCGCGTCTGCAGTTGGGGGGCGGTAGCTAGTATTACCGGGTCCTCACGACCCCCGACCACCGTCGGGAGCCTGGAGGGGGCATTAACTGGTAAGACCGCTAAGCGATCAGCTAATGATGTTACTGGGTCTTGCCAACCCCCGACCACCGTCGGGGTGCCTAGCGAGATTTCACCCAGTGTTACTGGCTTCCCCCAACATCCGACCACCGTCGGTGTGTCTTGGGGAATTACAGCCGGTAACGTAAATCCGCATCCCGCTAAGAAGACCTCCTCCTCGAGCAGGTTCTCGCAGCGGAAGACTGCTGGTTCCCGCCAGCCACTGACCAACGTCGGTGCTCCGGGTGCTATTTCCAGCAGTGCTGCAATGTAGCAGCCCGTCCACTCCCCGGCAGTCAATGCGAATCGGGGCTCTGGTCGGGGAAGCACAGTCCCTAGAGTTGCGGCCGAATTGCTTCTCCCCACTGGGGAGCCCGGCCCGGACAATTTCGGTAGTGAGGCTTTTATACTGCAGCCTAACACTTCCCGTGCTTCTAAACGGCCTTCTATTACGGTGGCTCACACCCCCGCTAAGAAGCCTAAAGCCAAGAAGGGTAAATCCAAGGATAAACCCAAGTCGGGTAAGAAGGCTCAGCCCTCTTTTCCCCCCGAATCTCAATCTGAGCTGCTCAGATTAATGAGACTCTTTGCTGAGCAGCGTGGTTGGGATACTAATCCCCCCGACGCTGCCGGCTACTGAGACGGGTTCTCCCCAGTCAGTTGTCACTGTGATGGAGGATGTTCCCGAGTCGGTCCCCGGTGTTTTCCCGGTCTCCGATATTCATGAGAACCTGGGACAATTTTGTCCGAATGCGGTTTCTCGACCTACTCCTCCCGTGCCTGCGGCTCTCGGAGCCCCGCCGTGGGAGGAGTCTGTCACTGGTCCGTGGGCATATCCACCCCCATGGGATTTTCCCCACCGGACTACTTCTCCCGAAATTGATTCTGTCTCGCAGGTTTCTACCCCGTTCTCTTTCAGAATCTCAGACCGGCTACGACCCTCAGCCTTGTCAGGCTATGGCGGCAGATGCTAAGGCCCTGTTAGAGAAGTATATGCCAGAAATTTTCCCCCAAGTCCAGTCGGACAGTGATCAGCCATCGCTGTTATTCAGACAGCATGGCCCGTCTCCTGGTATTCCTCTTACAGAGGACTTCAAACAGGAGTATGGGGATAGGGAGGCACTCGCCGATGCGGGTCGGGCTACCCGACGCCCCTTTGGTAGTGCCTTCTCTTTCTATCCGGATGATACCCAGGGCTTCTTTTCAGCCAAGGGTTTATCCCAGGAAATTATGGGTATGGGACAACGTTTGAATATCAATTTCAAGTCTCGGTCCTATAGATCCACCGAGAAGCCCCTAGTGAACTTTGAAACCAAAGTCAGGTCGGGCTTAAGGCTTTCGGCGTACCTGGGTTCACTGTTACGCCTTCGGGCCAGATCAGTTGAACTGAATGTGACCGAGGGGGACTCCAATTTGTTGGATGAACTCCTGCTTTTGTTAGCTGGACTTCAGTGGTCTCAGCTCTCATCAGCGGCGATTGACATTACGCATCAACGCCGCAAGCTGGCGCTCTCCACACTGGGAGTGCTAGAGAAAGACATCCCGCCTCTCTTGCGGGGTATCCCTTCCTCTCATCCCAAACTCTTTGGGGGCCAGTTTAACGAGGTCTTCCTCAAAGAGATAGAGGGTCGCAAACAGGCAAAATAGATGGCCAGACAATTCTTGCCCACTCAGCCTGCTCGGTCCTTTCCGAAGTCTAAGTCGGTCTCGACAGGCGCTAACCGCTCAAATCGTTGAGTGACTGTGACTATCCCTTGGGTTGAGACCCCTACCCTGGGCAACCGTGGTAGAGGCTCGGCGAGAGGAAGAGGGGGGCGTAAGACCGCCGCCAAGGGCCCAGTCAGGCCCAAGTCGGCCTTTTGATACCTTACCCCGAGTGCTTGTGGACAGTGTAGGTGGGCGGCTCCAGAGATTCCTCCCAGTTTGGGAGGCAATCTCCGGCGACGCCTTCGTACTATCCGTCGTGCGCGACGGCTTTTACATAGATCTGATAAAGCCGATTCCAAACGGCGCCATCAGAATCCGCCCGCCTCCAATGTCAGCCCTTTTCCAGCAGCACATCTCCTCAGAGATCGCCACGCTGCTGGGAAAGGGCGCTGTAGAAAAGGCGAGAGATCATCCTCATCTCTGTCTCTCCCCAATTTTTGTCATTCCCAAGCGCTCGGGAAGTTTACGTATGATTCTAAACATGAAAAGAATCAACAGGTTTATACCTCCAGTGCATTTTCGCATGGAGACCTTGGCATCTATTCTGCCCTTGATCAAGCGGGACGACCTTGCGATCTCCCTCAATCTCAAAGACGCATACTTTCACATTCCCATTCACTCTGTCGAGAAATTTGCTGGGATTCGCGTTCCAGGGCGAAACGTTTCGATTTCGTGCCCTGCCCTTTGGGCTGAGGCCGGCCCCTCGAGTCTTTACCCGAATAGTGTCGGCCCTGGCCGCGTTTCTACGGAATCGCGGCCTCCGATTATTCGTCTATCTAGACGATTGGCTCCTAGTTGCAAACTCAGAGTCCCTCCTGTTGGATCAGTTATGCCTTTTACTGCGACTAACGCAAGACTTAGGCTTTCTGATAAACTGGGAAAAATCAGAATTATCTCCCACACGTACCCCGGTGTACTTGGGTGCGGAGATAGATATCCCGAATCAGCTTGCCCGCCCCAGTCGGGACAGAATTCGGACTATCACCATGACCGCACGGTCATTGCGAGTAGCCCGCAGGGTCAGAGCCAGACAATGGCTTCAATTCCTGGGCTATCTGGCCAGTCTAGTCGACGTCTTACCAGACTGCAGGCTGTTGATGAGGCCCTTTCAGAGGCACCTTCTCAAGTTTTACAGACCGGGCAAAGATTCTCCTTTGGGGTGGATTCCACTCCCAAGAGATATCAAGCTCCTTCTCGCCCCCTGGTCGAACAGTTCGTTTCTTGCCCAAGGCAAGCCTCTCTGTACACCTCTTCCGTCAGTTTCTCTGGTGACAGACGCCTCCCTTTTCGGTTGGGGCGGTCATTGCCGGGGCGAGATGATTTCAGGGGACTGGTCTCACTTGAGAGTTATGCCCCATATCAATGTTTTGGAAATGATGGCGGTCAGCCTGTCTCTTCATCATTTCAGGCCCGGTCTTGTTGGTCGCACTGTACTCGTTCTTACGGACAATGTCACAGTAGCTGCCTATATCAATCGCCAAGGCGGCACTCGGTCTTCCTCTCTGAACACCTTAGCTGCCCAGTTGTGGAGGTGGTGCCGGTCTATGAACATTATTCCGGTAGCCTCCTACATTCCCGGTCAGGAAAATCTGATCGCGGATTTTCTGTCGCGGGGCAAATGCCTCCCGTCAGAGTGGACTCTTCATCCGGAGGTGTTTGCTCTTCTCCAAGAGGTGTGGGGTCCTCTGGAGATCGATCTGTTCGCCTCCACCCTCAATCACCGACTCCCGAGGTATTGCTCGCGGGTTCGGGATCAGGAGGCGTGGGCGATGGATGCCTTTTCCCTCCATTGGGGAGCTATCCGGGGGTACGCTTTTCCCCCCATTCCTCTGATCCCTCAGGTCTTGAGGAAGGTCAAGGAGGACAGGGCTTGGCTCTTGTCGATAGCCCCACATTGGCCAGCGAGACATTGGTTTCCAGACCTGCTGAGTCTCCTGGCCGGCCAGCCGTTTCCCCTTCCTCTCGGGGAGGATTTGATAATTCAACCCCTCTCGGGGATTGTTCATCAACGCCCAGCGGTCCTCCACTTGACTGCCTGGCCGTTGTTGGGGAAGACGCCAGAAACTCGGGGCTCTCTCCGAAAGGGCCTCCCAGTTTGTAATGAGAAGCCGTAGAGACTCCACTAGAGATCTCTACAACTCTCGTCTAGGGGCCTTCTTTTCTTGGTGCGAGAATCAGGGTGTCTCGCCACGTGAAGCCCCTATTGGTGTTATTGCCGATTTTTTGATCTCCCTTTTCGATAAGGGTAGATCGATTTCAACCATACGTGGCTATCGTTCGGCTATTGCCGCCATCCACGTTGGTTTTGCTGATGGTTCGGGAGTCTCCAACTCCCCTCTTTTGGCTAGGTTGACTCGCTCCTTCTTCTTGCAGCGTCCATCAACTTGTAGCCTGACTCCTTCTTGGAGTCTACCCAAGGTCCTTGACGTGCTTGCGAAGCCACCTTTTGAACCTTTGGGTAAAGCGTCCTTTCATCATTTAACGGTCAAGACGCTATTTTTAGTCGCTATTGCTTCGGCACAGAGGAGGAGTACTCTTCATGCTCTGTGTATAACACCGGGTCACATCCATTGGGAAAACCATGGTGTGCAACTTATACCCAAGCCCTCCTTTATTGCTTCCTCTGGACCAGTTGAGATTTTTCTTAGACTGCTGTCGGACCATTCCTCAGTGCAGGAGGATAAGGTCTGGTGTCCGGTGAGGGCCTTGAAATGGTATTTAGATAGGACTAAGACTCTTCGTAAGAGTGATCAGCTTTTTGTCATCACTCGAGAGCCCTTTTCCCCCGCTTCCAGAGAATCCATTTCTAGATGGATAGTCGAAGCGATCCAGGCAGCTGGGCCGGAGGCCCTATTGAGTGATGGGAAGCCCGTGCTCACGATACCAGGGGCATCAGTGCCTCTTGGGCTCTTTTCCAAGGGGTGCCCCTAGTGGACATTATGAGGGCAGCCTACTTGCGCTCCTCCACGTCCTTCACATCTTTTTATTTAAAAGATGTTCTGTCTGAAGAGTCTTTTTCTAACAAGACGTTGCAAGCTGCAACGTCATCTTTGGGTTCCTGTTGACCTTCCTCTTGGGACATGCCCCCCATTTGAATCTGTGCTGGTCTAGCAAATAGGTAGGTACATTGATTTATTGTAGTAAATCAGTAAAAATTATATAGGTGGGAAAAGAAATTTGTTATCTTGTTTAAATTTCAGAAATCAATCAGAAATCAATCAACCAATCAAATGAACATCAATTCCACACGGCAATCAGCATCCCAACATTTTAATGGAACAAAAGGCTATGTGATCTACAAGATAAATAAATAAAATACGCAGAAAACAGAATAGTTAAGGTTCAATGGTTTTGATGTATATTATTGCATATCTTGACTATTTACACATTTGATCAAACATATTTTATTCAAATAAAATAAATCAATGTATTGAAAACAAATTATCGGTATAAAGACTTATATTGGTTGACTCAAATTATATTGTATCGAAATAAGGCAGTGAATAATACATAAAAATTATCTTTAGTACAGAATCATGGAGTGTTGAACGTAGTGAAAAAACGAAGACTGCCGAAGAAAATGAAGATTGTGGCGAAGAGTCGACTGTGGTGAAAACGGTGAATTATGGGTGTCTGGTGTGAGATCTGGGGTGATGACCCTTGTCAGTTTGTGTAGTGACACTGGTGGTAGAAATGACCCTTGTCGGATGTCACTTGGACCTATTACCAAAAAGATAACGATACATCGTTGTCCCTTAAAAATCAACTCATATCGTCCTCGAAAGGTTTAAAAATTCACTACGACGTTCAACATATAAAACATAATATATATATATATATATATATATACATACATATTGTGACTATACTTATCACATAACTGCCATATTCACCTCCATAATCAAGATTATAATTATATTGCCATGAAAATGACCAACAACTGGTAGTGGTACAAGTTTAACCTTAAAAAAAAACGTCAAAGACGAATAACAGTTTGTTAAATAGAAAATCATGACAACTGCTATCACTATTAAATCCTCAAAATAGGAAACCTATACAAATCAGTTTCGACAATTGTAATGATTATATCCTTTTTAAACCAATTAGAGAAAAATGGTCTAAATAATTATATAAAACTCAATTGTCATAAATCAAATAACTTGGTCGATCCATTCCATGTTCGTTCTTTTCTATTTACAATAGTTGAACTACCAATAAAGTATATAAATAATTATAACTACCAAAGTACATACCCGATATATATCAGGAAAATGACCCGTGCTTTAGAGGTTTACCAAAAACCAGGACACCAAGGAGAAGGTAATTAGCCGGTTTGGCTCTCCAGCTCGGGTAAACGAAGGTTCAAAACCACGTACAAAATAATGCTGCTGTAACTTTTGGAGCAAAATCTGTGTCCTGCAGCGATCAAGGTTGGATGTGATCTGGTGACTTCTCAAAATACGAAATGAAATCTCCGACACCACCCAAAAAGGGCTAATTCTGATTGGTTACTTTCATTACCAAGAATAACAAAATTTACATAACAGTAATCAATTACAAGAGTGCACGTCAATGGAAATGCACCTTTAGAAATAATGTCTTTAAAATGCTGTCTTTAGAATTAAAGGACAATTAACCCCACGTGATATTCTAGATGCACCTATTGTCTGCTACGTCTTTCCATGGAGGCTGCCATTTTGTGCATGACACGGATCATTAGGTACCATATGCATTGATAATAGCCTACCTTTACAACAGATACGTCGCTTTGTTCTGATTGTATTACGATTGTTATTGGCCATGGGCCTAGATAATTGACGACCCATGAGTTCTAATAGCCATCCTGTAAAGCAGATTCCTCGCTTTGTTTTGGTATTGTTACGATTGTCTCCGTCCTTGACGTATATTTTTTATGAAGTATATTTTTTATGAACAAATTAAGACCTTTTAAAAAATATATAAAACTAAACTTACATTTCAGAATATGTGACTTTATCTAATATATATTTGTCCTCTAAAAATCAATTACAAGTTAACGATGAAGGAAATTTTACTTGGGATGAAAAATATGTTCGTGTACACATAAAGTAATGGCAGCCCCCTTATTATTGCTAGCAGACGATAACTTGGCTGGAAAATAGTGATTTATATCTATATCCTGTGTTTTTACATGAAATTGCATGTATCAAATAAGAGGCATATACTACACCATTCAAAATAAGCTAATTCATACGCTGAGGTTAATTTCCCTTTAAGTACTTTGGATTTTTTTCTTTTTAAAACACAGGTGGTGGATGTTGCTTTGTATCCAACTCAAATAAATAATGTTCACACGACATTATACATGTATGTCTTAAGTTGTGTTTATATAGTGCATTAAATCGTATTAAATACTTGTTTGGACACTACACCCCCCATTTGAATCTGTGCTGGTCTAGCAAATAGGTAGGTACATTGATTTATTGTAGTAAATCAGTAAAATCAGAATTGATTTTATTATTTGCTAGATAAATCTATGTACCTACCTATGTCCCACCCTCCTACCCCACTCCTTGCCTAGCAACATGTCAAAGTTTGTCTGAGGCTGCTCGTAAAGAGGAGGATTGTATGCGCGCGTCATGCGTACGTGCACAGAGGAAGGCGTGATCCTAGGGGGGTATATGCACTGTCGTGACTTTAATTACTCGAATGGCTTGCGTAGTCGGAAGACTAGCAAATAGGTAGGTACATAGATTTATCTAGCAAATAATAAAATCAATTCTGATTTTACTGTTTTATAATAATGATAATGAAAAAATATTTTCTGCAAGACAATATAATTTAAAATCATACTATAATTCGAGAACCGTTTGTTCGTTTGTTCGTCTGTTCGTCTGTTCGTCTGTTCGTCTGTTCGTCTGTTCGTCTGTCTGTCTGTTTGTTCCCCTACTCCTAGATCCTTCGACAGATCTTCACCAAACTCGGATGGTGTATGTAGGGGGGCCCCAGAATTGCCCTTGAGGGGTTGGTTTTTTTTAAACGTCACTGGGGTCATCACTGGGGTCAAAGGTAAAAATAAACACTGTTTCATAACACATACAGTCGATCATGAACATAATCGATTATAAACTTCTCCGCGCGCATAAGAAATCAACAGTGCTGTACATCCGCGCGCCGCTGTAAAAAAAAACATCTCTCATCGCCTCATGTCGGAACCCGCAGCTTGAAGGTTCGTATGAATATGAATTTTCATGTTCACTTACTCGCACTGCCGATGGATATGCGCCGCAGCTTGAAGGTTCGTATGAATATGAATTTTGAAATTAAGACTTTTCATTCATGTTTAGTTAGTCACACTGCCGATGGATATGCGCCTCATTTTGGTCGCAATGCTGTACCGCAGCTTGAAGGTTTGTATGAATTTTTATATTATAAGACTTTTCGTGTTCACTTACCCGCACTGCCGATGGATATGCGCCGATTTTTAAAATTGACCAATCAATGGACAGCTTCAGAATAAAAAAGTACAATATTGTCTATGAAGGAATCCTCAACTGAGAGGTAAGTACCTAACAAACCACACCACCCTATGCCAGGCACCCCCCCCCCCAACAAAATTGGTTCCACATTTCATTTCATTATTTTTTCCTCATTCAATTACAACAATGGATTATCTTCTCATAGCAACAAAAGTCCAAAAAATTGTACTATATCCTGTTTTTCCTGCCTAAAAATCCCACATCTTAAACACGTTTATGCACTAAACGCTCCATTTCAAAAATCGCGATACGGGTAAGATGGCTAGTCTGATTAATTTAGGATCAACATTAGTTTAGTATATCAATGCTGGGCAATATACCTGTTGACAATATATTCAATTTTATGCATACTTCTAAAACAAAGGTTGTTCCTGACAACCTGAAGGCTTGTCAGAAGCTTGTCAGAAGCTTGTCAGAGGCTTGTCAGACATAGCAAAATTTAATGTATGCAAACTGGATGTCAAGTATTGTAGTTCATCATTACTGACAGGTTAATGGAATACCTTGTTACTAGGTCCCCAGGTCCCCAGGAAAGAAACGTCCATAAATTTGAATAACTTAGTAAACAGGTCAATTCCAAGCAAAACAGGACATAAACCCAAAAATTTCAAATCTGTCTGATCATACCAAATCTGGTGTCAAATTAATCATAAATATCCAAATTTCCATAATCTAATAAAATTTATATAATTTCACTTGAATACTGAAAATTTGCATAAATGATCAACATAATCTTTAAATGAATAATTTATACCAATTATAATTAATTGTAAAAGAAAAGTAAAAGTCATACTTGTATGACTTGTGTGCTCAAATACACTTGATATGCAAAGTTTAAGTAACATATTAACCAAGAATAGCATTAGTTTCTGTTCTGCATAATCTCACATACTTCAGTAACTGAAAAAAAAACTTGTTTGTAACACCCAAAACACATTTCAACTTATTTCCGAAAAGGACTATCATTTTCTTATGAAAGTTGATTGGTAAATCAAGGTACCTAATACCTACAAAATGATGTGCTTTTGTTTTGAAGGAATATATAATTATATGATATGATTAAATATGCCATTCCGTAACAGAATAATGTTACAGAATGACATTAAATTCAGTTTTACATAAATTAAACCAACTGTGAACCTATACATTAGTTAATCTTAATATATCAGACAATTAACTAATGTAGAGATGATGATTTAATTTGTATATTTGGGGTTTTGTGTACAAGACAAATGGAAAATTGTGTTTTCTTATTCCATATGTAAATGAGATGACTGTATTTATTTCCTCTTTACGTTTGATTGTCCTGTAGTTTAGACCTGAATATTGATCTAGATGATGGTATCAAATAATACATATATGAAATTTATGAATAATGAAAAACGATAGAATACATAAATCCATATAATAATGCAATACATGCAATATAAAATGGAATTTAATGAAAAATCTATCTGAATGTCTTTTAAACTTACCAGAAGCATTTCACACAAATGAATACTCTTCAGAATTTTTCAAAAATCTTAATTATTAACAAAAATATAACTTTATTGATAAAATTTGCACAAATTATAACAAATTAATAAACATTAATAGATCTACATGTATTTTTAACAGATATTTATGGTCATAAAAAAAATCATCAAATTGTTTGCTCAATCTGTGTTTCAATCTTTGTTTTTACTACGTATTTACATAACATGAATTTTTGTACACTATTTCCCACTGACTTTCTGAAGTCACTCCGTAACGTAATGCTGCTTCATTTCATATTTTACATCATATTTCAAATATTTTCATACATATTTCTAGAAACATGGTGTCATATCAAAGCTAGCAAACTACAGAATGTCACAGCAATCTTGAAAACAGGATGCATATTCAAAGTTCAGAGTTTGAGCAATGTTTATTCTGGTTAAAAAGTCATGTCCTTTTTGTTTCGTTCCGTAACAAAACGATATAATAGTTAATATTTCATAAATTTGATGAATGGTTGACATGAAACTCAACAGTTGTGAAAGTACCTCTTATTGATTGGTTTATGTTTTGCACTATCAGTTTAAATATATTCATTATGATGTTCAGAATATTCATCTTTCAAACTTGAAAATATTTTGTGAATGACATTCCCTAACGCTTGGAATTGCCTTGCTGTATCAACATTAAAAATTCATTTACCATTCATCTCTGAGATTCCATGAAGATTAAATTCATTTTATCACATAATTTGGTTGTGTTTCTGGGCTCAGTTATTAACATATTGCTAGACATTATTGTCCCGTCAATCAATGCTTGTTCATTCTTCAATGCTTAGGTCATTTTTGCTGTCAAACATGAATACAATTTATATTTCCTCTTTGAATGCAGATTCTAGTTCTATTGAAGTTAACTTCAATGAAGAATCTGATCACGTATGCACCCTTCCTGTTTCTTGGTTGAAGCAACACAGTTACTCTCCGGCTGACCTAGAGGTCAAGGCAAGGTTACGAGATGTCGGATATCTAAATGTGAGTTGAAACAATGCAATGTAGATGAAATGGTTTTGGGTCATCAGTATAGTTTGACCATGAAATACATTTCACTTTGTCTTGTCTGCATACCTAGCACCATTGCTGGAGGAGTTTTGAAAAATCACACCCAGTAATAAAAAATTAAGTTTTGTATTTAGTCAAGTCAAAAATGAGAGAAAAATCAGTTATGTCTCAAAATGTACCAATCACCTAAAACATAATTTGTGTACAGCTAGAACATATAAAGTTAACCTCAAAAAACTTTGCTTGACCTTCTATTGGCTAAAGGTTCAGGAGTATGAAGGATATAAAGGAAATTTAGATAAAAACCTTGTGTGGAACCCAACTCCAACTTTGGTTCCGCGCAATCCGTATTTTGTGCGGGCACGTACGGGTGCTTTGTTAAGTCTACTCGCAAGTTGAGCACTGTAATGTATATTTAGAGAGTATTAAAACTTGCAATATGTCTTAATTATAGAATGAACATTTGAAGCTTATACTTTGAATATTATACTTTGAATATTATAAGCTCATACTTTGAATATTGTATGGTGACATGGAACCCCTACATACAAAGCAAAATATTTTTAGGTGACTGGTAGGTACCTTTAAAGATTTAAATGTCACTCTAACTTTCCAATCTAGCACTAATGAAAATTTGATTTCCTCTCTCTTTTTCACTGTGGAAACTAATTTTCTATAAACCGGTAAGTGCAGATGGCCAAAGGATCACTTGTTCGTAACATGATTTATGTTCATGAATTGCTCATTCAAACACATCATTCGCTTAACCCCTTCCATGCCACCAGATTTTTGAGCAGTTGTCAAAAATGAACTTTTATGAGTTGAATATTAACGTTCAATGAGTTTTTTTCGTGAGCAAACTGGGCAAAGATTTATTGCATAGGAATAAACATATTGGGAGGCACAGGTTTCTCTGAGGAAGAATTTTCAAGCTATTCGGCACCTAAACAAAATGTTCAACAGTCACATTTTTGAGCGTGCTTTTTAGTCATCCTGTGAAATGTACATCAAATTGGTAAACGGGTAGGTATTTGGGTCACAATTTGACCCTGTAGTATCGGTGTCAATTGTTTTGATTATCATTTAGCCTCATGAGATGATAGGATACTAGCTCTAGATCTGTCCTTATACAATAAAGTCACTATTTTATAAACAGTTCTGCCATTACATTTCCAAACCTGTCTTGGTAATGCCACTGCATTGTGCTATAAAGCAATTGTTAGTGTATTGCTATTTTATGATAATTGAGACTATTTACAAGCCGGGCTGTTTTTCATTTCTTCTTGCCGTTGTCTGAAATCATAAGCTTGTTCTGTATCTGTTTACCACTCTTTGAGTCTCTTTCTTCCTCTCTTTTTCTATATGTTCTCATGTTTTAGGGTGCCATTGGATCATTCAGATGGGAAGATGTGAGGAATTCAGAAGACAACTTATTTGAGTAGGTCTTCTGTCATGAACTGTTATAGCGAAGACATTGGGTATTAAAGCTCATGTACAGTTTTGCTAGCAAAAAGGAAATTGGATAGAAACATGTTAAATATAGTCTCATGCTTTCCATGTATCAAAAGATGTTTGTACCAGATCATTTGGTATTCCATCAATGATTTCTGGTGAATTTTACAGTAAATATATGTAAGGAACGCTAGATCACGGCAATATACTGCCCTATGCTAAGACCTTTCCACCCCAACAGCACCCCGCACAACAATCTCGAGGCTTGGCACAGAGATAGCATATGTGTCACTGTGTGTAAGTTTTGAACGTGTGTATGGTTTATAGTGCACACTGAAGTTGTTCAGAGTTTATATCCCTGACCCGGCACTTAAAGTAGTCACTTGAAGAAAATTCGCAACTGAAAATTAGTGACAAATTATATATGGATGGAAAGATTACAACTTGAAGAACACAAATGATATGCTGAAAAGTCATATAAATATCCTGGAAAGGCTTAAAATGTAATTGTTAAAGACCCTTTTAAGACCCCCTAATCATGCCAAACAACAGTCGTAGCAAGGTCTGAATTGTGACGTCACAGCATTGGCAGATATACAGCTAGGTACGCACACAGCCAGTTTTCTCTCGTTTGTTTACCACGTACACGTTTGTTTTCGTCTATTTATTGTCGCTCTGATCTTTCACATCAATTATTCAATATCATTCGACATATCACTAAGGAGTGTGTCTTCTGAAACGTTATATAATAATTCTGCGTGATTATTTCAACTTTTATGAAGCAATAATCGGCTATAAACCAATTTCAAGAGTTTGACAACCTGCTTGTGCAGTTGGCCTGCATGGCTGGGGATCCGGAGCTCGTGTTGCACTTTTCGTTGCCTAGTACATGTATACTAGGACAATGTCTTGTGACTGATTTCTTCGCTTTCATATTTTTGGAGAGAATAATCAGACTCACTCAGAATGTCAGACAGCCACAGTTAAAAAGAATTGTCATCACATTTTGTATTTCAGATTTATCGTGGTTGAGGAAATCACTCATTTGTTAGCACTTAAAAATAAAGTGCATAGTCTATGACCTGGAAAGAGGAAACGGTGCATGTAACACAATGAAGCGCTTCTGTATGGAGCGAATGGTGGTTTCCTCAACCACGATAATGCCAAACTTTCAGTACCAAATCCAAATGTTACTTTTCTGGCGTTTTTAGAGTGATTTTTGGATATCTTCTTTCAGTCAGATTTCACAAGCTTCATCAGTTCATGCTTCACGATCCCCGGCTCACCCAGGCAACATTTCATTTCCCCGGCCTGTGGCCGTGGCGTGATCTGGTTCGTGCTGGTAGGCTTGTGGAAGATTTCTACCATTGCCCAGTTCTTCTCCTCCTCCTCCTTCTCATTCAATCTCTCTTACCTCACTATCATCATCATCATCATCATCATCATCATCATCACCATCACAGTTACTATAAACTCAATTACTTTCTTCACCAATTTCTATGTACATATTGAGCTCAGTTTCCTTGTCTACAACCAACATTTTGATCTGAGTCTCAAAAAATCAATGAGAAAATTGCGTTACTTGTGTGTGTTTTCAATGCATGCGGCGCGCCTAGCCAGCAGCTCTCATTATGTTGTCAAGCTTGTGACGTCACACATCGCGAGGACTGCTGAAGGCAGAAAATCTGGATCTCACAAATACCATTTTTGAAGGATGATTACTGCGGGCCCCAACCATATCTTGACCAGGGAAGTTGTTATACCTAATCAGTAAAGCTTCCCCTTCGTAGTGATATGAATTTTGCAGCAATTCAAAACACTTTTGACTCTTCGTGTGACTACTTTAAAGTATTTTTTGTCTCTCATTTGTTTAATATGCCACTTTAGGACATGAAATCTTCACAGCATCTTTGTATTACTAGTACCGGTATCTTGCTATTTATCAACAAAATTCCAATAAATAAGATGAAAGGTTACCTTTAAGAAATGCTAGGAAACTCAGAGCTGACATTTTCCCCTAACAAGTTATATTCCCCCTCCAGTATTCTGCAAGAATTTAGAATATGGTTCCAATAAGGTTTGTTGAAATTCAACAGATAGAAGTAATTTGGTTTAATATGAATAACATGAGCCAAGCATGAGGTACAAGACACTAAGGATGTCTTCCCATTTTTATTTATCTACATCGAGCATAAGCAGGTTGTTACGATTGTGGTGTTACTGAAACTGATATATTGCATAGTTCAGGAGTGTTTAAGTACTAAAATATTTTCACAGATATTCTAAGCTTTTTTGTGTGTATTCTTATTGATATTGATAGGTGGCTTGATTATCTGAATACATATGGAATCACCATTCTAAAGAAAGTACCTGTTTGTCCTGAATCAGTAACAAAGGTACGTCTGTAAGCACAGACTTTAATTGTATCCCCCGGCATACTGGAGGATACTCTGGATTCAGCAGCGTTCCGCCGCGTCACATTCTTGTGTGCGCTCTAGCGGTCACATTTCTCAACAGATTTCTCTCAAACTTTGTATGGAGGTGTATCTTGGTAAAATCTGGACGCCTCTAATTTCTGGTGATGCTGCCCCCAGTGTTCTGTCTTTTATAGGGTAAAATGCCATATTTTGGGGGATATCTTGTGTGCGCTCTGAGGTCACATTTCTTGACAGATTTCTTTGGAATTTTCTGTAGAGTTGCATTATACCCTAATCTACACACATTGTTTTGGTGATTCTGCTCCTAGTGTTGACAATAGTCTGGGCCACTGGCGGCAATCTCTACGCCATCCTTTTGTTTGAGGGAGGGGAGGGGGGAGGTTCTTTGTCCCTCCTTCGAATTGCTGCCAGTGCCGGGGGATACATTCTCATTGCGCGGCAATGGACATTTCTAGTTTGACACTTGAACACAATGCAATATGTCCTGGAGTGAAGACTATCTGTGCTTTCCAGTGTTTCTGTCACAAAGCCTATGGGGTGTAGTTTACAGATTAGATACAATCTTGAGTCAGTTATAATAATAATATTCCGCTTTTTATATAGTGCCTAATACATTGGCGATGTTTCTAAGTGCTTTACAGACATTTTACCCTGGTCATCGGATTCTGGCTTGCCCACACTCATTGTATGCATGTTATCCACTCCCAGCAATGGGCCGTGGCGCTCACATTGCTAAGCAAACATTAACTTTCGCATCCTACTGGGTACCCATTTAACACCTGGGTGGAGAGTGGCAAATGTAGATTAACATCTTGCCAAAGGACGCTAGTGCTGCGTTGGGATTCGATCCCGGACCTCGTGGTTCAGTCCGGGGACTTATCCACTGATCCACAGCACCTCTTATATTATATTATAATGCATTCATGCACTGTGACTGACTTTGGATTCTGCTTGCAAAGCAATGCTGGTGTCGAAGTATTATAAATTTTAATTAGAATGTAAAAGAGGTAATTAGGTCTAGTCAAGGTAAAGCAATATAGCATGTAGAATGATCTATATTTTCATTATCGGAAAAAACTCCATTTGAAAAGCTAGAAAAGGATTATGACACTTATAAGTTTCTATTAATCTACTATTTTTGTATCTTAGAGATATGGGATGGTGCAAATTTACTTTGTTTTAATAGATTTAAATATTTGGAAAGGAGATTGTACATGAAATTTGAATGCAAGATTTGTAAAAATGAAGCTGGAGAGCAGGCAATGTATTTGTGATTATCAAAGAAGAAAAATATTGGCAGCATTTGTCCAGTCTTTCATTCTTTTCTTATTCTACAAACTTCCTATTCTGTGTAACTTGACTGCTTCAGTCTTTTACTATCATAAACTGTATGAAGATTCCTTAGGTGAAAACTGAATGCAGAAATATGTGTTTAATGATATTCCCTCTGATAATTTTATCTTGTGCAGGTTGCCAATATGATTGGACCAGTGACAGAGACTTTATATGGATTTGTGAGTAAAAAAGAAGTGCATGAATGTGCTTCATATTTATATTCAACTAATAGTAATTATTTTTATCATATTTTGAGGTGTTCACTTCTTAATTCCTTAAATATGATTTAAAACTATTTTATTTGGCAAAGAAAACATTACAAAGTAGAAACACATTTGACAAAGTGAAGATAAAGATAATGCAACCACTGGAACGCCAGGAACAGAAAAAGTTAACTATTAAAGTAAATGTAGCACGGAGCTACTGTTCCAATTCCAGTGGTTGCAAACACATAAGTATATAAGTTGCATTTTCATTATAAATTGCATATACATTAAATGTGCGTATTCGCACAACAAGAATATGGAATAGAAATAACAGTATTATGTTACACAAAGATTAATTCATATCACATTTCCAACTTAAATGGTTAACATATCGCATTTAGTTTGGGAGAGAAAGTAGATAAATGAAACATAGAGGACAAGCTGTAGCACTTAAGCTATGGGCCCTGAGAAATACTGTTAAGATTTGATTATGCACATGTCTATACTGTTGCTGATCTGTAGCCTATGATCACTTCCTTGACATTGTCGTACCTTCATAACTTCCACGTCATTCTTCTAAACATGCATCTGTGATGATGGGCAAGCTGCTGGCTAGTATTGAGAGAGATTCGCTTTGGTAAGGAATCTGTGTACAGCAGATGATTTACAAGTGAATTGTTCAAAATCCTGGAATACTTAGAGTTCCAGTTTGGTCTTTTGTGCTACTGAAGATGCATTTGCAATGGATGCTTCAGAAGTCTGCTAAGAGTCCAAGGGACTCCAACCAGACTCTTCCCTTGGTTTTTTTTTGTTTGTTTTGTTTTTGTTTTGGCAGAGGTCCAGGGCCCTTATATTAAACGTGCCCTGGGACAGTGGAAGCTCTGAGGTTCTACATGTTCTCTGGTGCCATCTAAGCCAAATTTCTGAACATTTCATAATGCCTTTTATGACCAAGTTTTTAGGAAAGAAGCTTAGTTTAGGTCTACACATAAGCAAAAAGACAATTTCGCAAAGCATTTTTTATTTCTCTCCCGAAAATCCTCTTACATGTGAGATATTGTTTGCTGGGCGGATGGGCGTGAGAAGAGGCTCAGAGGGGTGAGACTTAGTACAGTACATGTAGGTCTGCTGGCAGAGGATTCTGTTCCCCTGTTTAAACATGTGTACCCTGTTTCACTGCATAGTCTGTTACATTAATACTCTAAGGTGTGTCTTTCAACCAGACTGTATCAGAGTCAAATTTCATTTATGCTTCATTTACTCAACATTGTATTGTTTATATCTGGCAATATTCATGTCCGGTCAACTGGACTAAGAAACGAAAGTCCTTAACATTGCTTGAGTGACCACTTGCCTTCATCATAAAGTGAAGTGTTTGTGATGAAGGATCTTTGTCGGTCACGGAAGCAAGTCATTTATGTGTGTTTGAATTTTGACCAATAAAGTCATGTTGATTGGATCATATGACAAGTAGCAGACTCCATACAGCCCAGGAAATGCTGATACCACATTTATGTCTGCTTTTTACACAGTTGAGGTGAACTGCTAAAAGGAATTTTCCCATAATGCCTTCTGTTGACTTTCCTCGTCAACTTTTATTGTGGAACTTTACACTGTTACTTTCACTAATACAGCGATGTTAACCTTTCACTACACTACATGTACTACATGAGCTTTGTCATTGTCATTACTAGTCATTGCTATTTTGTGTTTGTTGAATGATCTTTAATTCAGAGTATTTAGGTTACTGTTTTCCTTAGGCCTGCACAATTTATGGCTTACATTTAAAAGAGTTAATTACCTTTAGCATAAGTATGTGAATACAGTGGAAACAATAGGATTTTTTACAAACATGACAAGACTCAAGCAGCCATTAGATTTGATTGTTCTTTTAATTTGTCTAATTAGGCAAGCAATTATTCTGAGAGTTTTCCTGTGTGTGAGGACTTCAAAGGCAGAGAATTTCAGCTGCAGTTGATATCTCCTAGTATCACATAATTCGTTTTACAAATACAATTTAAAATTGACTTTGTAGACCCTGACTTGGTTCTTTCATTTACTGATTTTGTTATGTTCCCTACGAGGGGACAGCTTTTTATTAGCTGTATTAGACAGTTTCTTCCAAACTCTTGTGTAAGCAATCGAGAGCTTTTACATGCAAATGCAGTTGCATACATGTATCTTGTGCTATGACAATTTACAGCTGCCATTGCTATTTTCACTCCTTGTGATTTGGTAATTATCTTTACCCTGTGCGAAGCAATGTGTGGGCTCAGTTTTGTTTCAAACTGCAGCTTTCATTGAATCCATACTGCTTTGAAGCTTTTTGAGCAGGAAAGTTATTTTTCTTGGATTTAGATGGAAATGTGGACAGTGACACTTCTCCTCTTCCCATAAGTTGTTTAGTGCTGTTTCTGAACATGCACAATTTCTAAAGAGACACTTGGAGAGCAGCTCTAAAATCACTATCACTTGAAAGTTCAAAGTCAAAAATTTACACAACTTGCCACTGTTCTCAAAGATTCATCACTTGCTATAGCTCCAAAATAATGTTTCAAAGTCTTGTCACTTACTGCAGCTGCCAGATCCATTGCGACGCAACTTGGTTCAAAGTCATTTAAAATGATCCAGTTTGTAAACTTGTGATTATATCATACTGTATTATGTAGCCGTCAGAGTGGAGGGCTTTTGGATACAGCTTTGTTTCGCTTAATGTCATCACATTGATGTTTGTTGCATGCAGCGTTCATGGTGGGAGCTGCCCCTTTTTCGTTTGGTCTTTTGTGCTACTGAAGATGCATTTGCAATGGATGCTTCAGAAGTCCAAGGGACTCCAACCAGACTCTTCTGTTGTTTTTTTTTTGTTTGTTTTGTTTTTGTTTTGGCAGAGGTCCAGGGCCCTTATATTAAGCGTGCCCTGGGAGAGTGGAAGCTCTGAGGTTCTACATGTTCTCTGGTGCCATCTAAGCCAAATTTCTGAACATTTCATAATGACTTTTATGACCAAGTTTTTAGGAAAGAAGCTTAGTTTAGGTCTACACATACTAAAAAAGTAAGCAAAAAGACAATTTCGCAAAGCATTTTTTATTTCTCTCCCGAAAATCCTCTTGCGTGTGAGATATTGTTTGCTGGGCGGATGGGCGTGAGAAGAGGCTCAGAGGGGTGAGACTAAGTACAGTACATGTAGGTCTGCTGGCAGAGGATTCTGTTCCCCTGTTTAAACATGAGTACTCTGTTTCACTGCATAGTCTGTTACATTAATACTCTAAGGTGTGTCTTTCAACCAGACTGTATCAGAGTCAAATTTCATTTATGCTTCATTTACTCAACATTGTATTGTTTATATCTGGCAATATTCATGTCCGGTCAACTGGACTAAGAAACGAAAGTCCTTAACATTGCTTGAGTGACCACTTGCCTTCATCATAAAGTGAAGTGTTTGTGATGAAGGATCTTTGTCGGTCACGGAAGCAAGTCATTTATGTGTGTTTGAATTTTGACCAATAAAGTCATGTTGATTGGATCATATGACAAGTAGCAGACTCCATACAGCCCAGGAAATGCTGATACCACATTTATGTCTGCTTTTTACACAGATGAGGTGAACTGCTAAAAGGAATTTTCCCATAATGCCTTCTGTTGACTTTCCTCGTCAACTTTTATTGTGGAACTTTACACTGTTACTTTCACTAATACAGCGATGTTAACCTTTCACTACACTACATGTACTACATGAGCTTTGTCATTGTCATTACTAGTCATTGCTATTTTGTGTTTATTGAATGATCTTTAATTCAGAGTATTTAGGTTACTGTTTTCCTCAGAAGGCCTGCACAATTTATGGCTTACATTTGAAAGAGTTACCTTTAGCATAAGTACATGAATACAGTGGAAACAATAGGATTTTTTACAAAACATAACAAGACTCAAGCAGCCATTAGATTTGATTGTTTTTTTAATTTGTCTAATTACATGTAGGCAAGCAAATATTTTGAGAGTTTTCCTGTGTGAGGACTTCAAAGGCAGAGAATTTCAGGTGCAGTTGATATCTCCTAGTATCACATAATTTGTTTTACAACTACAATTTAAAATTGACTTTGTAGACCTTGACCGCGTTTACACAGAGTGAACTCGAGTTCAAATTCGACAGCGAATTCAGTTGCGACCTTGGATTAGCATAAATTATTTTTCGGTGGGCTGTTTACACCAAGCGTTGGACGAACTCGAATTCAGAAGGAAAGTGAATTCGACTTGATTACGCCCTCGCTTGGTGGGAATATCGTGATAATCAACTTTCGGGTTAAATTTGTGAAAACCCCGTGAGTGAGTTCAAAATGGCGGTAGCGAGTATTGTAAGTGCAGTCATTTTGATCTGGTTTTGTATGATTTTACGTCGGAATTACACAATTATGAACGAATATCTGCAGATATGATGAGCGCGTGGTGGATTGAATCAAGCCAGTTCGGTGAATGTGTCGTCGTTCGTTGTGGTTCACTTGTTGAATGACGATTGTTTTACTGATGCGACGCTTAGCGTTGCTTAGCAATACCGGAAGTGACGTATGACGGGGTCACTGGCTGGATATTTGCTAGTCGACTTTCAATTACGTGTCCGTTCACACAGCAAATAGCGAATTTAAATTCGATAAAAGTCGAGTTTGAATTCGATAAATGTTGCTCTGGGTCGTCATTCGAATTCGAGTTTTGAACTCGAGTTCTAATTGCGACTACCCTGTTTACACACAAATGAACTCGAGTTCAAATTCGACTAAAGTCGACTTCAGTCTCTGTGTAAACGGGGTCCTTGACTTGGTTGTTCTTTCATTTACTGATTTTGTTATGTTCCCAACGAGGGGACGGCTTTTTATTAGCTGTATTAGACAGTTTCTTCCAAACTCTTGTGTAAGCGCTCAAGAGCATTTGAATGCAAATGCGGTTGCCTCTTGTGCTATGACAATTTATTTTTACAGCTGCCATTGCTATTTTCACTCCTTGTGATTTGATAATTATCTTTACCCTATGCGAAGCAATGTGTGGGCTCACAGTTTTGTTTCAAACTGCAGCTTTCATTGAATCCATACTGCTTTGAAGCTTTTTGAGCAGGAAAGTTATTTTTCTTGGATTTAGATGGAAATGTGGACAGTGACACTTCTCCTCTTCCCATAAGTTGTTTAGTGCTGTTTCTGAACATGCACAATTGTGCCACAATTTCTAAAGAGACACTTGGAGAGCAGCTCTAAAATCACTATCACTTGAAAGTTCAAAATCCAAAATATACACAACTTGCCACTGTTCACAAAGATTCATCACTTGCTATAGCTCCAAAATAATGTTTCAAAGTCTTGTCACTTACTGCAGCTGCCAGATCCATTGCGACGCAACTTGGTTCAAAGTCATTTAAAATGATCCGATACTTCTCTGGCATTCAGTGTAAATGCCAGCATGATGTACCAGTTTGTAACCTTGTGATGTATTATATCATACTGTATTATGTAGCCGTCAGAGTGGAGGGCTTTTGGATACAGCTTTGTTTCGCTTAATGTCATCACATTGATGTTTGTTGCATTTAGCGCTCATGGTGGGAGCTGCCCCTTTTTCGTTTGGTCTTTTGTGCTACTGAAGATGCATTTTCAATGGATGCTTCAGAAGTCCAAGGGACTCCAACCAGACTCTTCCCTTGGTTTTTGTTTTGTTTTGTTTTAGTTTTGGCAGAGGGCCAGGGCCCTTATATTAAAGTAGAACACTCAAGAAAATCACAAATATGACAATTAATGTATCACTAGAAATTGGGAAGCTT
This sequence comes from Heliocidaris erythrogramma, assembly GCA_025617745.1. NCBI lineage: Eukaryota > Metazoa > Echinodermata > Echinoidea > Camarodonta > Echinometridae > Heliocidaris > Heliocidaris erythrogramma. The sequence goes on along the minus strand of CM046855.1, from coordinate 19,935,771 downwards.
ACAGGTGGCAATCGTATAAGTTTTATGTCAACTGCGTATATGATGATTATAAAAACAACATAAATAAAAGCTCTTCTCAGCATCTGGAATATCCGAGGATTCGCCAGAAATATAGCGATGTTTTGATGTCGTCATACGAGGGATCGATCCTGCTTAAGCAGACGACGTCCTATAATGAATGAACGTAATTGCAATGCAATTATTTATCAAATTATAAAGAGTTTGGTACATTTAAACATGACCTTATTTCACACCATTCTAAAAGGGAAAGTGAACTGATTCTGATAACTAAAACCGTTTGATTGTAAATACACAGGAGAAGGGTCAATGATCAATGAAATAAACCCCATTTTCAAATTGAAAAGCCCTGCGAATAATAGCTGGATGGTATTCGTTCCCTCTTGAAACGCCGAACATGCCGCGGTGCAAGCAGCTGAAAATACAATGGCGTCTTATTTTGTTTACAAGTGACTGATTCCTTTATTTTTTTAACGCTGCATTTTTCATCAAAATAATACCATACACGAAGTTAAGAGTGAGGCAACAGACTAACATTAAGACTGACGCTAGTCAAGTAAGAGAAATAAGTGAAGAGGAGATGACAAAACAGGCACTGAAAAATGTGTATAATGTTATGGGACATCGTCTGCTTAGACAGGACTCGCCCCTCTTGTGTCGTCACACATCTCAGCAGCGTTCAAGGAGCTTTTCAGCTGCTATATCGGGGGCTGTATTTTACCGTTTTATAATTGATAATAATCATTAATTCAAATGTTTCCAAGCTTTAAATTTGGATAACCTTGTTTAATTTATGCCATCTATGCAATAATAAGCATTAAGCCAATATTTAAAATCATTAGTGTTCTACTTTAAGCGTGCCCTGGGACAGTGGAAGCTCTGAGGTTCTACATGTTCTCTGGTGCCATCTAAGCCAAATTTCTGAACATTTCATAATGACTTTTATGACCAAGTTTTTAGGAAAGAAGCTTAGTTTAGGTCTACACATAAGCAAAAAGACAATTTCGCAAAGCATTTTTTAATTTCTCTCCCGAAAATCCTCTTACACCAGAGATATTGTTTGCTGGGCGGATGGGCGTGAGAAGAGGCTCAGAGGGGTGAGACTTGGTACAGTACATGTAGGTCTGCTGGCAGAGGATTCTGTTCCCTGTTCCCTGTTTAAACAGGAGTACTCTATTGTTCACTGCATAGTCTGTTACATTAATTCTCTAAGGTCTGTGTCTTTCAACCAGACTGTATGCGAGTCAAGTTTCATTTATACTTCAAGTTATTTACTCAACATTGTTTATAACTGGTAATATTCATGTCCGGTCAACTGCACTAAGAAATTAATGATGTAACGAAAGTCCTTAACATTGCTTGAGTGACCACTTGCCTTCATCATAAAGTGAAGTGTGTGTGATGAAGGATCTTTGTCGGTCACGGAAGCAAGTCATTTATGTGTGTTTGAATTTTGACCAATAAAGTCATGTTGATTGTATCATATGACAAGTAGCAGACTCCATACAGCCCAGGAAATGATACCACATTTATGCCTGCTTATTACACAGGTGAGGTGAACTGCTAAAAGGAATTTTCCCATAATACCTTCTGTTGACTTTCCTCATCAACTTTTAATGTGGAACTTTACACTGTTACTTTCACTAATACAGCGATGTTAACCTTTCACTACACTACTACACTAGCTTTGTCATTGTCATTAATTGTCATTGCTATTTTGTGTTTGTTGAATGATCTTTAATTCAGAGTATTTAGGTTACTGTTTTCCTTAGAAGGCCTGCACAATTTATGGCTTACATTTGAAAGAGTTAATTACCTTTAGCATAAGTAGGTGAATACAGTGGAAACAATAGGATTTTTTACAAAACATAATAAGACTCAAACAGCCATTAGATTTGATTGTTCTTTTAATTTGTCTAATTAGGCAAGCAAATATTCTGAGAGTTTTCCTGTGTGTGAGGACTTCAAAGGCAGAGAATTTCAGTTGCAGTTGATATCTCCTAGTATCACATAATTCGTTTTACAACTACAATTTAAAATTGACTTTGTAGACCCTGACTTGGTTCTTTCATTTACTGATTTTGTTATGTTCCCAACGAGGGGACGGCTTTTTATTAGCTGTATTAGACAGTTTCTTCCAAACTCTTGTGTAAGCGCTCAAGAGCATTTGAATGCAAGTGCAGTTGCATCTTGTGCTATAATTTATTTTTACAGCTGCCATTGCTATTTTCACTCCTTGTGATTTGGTAATTATCTTTACCCTGTGCGAAGCAGTGTGTGGGCTAACAGTTTTGTTTCGAACTGCAGCTTTCATTAAATCCATACTGCTTTGAAGCTTTTTGAGCAGGAAAGTTATTTTTCTTGGATTTAGATGGAAATGTGGACAGTGACACTCCTCCTCTTCCCATAAGTTGTTTAGTGCTGTTTCTGGACATGCACAATTTCTAAAGAGACACTTGGAGAGCAGCACTAAAATCACTATCACTTGAAAGTTCAATATCAAAAATTTACACAACTTACCACTGTCCTCAAAGATTCATCACTTGCTACAGCTCCAAAATAATGTTTCAAAGTCTTGTCACTTACTGCAGCTGCCAGATCCATTGCGACGCATCTTGGTTCAACGTCATCATTTAAAATGATCCGCTACTTTTTTTGCATTCACTGTGAATGCCAGCATGATGTACCAGTTTGTAAACTTGTGGTGTATTATATCATACTGTATTATGTAGCCGTCAGAGTGGAGGGCTTTTGGATACAGCTTTGTTTCGCTTAATGTCATCACATTGATGTTTGTTGCATGCAGCGTTCATGGTAGGAGCTGCCCCTTTTTCGTTTCAAAGGAATTTACGGATCGATCAAATGAGTAACGGTAATCTATACACCTTTTGACTGAAGCCAAAATGTCAAATTCCATGTCTGCCTTGTTTTGTTGACATAGTTTCAGTGGTAAACTTGATAAATATATCTTTGAAAATTATTTCCTTCAGGATTCTTTGGCTTATTCTGAGGCTTGTCTAGCAGCTTGTCTATTGATGTGATTTAGGGCTTCAAATGAAAAAACAAAACAAGTATCTAAATAGATCAACAGATGAACAATGCAGTATTACTGTAATAGATGTGATTATCATTCACTCAAAATTGTGATGTGAACATTACAAATAAATATCAGTTAAAATTTGCTTGACACTATGATGATGTTGAAAGTTTAATATGTTGTATTGTTTATAGGTATCTTAATGTCGTGGGGTGATTGTGTTTGGATGGACAGGTTTGGTCCCAGGGCTCGTGACTCAAATAAACAAGTGTGTAGTTAAAGTGGTCAACTGACCTCAACTTCAGAAAACCTGAAAACTCGCAAGTTGTCCTCTAACATCCACAACTGTATGCTACTATCAGCATTGTTTGATAGTAAAGCAAAGCAGACATGTCTTCAAACCTGTCCACAAATATTCCTTGCCTGCATAACTCTCCCTTTGTTTTCAGGATACACAGTACTCGCTATTTACACACTGACATCATAATTTCCACATTAGATACAAGCTTTACATGTGATCACAAAACTATTTTTCTATACTGATGGAGCAACATTGCCCCATCACCGAACCTGTGTTGTCATGTGGTGCAGCCTCGTCACATGGCAGAGCAGTAAAACGCTTGACCGTCTGTTAAATACAATCCCTCTTTTCACTCTCTAAAATAGATTAGCTGTACAATCTACTCACGGTATATTTGACAAAGTCTACTTCGTGACATCAAAATCTTGTTGCATTTAAAGTGAAGGAAGTAAGCAGAATTTTCTATTTCGTTTTGGTTCATACTTCCAGACATTCGATGTGAAGACGGAGGACAAACCTATCAACGTTGCTTACAGCTCAGTAGAACTAGGATTCCATGTTGACCTGGCCTATTACGAGTCTCCGCCTGGTCTCCAGCTACTTCATTGCTTGCAGTAAGTGTCCGTTTTCAGTGGAGATGTATTTTTTACGAGATGTCACAAGTGTCACATTGATGTGATGGCTTTCCAAATGATTTTTGCTTGAAATCCAGTGCGTCAAAATCTGGTAAGGTTTAATGTAAAGGAATGGGCCATTGAAATGATGTCTGGAAGATCTGAGATTTTTTGTTTATTTATACTACTGAACTTCATTGGCTTATCCAGCTTAGGGCATTATACTGTTCCTTCCCCGGTGGAGTTAGGTGGATATCCCAGCAATATTTCAATTTTTCCTCTAGTACTCTATGATGCTGTCAAACATAGATTTCACCCCCTGTTTATCTGTTCCTTGCTAACTCTTAAAATGTACCAATCAACAATAAATATTTTGCTCTGTATATTAGTGATTCCATGTCGCTATTGTATATTCGATATATGAGCTTCAAATGTTGAATCTATAAAGAGATACATACATGTAATTGCAAGTTGAAATACACTCCCAATAAACAAAACAGCAACTTATGAGGAGGCTAGTCGACGCACCTGTAACCATTCGCATAGAATAATGCCCACATGGAACCCAGCTTCGAGTTCGGTTCCGCACGAGGCGGTTTTGTTTTGATTCATTTTCTTCATACGCCTTAACCGTTGACCCATAGAAGGCCAGGGAAAGTTACTTTGGTGGCTCAGCTATAAACGGGGTAATAATGTAAGCGCCATGAGTGTCACAGCGTGACAGATATGAGCGCTATATAAGTGGCCATTATTACACCCCGCCATACGAAGAGTGAATGGGTATATAGGAATCAGCGTACGGTCGGTCGGTCCGTTGCAAATTTTGCGCATCGCACTACCTCATTTTTCAAGCAATGCTCATGGAATTCGCCACACATATTGGTCTTGGGATGAAGATGTCCATGACAATTTTTTTTAATGCGTCGGAACTGCGTGGCCATGGTAACGGCATGGAAACGGCATATGGCAATAAATCGGTGGGAAATCTTGCGGATCGAACTACTTCATTTTTCGAGCAATGCTCATGAAATTTTGCCACACATTTGTCTTGGGATGAAGATGTGCAAGACATATTTTTTGAATGTGTCGGAATCTGCATTGCCATGGTAATGACATGGCAATAAATCTGGAAAATATTGCGGATCAATCAACTTCCTCATTTTTGGAGCAATGCTCAGGAAATTTGGCACACACATTGGGGCGGGGGTATTAATCACCTTCAGTGATATTCTAGTTATTATTATTATTATAAAGAGGGTGTTTTTTTTTTTTATACATTCTAGCTGTACACAAATTATTATTTTTAGGTGATTGGTACACTTTGAGACATAATTTTTACGTGTCCTCCCGTGACTATAACTCATCTAATTACCCTTAACCATTGAACTACTTTACTCTTTCAGCAATCCATTGTGCCTTTATATTCTTTATCTTATAGGTTTGATGAGATGGTATTAGGTGGAGAGAGTATCTTCCTAGATAGCTTCTGTATTGCTGAAGAATTCAGAGACAAGTTTCCCCACCACTTTGAGACTCTCACTAAGGTTCCTGCCACCTTCCAGAAATTCCACTTTGAAAGGTAAGCTATGCTCTAAGAAACTTAGTAATTATTGTAAGTAGGGCTGCATGATATCTCATTTTTTTGTCATTTGATACTCGTCAGCTTCAATATTGCCAATATGGCGATATATTGTCACCACCCAAAATTGTACAATTCGAGTCGCCTAAAATTCAGCACAAATCGTAACGGTTACCTGCCCAGTCGCCGACCATCCTCTTCAAAATTAGATATCACATTTTATTCAAAATCGAATTGAAAATTCTGATTAAGAACAATATTTTTTCATGCAGGATGCAAGGGAGAAATCAATTATAATGGTATAAAGACGCTAAACTGTCCAGAAACTCACAGGATGATGCCTTACCAACATTAAGCAGGAATAAAACTTAACATTTTAGGACGACATCAATATGCATTTTTATCATAATAAAAATGCACTAATCGTGACAAGGTCAAGTTGAAAGTCCAAGTAGACCTCTTGCGTGCTAATAGCCAACACCTGTCGGATCAAAATAAGCTTTACAACAAAAAAATACCTAAGAGACAAGCACAATTGTAAGTATGGTATCAGCAGTCGTAGACAATTAAGGACTAGATAATCTGATATAACAAGATATTACTTTCAGGATTTTCTAATATTAATGAGAACTTTGTATTAAAAATTTCATGGTCCAATCCTATCTCACGATTTCCCTACACTAATAGATGTTGCTATACACATGGAGATACAGGTAAAATTACCAACAGTGTTGGTTTCGTATGTCCTGTGAAATAAGCCTTTTGAAGTAAAGGATTTTATTTAAGCTGTTGGATACGATTTCATTTTCATATAACACACATTTTCCATAGATTCCTGCCCAAGTTGGCTCAGACTTGGTGTTCAACGGGTTGCATCAGAACATATAGGACCTCTTATGTCATGGTTTTTCCCTGTTCGTAAAATTTTTGTTATTTTCTATCTCGGAATCAGTGGCAATTTCTTTAAATCCGCATCTGCATGTACAGCAGAGCAAATTTTTCTGGCATCTGATATAATCATATATTTTCGTTGTTTAATCAATTCTTTGTGACTTTCTTTCATCTCTTCTTTGCTATCATACACAGAGCTAATCCGGCAGCATACATCTACCAAAGGCCACACATTAATGTGAACAGAACAGGCCAGGTATGCATTATGATAGTGTCCCTAGGCATTCCTTCTTGTAATTCTTACATCTTTACCTTTAAATATTCCAACCTCTGCCTTTGCTTATCTTTGTCTTGGACTATATAAACATATCAGTATCTCAATATGGCACGAAAAAGAGACATGATAACGAAGCGTTTCAACCTGCACTCATCAGGTTATCACGCAGGTATATAACAAATTACTTGAAATCAACTATATTATACTCGATGAACCCGGACGCAACCTAGACGCCGTAATTTCAGAACAATCGCAAAGCTTGGACGAACTCCTTTTTTGTCTGCACAGAAGGGGTTCGTGCGATTTAATGTAGGCGGCTTCCAGAAAGGGTAAATGCGCCATAATGAAATTTTGTAGTACTAAGAAATTATTTGTATATCAGTATCTGTTTGAAATTTCATTTCATTATTGTGCAATACATTGGTTTAAACCCTTAAAAGTGCAAAGATGCCATATGGTGTACTTGTTAAAAAAAAAAAAACTATTGAAAAATAAAATGCCATTATTTATGAGCGCATGAAAAGGGTACTTATCTTCCACTAGTAGTGAATTCCGTTATCATATTCAGATATATACCGAATGCCCCCCATCCTCAGTTTGTTTTGTAGTTTTTGTCTGCTTTACTTCCTCTTTTCCTGTCTCTCCATCTATCTTATTCTGGTACTCTCTCTCTCTCTCTCTCTTTCTCTCTCTCTCTCTCTCTTTCTCTTTCTCTCTCTCTCTCTCTTTCTCTCTCTCTTTCTCTCTCTCTTTTTCTCTCTCTCTCTCTCTCTCTCTCTTTCTCTCTCTCTCTCTCTCTCTCTCTCTCAATACTTTTCCTTACTACCAATCTTTTCTGTCTTTCTTTGTCTCTCTCTCTCCCTCTCTCACTCTGTCTATCTGCACCTAACTCAGTTTTTCGCTGACAATATCTTTTGCCCATTCCTGTCATCTTCATACAGTCTTATGGTTATACTGAACCTTCATCGTAAATCAAGCGTCTTTGTATCGAATGACTGAGTGAATAAGTGCATGTAAGAGTGCTGAAGTGCATGTAAGAGCGCATTTAGTCAACACTTAGCAACATGGTACACAAAAAATATTATGAGCACTTGACGGAGTCATACTTGCCAGTCCAGGAGATGTGAAATATATCTGCACATTATCTTTGTTTATGAGCATCTAATAGCTAATTTCACCGTAACTTGCAGGAAATTCATAATGACTGGTGGTCAAAGTGGATATAGCCAGCCCTGCTCCTATTTCATTTTTATTGAAAATATGTAGAATGATTACATCAGTATTTTTAGATATTTAGATATTTGAATATTTAGGGATGTCTTAATCTTGATCTCAATCTCAAAGGAATATCAATTCTCATACAATTTACTGGTGTAAGTGATATGCCTAAATGTTAATGCACTTTGTTGTGAATCATCATTCATGTTTCCTGTCTAGACTCTTCTCACTATGATTTAATCTGTGACTCTCTCTTTTTGTTTCTCTTTCCTCCCATTTGTCTGTTTCTGTTGCTCTATCTTTGTGTTTCTATTTTCTCTATCTCTTCCTGTCATTTTGTTTTCATTCTCTTTTTCTTTCTTTTTTATCCGTCTCTTGTTTTTGGTCCTAACTGTATTCATCTATCTGTTCAAACATTTTTTTCTGTTTTTCTCTTTTGTTTGTCTCTCTCTTTTTGATATACATAGAATCTAGTTTTTTTAATGAATGTCTATTAATTTCTTATTGAAGTATTTGTATTTTATTCCAGTGCAGGCTTCTGTCTGTTAATTTCTGTCCTACCTTTCCTCTTTATTAATGTTGTCAGCAACCCATGTCGGTATGCAATGTGTTTCATTCTATTCAAATGAAATTGAAAGTTAATATAACTAAGGCAGTGGGAAATTCTCCCTCATCATTTAACATGTTATTAAAAGCACATAGACACTAGAACATGATTTGTTTCCATATATGTTTATTCTTTATATAAATATGAGAAGTTGAAATTTTCTTACCCATGATTGTGTCATTAGCATGACAGTTTTCCTTCATATTTCCTTTAATTATGTTTACTATTGTTTTTGTTTTTTTCAAGGAAGAGTTGATTCTAGTAACCATAACAGATATGACAATTACAAATTAACTTCTGACAGTTGCTACAACAGAAAGGATGTCGAAAAATCCACATCCTGTTTAAAGGAGTGGTTTCAACTTTTTGTTTTGATGAATGGATAATTATTACATGGGTTGGTAACGGGGAATTCTTAACATCAACATCCTGTTTCGGTGAAAGAGAATACAAGATGCTAGGTTTAGAGTTAAGTCATGGAATTTAGACTGTTCCAAAGACAATACCTAAAGCCACAGGCCATTAACCCATTTTAGAACTGGAATTTTTTATCAGCTTAATTCTTTGAATTCTTCTAATATTTTTTAATAAATTCTTATATCTGAAGAGACATGGAGAGGAACTGTTACAAAAATTGTCAGTTTGTATTGAAAAACTGATTTTGAACTTCCCAACATGCTGCCAATTTTAAGACTACTTGATCCTATATCGATTATTTTTGTTTACAGTATTCCAGATGCTAAAGTGTGTACGGAAATAGTAGCTTTCTTTTCATGCATATGGTGTAATGTTAAGGACTCTGGATAGAGAGATATTGTTCTGAATGGGTAAATAAAAAAAAAGGAGTATAGATGTCGGCTTATTTGATTGGCAAGGCTATACTTGCATTTTTATGCCTCCGCCCACCGTAGGTGGTGCCGGAGGCATTATGTTTTCGGGTCGTCCGTCAGTCCGTCCGTCAGTCCGTCTGTCCGTCCTTCCCTCCCCTTTTCGTTCTCGCGATAACTTCAAAACCGTTTGGCGGATCAGTTTGTAACGTGGCCCATGTATGCATATGGGAGGGACGATGAACTGATTAGATTTTGGGGTCTCAAGGTCAAAGGTCATAGAGGTCATTATATACATAAAAATGGTTCGTACTTGTGATAACTTAGGAACCGTTTGGCGGATCAACTTCTAACTTGGCCCATGTATTCTTATGGGAGGGACGATGAACTGATAAGATTTTGGGGTCTCAAGGTCAAAGGTCAAAGGTCAGAGGCGTCATTTTGTACATAAAAATGGTTCGTTCTTGCAATAACTTCAGTTTGACAGATCAACCTCTAACTTGGCCCACGTATGCATATGTGAGGGACGATGAACTGATTAGATTTTAGGGGATCTCAAGGTCAAAGTTCAAAGGTCATAGAGGTCATATACATAAAAATGGTTCGTGATGTATGGAGTCTAGGCCTACCTATTTTAGAAATTTCAAGGGGACAGTGGTCTATTTGCTATAAAATATCTATTTCCTTGGTGTATTTGATGATTGTAAGTCATCAATGGTAATTAAGTTTTTTATTTGAAAATAAAATGAAATAAATTTTCTGTCTCCTGTGCTTTTGAAGTGAAAAGATTTGTAATTTTGATGGACCAATCCTTTTTAAAGTGTACATGTATGCCATACATTGCCAATCTGGTGATGGCGGAGGCATAAATTCCGACCGCGCGTGGTCGGAGATTCATCTAGTTTTTTTCTTCAAGGATATTCTAATTGTCTGTTTCTTCAGTGATTTTGTTCACTATATTTTCAAATTGCTGCTTCAGTTTTTAATGAAGAATTTGCTCACCTTGTCTAGGGCCTTAAAAAAACAAATGGTATTTTTTAAAAATGTAAACATATTGATCAGGTTTCAAGAACAAGTTTGTTTTCATATTGTTACTACTACGATACCTTTAAAAAATTATTTGACATTTGTGTGTAAAATCGATAATGGTCCTCTTTTCTGTTTTACTAAAATAATGGCTCATGACTGGCATTTGCACAGTGATGAGAATTTGAATTTTTTTATTAATTAATAAATGCACATCTCTGAAGTGCTGTATAGATAGTTACCCTGGACCAGTGGCAGATATTTTTTATTTTTTTTTTTTTTTTTTTTTTGGGGGGGGCACTTCCAGCCCATGCCCCCTTAAGAAACAAAAGTGTACATTGTGCTGTTCTTTTTGCCTCCCCCCTTTTGAAGTGATAACCTTTTCTTTTTCTGCTTGTCAGAGTATTTTGGAGGAAGACTGGACCAAAAAAATATTTTTTTTTAGCTCACCCGAGCCTAAGGCTCGAGTGAGCTATTGCGATGGAAATTTGTCCGTCGTCCGTTAACTTTTTACATTTTCATCTTCTCCAAAACCCATGATCGGAATTCAACCAAACTTGGGAATCATCCTTAGGGGTAGGGGACCCAAAGTTGCTAAAATGGTACATGTGGCCCCCAGGGGGGCCCAGGGGGAGGGCCCCCAATTGTAAAAGCTATGTAAATTTCAAACATCTTCTCCAGAACCAGGCATAGCTCAGACTTGGTATTGTGTATGAAAATACCTCTATAGATGAAGAATGAATGTTCATGAAATTTCTCTGAGTGGCCCTATAGGGGCCCTGTGGGGGTAACATACTGGATGGGGGGGGGGGCGCTGCCAGGCAAAATGTACATTCTGATCTTCTCCAAAACACATGATCGGAATTCAACCAAACTTGGTAGGAATCATCCTTAGGGGTAGGGGATTCAAATAATACATGACATTGTAGAACATGGGGTGGGGGGGGGGAATTATGTTAATTTCTAACATCTCATGTACATCCTCCTAGTTGTTTCAATTTCTAACATATCTCCTGGTGGTGCTAGAGAGAACATGCACCAGATGTGAATTGATCCACCTCAGGTGAGCGTCGTGCCCCCTGGGGCTCTTTTTTTTTTTTTGCTTGTCAGAAAATTTTCTGAGATTTGTGCCCCCATTTGTACAAAATCCTGGATCTGCCCCTGCCCTGGACATCAGGTTTATTTAGACAAATAGTGCACAATCTCCACTGCACTCCCTGGGTAGTATATTCATACCATGTGGTTATCCTGTGGGCATACAGCTACATGTATCATATCATCATTCTACCAAGCCTGCGTTTTCTTCTGGGCATGGAGTCACAAATGTTGATTGATTTTTCCGAAGATCATAGTGCAATGTCGGAGATTGAACTCATGACCTCAGCACCATCATACTGCATACAGTTTATCGGGTCAGGGACTGACAAATTACTGTGAAACCGAACACGTTTGCGACTGTAACTGACAGCCATTTTCACAACGCAAGAAGTTTTCACGACGCAAGAAGTTTTCACGAATTGCAAAAATTCAGTGTTGTGCCAGTTGTTTTTCAATCTTTCGCAGCATGAAACTTTCGCAAGTCTGAACCCAACCCAAAATTTGCGAAAATCTGATGTATGCAAAAGTTTCTGGTGTAACAGTATTGTAACCATGTGGCAAACAGAATTAAATCTTTTCATGTGTATGTCATTGTACCTGTAGTATTCTATACTTCATGAAGATCTAGATTAAGACTATATATTATACTTTAGCCTTGCAGTGGGTTTCAGTTTCCAACAGCTCCCAAATAAAACAGTGTTAATACAGCATAGGTACTTTCACAATCCATTGAGTTGTGCACTTTGCATAGCAATTTGTCAATCATACATTCATTATGTACAAATTTTTGAGAATTGATCATCATGATGCTTGATTGGGGGGGGGGGGGAGGCAGGCAGGCAATCGAATGGCTAAAAGAAAGAAAAGAAAGAAAAAGAGAAAAAGAAGGGGAAACAGGAAATGGAAACAGGAAATGGACAAGAAAAGAAAACGATAGGACCCAATTCCGCACACTCCCCCCAATCAGTGACTTCGTAAAGGTGCTTCTAATTTTTCGAGTAAGACCAGTGCCCCCCCCCCCCCCCCATGATGCCAGTGCCCCCTGAATGGCTGGACTCGTGCTATTGTTTCTTAACTCTGCTGCAGGATATAGGCCTACATGATATAAAACCTATGCCCGTGTAGCATCTTATGAATTATTTTTGTCTACAATATCAAAACCCGAAATGGGGTTTATTAAAGAATGTGCCATAAATGCGGAGTGTGGTTTATGAAAGGGTATTCTATTTGTCATACATGTACTTCCCTATGAATATTTGGACACTTAAAGGGGTCCATCTTTTTTGGGGTGATATAAGTAGGAAATTTGGCACATGTCACACGGGTCACAGAGTTGTTCTGTATAGTATGTCATTTTTTCATGTATTTTATCCCAAAATGGAAAATCACCATTAAAGACCTCAGCCTGACCCAAAACAACCATATATTGGCGTAAAGCTTAGTAAACAAAGAATATAATTACCCTGGGTATTCATAAATTTTCGTCTCCGTTTATCCATAAAAAATAAAAAAGATAATTTTTTTTGGTCCGCCCCCTCCCTATTGCGTAACAAGAGAGGAAACTGCAGGGGGTCGCTAGACTGTGACATGTCATGTATACAGCTCCGAGTGCGTCTACACGATATGTCGTCATCAAATTTTCACCCCCCGCAAAGTAGCGTTCCTCAGAGACGGGGCCCTCGTCAGAAAAACCACCGGGGCTCAACATTCGGGACGCTGTTATTCATTCCACAGGAAACGGAATCTCATGAAGTTGGTTTCAATTTGTTCAGAAAATATATAGCTCCCCGTGGATGAATAAAGTGTATATTTCAAAATTCGGTCAGGCTGAGGTCTTTAACTAATGTTTCTTTCTGAGACCATTTTGCATTCAGTTCATGTGTTCAGTCATTAAGCCAGAAAGTATTGGGAAAATTTCTGTTTTCTACATGGAATCGCCCTTTAGCTGTTGACATTGATGCGAGTTGGCTCATTCAGCCCATGTTAATAGTTCAGGGTACAGGTGTATTGCATGTATTTTATCACTGTTTCCTAGAACAAGCCTATTGCAAAACCTGATAAGGGTGATGGATGTGGTAATGTGCAATGTACCAATCATCAATTTGGGTCTTCCCAAAGAAAAATGATCTTTGGTTGATTGCTCATCCATGGTAGATTATTATCACCAGAAACATTCAAATCACAACTGAAAACTTATTTGTTTTCTTCGTTGTAATTACTGTAATAATCTAATGTACTATGTTTAGAATTCTGTATGTATTTTTCTCTAAGCGTCATGAGCATCAAAAGGTGGACCTGTGCAAGCAGCCACTATTATTATTCAGAAGGCTCTGCAGCAGTGTTGCTTTTCTAAAAGTGATATAACATTTCATTCATACATCTACTTTCTAAATGTTCATAATTTGTTGCAACTTCTTGACAGAGCTTTGCATGTGTGTTTGTTGGGGGGGGGGGGGAGGGGATAAGAATTCTCCCCACCCCCATCCCTCCAGCTCAATAAATTGGGGGCTCCATCAGGGTTACAGCAATATTGAGAACAAAATGTAAGGGAGATGAAAGAGTTTTTGTCAGACTTGTCCTGACCAGATTTTGAGGCCTACTTTCCATGCATGATTTAATATGAAAACAAACATTCAACTACATTGGAACCAGGTCAGTTCAAACTTCAAACTCCAACACTGTAGGTCTATTCTTTTATTTCAAGAGAATAGTTTCATGAACTGCTGTCAAGATTTGTTGTCGGTAAAGAGCTGTTGGATAAGTATGTGTGGTTTTCCCCACAATGAAGAATTAATCGCTTGTTATGTTCGACAGGAAGCGCATGATGCTATCTGAATTTAAAAAAGAAACAAGTGATGTTATGATATATATATCATATTAATGGAGACAAAATTGCAACATGAATATTTGAATTGATGTTTTCATATTACCAGAGATTAAAATTTGACCTCTAGAGGATTTTCGGATCTCCTGGCGAGCCTGATCGGTTAGTCACGGACGGATGGATGGACGGACATTTTACAAATTTTTAAAGTTTGAATACCTGTAAAAAATAAGTATTTAATTGAATAGAGCTATGTTATGTTTCATTGTGAAGGGCATCACTGAAGGAGTTGAAATTTAATAAATTTGGTTGCCATGGTCGCCTAAATAAATGTATAATCCATAAAATGTTTGTCACGGACGGACAAAATACCTACTCTTAACCGATCAGGCTTTGGCCTACCCTAGCTTCCTTGTTAAACCGGTCCTCTGACAACGAAACAAAACCCTGAAAGCTAAAGTACTGACCCGCCTCACAGAAAAATCCCAAATCTACATCTTGCCTGTCTGCTTCTGGGTTTTTTTACCTCCAAAAATTTAGCAGTTGTGCTCTGAATTATTTGACAGAAGCTTGATATTGATAGGTGTAAGAATTATGTGTAATTCAGCACATAGGAACTGCATTGCGGGGATATGCACTAAAAATAGTTTATTTTTATCATTATGTGAACATGTTATAAAGGAAAAATTAAACCTTTGGAACCTGTGAGCATTAGGAAACGTTTCACTCTACTTTGAAAAGATAATAATTTTAATGACCTAGTCTGCAGTTCATAGGCCTTCACAATCTTTCTTAAAACAGATCTTTCCACTCATCATATCTTATCATTTTACATCATTGCAGTCAAAGGACATATCTAAAATTCACATTAAAATGTGGTGTTCCCCACATTGCACCATGTCCTTAACCACTCCCTGAGTGATTATGAACAAAGGTATGGATGTTGCAATATTTCATTGTATTGCACAATTGCCAAAGACACACCTAGTCACATTAAAATAGCATGAGGCTGTTCAAACAAATCAATATTCCTCTTAATTTTTCGGGGAAAGCACAAAGGTCAAACATGGTCATAGAGAAAGAGCATTTTAAACTATATTCTGAAATGCTGTGGATAAGTTGAACAGATGATAATACAGCTCTCAGCCTGGAATGTGTACCCCTCAAATGTTAAAGAAAGAGGATCAGGCTCCACCCTGTTTTGCTGATTCAACTTTAATTATATAAACATCCCATTGTTTGCATTTTGTATTAATCTATATAATATTGATTGAAGTCTGTTGGATTTATTCTCTGTTCTAATATTTGATACATTGATGAGATACTGCAAGATGAATATGTATACATGTATGTATATTTGGGACTGGAGAAATGTATTCTTTCTTTGCATTAGCAATTCTTTTATAGATAGTTTTCTATGTTTATGTGAGATGGAGCTGGTGTTCCTAGTCTCTTGACTATGCTTGCTTCCTTTTTTTCTGTTTCCTAGTTATTGGCATTTGGCATACCCCAAAGAGGGAAAATTCCTCTTTCTTTCTTGTTTCTATCACCCATCTCTCTCTCTCTCTCTCTCTCTCCCTCTCTCTCCTCTCTCTCTCTCCTCTCTCTCTCTCTCTCTCTCTCCCTCTCTCTCTCTCTCTCCCTCTCTCTCTCTCTCCCTCTCTCTCTCTCTCCCTCTCTCTCCCCCTCTCCATCTCTCTCTCCCTCCCCCTCCCCCTCCCCTCTCCCTCCCTCTCCCTCTCTCTCTCCCCTCTCCATCTCTCTCCCTCCCCTCCCCCCTCTCCATCTCTCTCCCTCCCCCTCCCCCTCTCCATCTCTCTCCCTCCCCCTCCCTCTCCCCCTCTCCCTCCCCTCTCCCTCTCTCTCCCTCTCTCTCCCTCTCCCCCTCTCTCTCTCTCATCTCTCTCTCTCTCATCTCTCTCTCTCTGATTTTTCAGAATAAGGCAAATTTATGTTATTGGAAATATTTGTATATTAGGAAAGAAAAAAATTCACTACCATAATACTTGCATTCTATTTCTAGAATTTGCAAGAATACAATTTTGGATATACTGTCACTACTCAGTTAATGTAACTTGACTCTGGTACAAGCATTCATATTTCATCGCAATCATAATCCCCATTTTTTACTCCTCAATAATGAAATCCCTTGTAAGCAGCATGTTTTATTCAAGAAAATAGATTTCCCTCACAGAAACTAATAGTGCTCCTGCTAATAACTTTTATCTGACATAATGTAAAAAGTAACTGTATGCCTTCAGATCTCAGAATCCAAGGGATTGAACGACAAATATTTGAGGTATATTGTATAGAGGTCTACTGGTCTTATTAGGAACAACTGAAAATGTGTTTATGATATTAATGGTGCGTTTCAGTTTCTGCAGATGATATGTTAATCAGCTTGGGTAAAACTTGTGTGCGCCATTATTATATGAGACAGTGATGTCACCCAAAACATATGTCTGCAATGTTTGGAATTCATTGTGCTGAAAGATCAGTTTCCCACAAGGTGATTGTGAGATTATTTTTAGTTAGGGTGGGGGAGGGGGGAGTGTTGCGGAACCAAACTAATGTGCAGAAACTTTGCCCCCCCCCCCAAAAAAAAATAGATTTAAAAAAGCCAATAGATTATATTTCATTGCTTTTCCTAGCAATTTTGTAATGAGAATTTCTGATTGGGAGGTGTCCCCTACCACTCACCCCCTCAGACCCCGCAAAGTGCCCTTGATAAATCAATACAAAATTTAATGTTTACACTATCTAGATCAAGGTTCCTGGGATCTTTTAATAGTTGACAGTCACATGAGCGTCTGAACTCTTCACATATTGGCAGAAGGGTAGACGGTGGCTTATATTCTTCTCCCAGTAAAGATAGGTACTGCAATACATCTGTTGATTTAGGCCTTTGAATATGATTCCTCTATGATTCCATTTAATTTTCTACATCCCAATGTCGATCATGATAGTAAACAAAATTTATCTGTTGGATCAAAAAGATTTTTTTTCATTTGAAGCTTCATGACAAGACTAGTGTGGGAATTCCCTTCCCAATTCAGTATTGCGCAATACCATCTTGATGTATTATACTATGTTATATTCAAGAGATTGATGTACCAGTATGTGTATTTCATCAGATATCGTCATATAACATATGTCATAGGTCTCGTCATTCATCATTCATGCCAAATGATGATTGATTTGGAATTTCTAAGTGTATACAAAAATATACGTTTATTCATTCTTAACTATACATTTATATAATTTCTTCCTGTTCAAATTCCCCACTTCAAGATGCTCGTGGACAACCCTATTCTGGAGTTGACCAGTCCTGGCTCTAGTTGCCTTGATAATGACTTTGCCTGACAATGACAATGAAAATGATATGTTATTTCTTGAACGGCCCCATGGAAGAAAGTTATATTCAAGCAAGTGTATAAGGCAATATTTGGAATGAACAAGTGTTAAAACAAGAAAGTATGAGAAACAAAAGATGATAGAGAAAAGAAGAAGACAAAGATAAATATATATACAGTATCTATATATGTAAGTGATCATACAGTGCCATTAGTTATCAACTACATAACATTAAAACAGATTCACATGCGATGGCAGCTTTATAAACATTAAAAATGAGACATATCTACTAATTTTCTTTTACTACATTATGACATATTAAAACCTAGATATAGTGATTTTACTGTACTGTGAGAGATTGACTGTAGTGTACTGGTAACTTTATTCCCTAATCAGATGGCAAGAGGGGTTTTTTTTGTCCATGGTCATAAATTTGCTGATCTGAATAACAATGAACCATTGTTGGGTTTTCGCAGCTGAACTTTTGTCATGGAAATGTGTAAGAGAGTGCTTTATAATCATGCCCCTCCATGCATTTAGATTGTTCTCTCAGTTTATAAGCCTCAAGCCTATCAATTTTATTTACTAATTGCCAGCTACATGTGTAATAGAGTACCGAAGTGTTTTGTATTTCAGTATTTTTAGGACCATATTTAGGTAGAGCATGATGGAAAACGTTCACACATCAAATTTGACATGAATCAGTTCATGGTGGCCCAAGGTATGGCTATATATAATTAGCCCCATTGAAGTCAGTGTAAATTGGCCTGGTTCTTAACAGTTTAGAACCAGGCCAATTTAACACTGACTTCAATGGGGCTAAGGAGGTATTCATGCGGCCATATCTCGGGGCCCAATGAGCCAATTGCCATAAAATTTGGGCTCTGGATGTTTTCACCATGTTCCTTTGAGATATGGTATAAAAAATGTCAAAATGAAAAAAATAGCTTTTTGTGATGTCATCACTTCGGTACTCTATAGCCTTAAAGGTGGTGTCTAAATTTTGCACCTACCCTTATTTCAAGTGGCAAATAATTTAAAGTTCATCAAAAAGAATCACTGCAGTCTGATGTTTATGAGTTGATGCATAAATTGGATTCTTAGTGGTTATTTATCTTTTGTTTTCCAACTAGGCTGAATTATATTACTTTGTGAGGATCCATAAAAAATGGGTATTTTAGAGTGTACTTGATATATTCATGACTTTTTCATACATATAGTTCAAGAATAGAATATGAAGAAGGTGTGTTTAGGAATGAGAATCGTACAAGATTTTTAGAAATGGAAGTGTGTTTGAAGGACAGTTTGGAAAGAAAGTTGGGAGGTATAATTCTCAAGATGCATTAAACCATTCTGAAGTATGTTAGTAAAGCATTGCAGATAATTTATAGATATATGGGAATTTAGAGATAAATACATCATGTCATTATAAAACCTCTTGTGATAAAGTGTCAAGATGATGATTGAAGTCTGAACTGAGATCTCTTTAAGTACAAAGTTAATTCTATGCTATGATGTAGCTCCATATGTTCTGATATTGTAGACAAATGTAAAGATCATTTTAGAATAAGCTTTAAAGAAATTTAAACAGACCAGATGTAAACAGACCAGATGTAAACATTTTCTTTGGAAAGTAATGTTGATTAAAAAAATTCATTGCGATAAAGAGAAATTAAAATAGCATGCTGAGAGGTGTAATGCACAATTTTCTCTGTGTTAGATATAACATTTGCAGAATTTTTGATATGTGCTGGGCCCCATTTTATAAAACTTGTCATCAGTGAAAAGTTATAAGCTACTGTTATAAGCTACTGTTATAAGCTACTGTTATAAGCTACTGAAATCCTTGTATCTGATTGGCTGACAAGACACTTGATGAAATGCCCCCCTGGGCATTCACATCCTTTTTCTTTCTATCAGCTTTACTCTTGATTCTTTATCAAATCTACTGAACTATAAATCAGGATGTAGAGGTAAAATATGTTTAATCTTACGAAGTAGAATTTAAAGCATCTTTCTCTTTTTAGTGATAAATCAAATGCTTGTATTTTCCATCTTTTTATATATATATTTTTATTTACATGTAGTATGTCTTCTGTCCTTTCTGTTTTCTATTTTCTATTTTTTTTTTCTTTTTTTTTCTTCCTTGCTTTCTTTCTTTCTTTTTCTCTTTCTTTTTCTCTTAGATTTCGTTCTCATTTTTCTTGAATTGTCCTTCATTTTATTGTGAAACTTTTGATGTAGTAGGTGCAGTGTGCATCTATTTTGGGCCTTCTTTCTTTTGCATGCATGATTAGTTTTTTTCTTCTACTCTACTCCACTCCTTACTTACCATGGCACATTTTGCCTTGCAGTCATCGACATATTGATGATAATGCAGTTATATGAAAGAGTGGGTATATTTTTGTGAAGATGGTTTTATGTGAAATTCTTATTTCTATTTTTCCTGATGGTTCCATGGTTATAGAAGGAGCGTTTTTCACTCCAGTGAACATTTCATATTTCTCGGCATTGCTCTACAAAGGCAGTAATTAATTCAAATATATCTAAATACCAAAGTTCAAGAGAAAGTAGTACTTGACCTTTTCCTAAAAAAAAAAACAACTGTAGAAAGAAATGCTGTTCCACTGGTGTATTTGTTTTTAGAACATCAATGAATTTTCTTTAGGAAAAAAATGATTATATTTCAGTGGAAAAAAAATCAGAACTTTATAATTAGAAAACAGCTATGTTCATGTTTGCCTCCAGAAAATGTACAGATGATTACTAAGGACACTTTAATAATCTTTGCAATAGTTGATGATGAAAGAAACTCCCAATGGGAATTCAGGTTACTTGTTAGCTAATCTTCAAAATTTTGAATTATGTCATCCTCGAATGGAGTAAAAATTAAAGTCTTAATCAATAACCACAGTGCTCTTAAAAACGACAGAAAAAACCCCAAAGCAAGATGGCGGCATACGTTTCTGCTCGATCAAGAGTAGATATCAACTTGCAGGTGCCGATGTTTGTGGGTTTTCCACATGCACATTACTTGTTTCACATTTCATATGATTAATTATCTGTTAAGATGTATAATTTAGCTGGGAAATATTGACAGGAAGTTAGATTCTAGGAACGTCAGATCAATTTTTTCAGTTTTTGCTCACACCGGATGTGGTACTCATTATAAGTATCTCATTTCTTAGAGGGGGATCAAAGTCTGAGGTTTCTGTTATTCAGTTTCAATTATTCTATTCATGTTGAAGTTGAGGTGTATGAAAATTGTTTATTCTTGCTTTTTTGTATTAAGAAACCGCACATTAAGTTGTGGGTCTGTGTTTTCTTCAGTGGTCTTGCACATGAAGTTTGTAATTGAAACATGTTGGTACAAAAAATGTTGCATGAAGAAGCTAACTTCAGCCGTTTGGTAAAGAAATGTTTTGCTCCTGAAAAATGCAAAAAATATTTATAATGTAGTTTTGAACTTTCCATTTTTGGAAGGTCTTACTTGAACATTTTGTATACATACTGGTATTATATGATGTTGGAGATTGTGGCATTAACATGTACTTCAAATACTTTGCATAGGTAGACTGCTAGATAAACTGTAAAAAAAAAAAGATACGTGGAGGTGTAGTCGTATAGTGGTTCATTCACTTGACTCTCAAAAGGGTTGAGGGTTCGAATATCAGCCCGGCACTAGTGTCTTTTGGCAAGACATTAATCCACATTTGCCACTCTCCACTCGGGTGTTAAATGGGTACTTGGCAGGATTCATTTCTTGAAATGCACTTCGCTGATCAAGGCCGCCGGAGCTGAAGCCAGGGTAATAATATCCGAACCCTTTGGGAGCACATAGGGACGTTATATCATACTGTGATATGCGCGATACAAGAACGGTTTATTATTATTATTATTATTCCTTGCACACACTAGCGTAGACAGGGGGTGGCACAGGTGGGGCCATGGCCCCCCCCCCCCCATTCAGCCACTAAAAAAAAAAAAGAGCAAGAGCGAAAAAGGGGGGAATGAGAGAAAAAGGCCTAAAAAGGCACTACAAGCCGTTATCTTTCTCTCAAAATTTGCTAAAACATCAATTTTTTTGCGCGGGAAGGGGGAAATAACGCTCCTCTCCCTGCACCCACCCCTGTTACATATAGTGTATTATTACGTCATAAAAACTGAAAAGCAGTCCGGGTGTCGAACTATAACTTCCGCCTAAAAAAGTTGTTACGAGCCGTTATCTTTCAAATTTGCTGTAAACTTAGAGCTTTCGTGCGGGAGAGGGTAAACCCCCCTCCCTGCACCCACCCATGTTACATACAGTGCAATATTGCGTCCAAGTAATTGAAAAGCAGTCGGGGTGTCAAACTAACTTTCCGCCTAAAAAAAATTGTTTGCTACGAGCCGTTATATCTTTCTCTTCAATTTGCTAAAACGTCAGAGCTTTCGCTCGCTTCGCGCGGGAAGGGGGGAAACTCCCCTCCCTGCACCAACCCCTGTCACATATTACAGTGCAGTATTTCATCCAAATAACTGAAAAGCAGCCAGGGTGTCGAACTAACTATCCACCTAAAAAAAAGGTGTTACGAGCCGTTATCTTTCTCTTAAATTTGCTAAAACGTCAGAGCTTTCGCGCTTCACGCGGGAGGGGGGAAAACTCCCCCCTCCTTGCACCCATCCCTGTTTACTGTGCAGTACTACGTCCAAATAACTGAAAAGCAGTCGAAATAACTTTCCGCCTAAAAAAAGTGCTACGAGCCGTTATCTTTCAAATTTGCTGTCAGAGCTTCCCCCTCCCTGAGTGCTCATCGCCAATTTTGCACTCTTCGCGAATTTTGCACTCTCCGCGTGCTCACCATCTCTCCCCTAAAATGAAATCCTGGCTACTCCTGTACTTGCACATACATTACGAGGATAGGGTATCCTATTACATTTTGTAGTGATACAAGCTTGGATCATTCTCCTCCAGCAAATGATATCTATACAACTAAATGCCTTCAGAATAGGTTTGCTTCCTTGAATTGCAAAAACAATGCTTTTTTTCTATGGAGAAGTATTGGCCAAATTGATAGGACTGTCTATTTAAAACTGCCCACTCTCAGATGAAGAAATTTTAAAAAAAATTTATAGGGGGAATTATCCCCCATGTTCCCTTCATTCTTAACTGTTTTTCATCTTGTTTTTGTAAACAAGCAATATGTTTTTCACATATATAAAGCACTAACTGGTTCATCCAGGCACCACTTAATATCATTTCCTGCCGCTACAAGCCCGGGGAATTCCAGAGTGCTGACTACATGCAATCTATTCACTGCTTTTCTCTCTCTACCTACCCCCCCCCCCAATAATGTGATTGAAAAAAAAAAGAAGTTAAAATATTCAACATTTGGCATACATTACAGAGTTGCAGTAGGCAATACTGAAATGCGTCAATATATAATTTACGTGTAGTTCTTACCCATGTATTATAATCTGTTTCAGTCAGTCCCATACAAGCTTTAATAACCATAAAGAATAGGGCCTACTTCCGGCATTGGCATGTCCTATTTATTTTATTGCCTTAAAATTACTAGTTGATTACTATTTTATCTTGATATATTAGGCTTGGGGAATTTTCATTCTTGTATTCTCACATTCATGTGGAATCAGCATGACAGAATATGCTTTTTTAACTGAAAAGATGTTTAGTACTACAGAATCGGAAAATGGTGTTGAAGAGAGACATACTGAAGCTTTTCGTCTTCATCGGAGTATACCGCAAGAAGGAACAGAAAGCCGAAATCTAACAAAATACCGGAAACTAAAGGAACAAAGCGCGCGAACTGTTAAACAGATTTTGATTGACTGCCTGAACATAACGGGAAGTTAGGCTTATTGCCAGCCGGTTTTGTAATAACGGGAGCTAAAATAATACAAGCGTCCTCACGAACGCTTGCTGTCGGCACAGAACAGGGTCAGTGAGCTGAATGTATGTGGCTTTGAGCATGCGCAGATGTGTAAAGTTTCTCGCTCGGCTAAGAATTTTAAACCAAGATGAATAGTATTGTTCAGCGCACTCTTGATAAGTAAGTGGTGAGCGATCGCAGAATTTGCATTGTCTGCCGCGTTGCGCACATTTGTTTGTCTACACGAGCGCGGGGGGTTGTGACTGCATGCTAGCCTGGCGATTCCGAATAGAGGAAGGTACGTGCTGCTTTACGCGATCTGCTAGTCTGTGTCGTACGCCCGATGTACCGACTTCACATCGGCACTTGACTTCGTAAACAACATTGGAAATCTGCGTGATAGGGAGTACATCTTTACGGACCGACGAGATCATTCTGTGTGTGGTAAATACCACGCGAGGCTAAACGGTAGGGAAAGCCCTACATACGGCTTGCTTGACCTGTTTCTCAAACTTTTTGGGATGCTTTCCCTCGCCACGGCAGTTTGAGATAGAAAGGACATTTGTTTGGTCCAAAGACCGTTGTCTTTGTCGGTTTGTTCAATTTCCACGTAACGTGGCATTCGTGGCATTCCCAGAATTTAATTTGTACGGACAAATTACAATTTTGAGTGAGTTTTTAGGGAAGTAAATGTCCTTATTTTGAAAAAACAAGGTATATTTGAAATAAAAAATAGAAACATGCAGTGCAAAATACCTTTTCTAGAGATTGGAAGAGGTTACAGTATTTAATTCATTTCACTTTGGAGAGCAATGTGTAAGGTGTACAAATTGAGCTATAAAACTGCTCCCCCACACACAAAGAGAGAGAGAGGGAGAGAGAAAGAAAATATGTCTTGAATTGCAAAAAGTGAAATTTGTATCAGACCCTTCATTAAAACCTCTGATGTAGTGTTGCAGATTTGATCATTCAGGAATTTAAGAATCTAAGAAATGCAAGTATTAATGGACCTATTATTTACACATACAGCTATTTTCATAGACAAAATATAAAATTATTGTTTAGCCTGGATTTTAGAAAGAACAGCTTGTGACCTTGGGTTTTAGAAATGAGCCAAAGAGAAGCTTTAGCTTGAGGTCAGAGGAAACTGATGACAAACATAAATCAGGTCAGTGGGAATTCCCAGTAAAATGATTTTAAAAAGATGTTTACAGTTTAAAAACATGGAAAATCTTTAAAAAAGGAAAAGTTTATAATTTTCAGAACATCACTCTGTATAATTGGTGGGATGATACTGTTGGTTTTATTAGTGTTAGGATTAACATTAACAGCAGTAATTAAGTTACATTGCTTTATTCCTCTACATGATCACCATACGGTTCCACACTCATAATTATAAGGAATATCAGTGTTTATGCCACCCTTGCATGGCTTGGACTCTGATTCACTTTAAAACTTTGCACATTATTGTGCAAGTCAATTTTGATGTGATGTACCAAAGTAGCCATCATAGTTCACATGTATGAAGAAAGATGAAAATATATGTTTTTAAAATTCAGAAGCTGTTTCCAATAACCCTTTCGAGACAATTGACCACATTTTGTGGTTTGGCTCAATAACTTTTGATGCAGAGCTCAAAAAAATATAGCAGATGTATGAGTAGAAAGAGCAAATATTTCTGCACACACTATGTCCATATTTGTTGCATGACCATATTGCGTTTGATGCCAGGAATTTTCAAAACGAGAATAAGCTTTAAAATCCTTCAATTGGCAACACATTGACAGGTTCAAAATCATTTTTTTATAAAAATTGGCAATTTCTTCAACTTTTCAACAAATTACTAACCATGTATGTTTTCAAAGACATTACACCTTATTAGAACCATGTAGCACTAAAAGAAAAATATTATTGTTGCCAATTTGAAGAACAAAGTGTGATCAATTTAGCCCTTAAAAAATTCCTGTCCTGAAAGGGTTAAGCCAGTTTGTAATTACAATTTGCGCATGTGCAGATAGAGGTCCTGTGTGCCAGTATAATTGACCTTTATACGTGCCTATAAATATGGGTCATTTCAGGGTTATTTCAGTGTTATTGTACCAGGTACTAATTATGAACTGGCTTATTGTAAACCTTTTCAACATTTTTTTTCTTCATAATAATCAAAAGTTTTCGGTAACACCATGTGGGAGCCTCTGTGAAAAGGCTGTTGATATATTCTTTCGTGAAAAAATAACCCACTTATGGGGCGTTAGAGGAATTGAGGAGAAGTGAAAGGAAAGGAAAGAGATGGAAATGGAATGAAATTAGACACTTGCACAAGACTATTTTTGGTTTTTGTTTTTGGTGTTTGTACACCAAAAATGAAGTGAAATGAAAAGAGGAAAGAAGAGGAAAGAAGAAAAAGGAAGAAAAAGTGATCGAGATCAGAGAAGTTTGGAGAGAGTAGTTCTGAAAAGAACTTTGTATTCCTCTGTAGAGTAGTTTCCATAAATTGTTGCAGCATTTGTCCAAGACCATACTTTTTACAAATGCAGGTACCCATATAATATTTTGGTCAGAATTTGACCTTTAATAGATATTTGTATTACAGAGGGGGCACACAGAATGAAATATCAATAGTTTTGTGCTTCATGAATAAATATATTTGAATCTTCTATCTCTCTTTGCTTGCACACAGTTTTTTCTTTGAATCAATAAGGATTTGTTTGAACATGGACTGAAATAGTTTTTTCGAAGATCAGGAGTAGATAGCTATCCTCATAAATGTATAGATAAGATGCAAATTCAGGGAATATGCAAGAAATAGAACAGTAAACAATATTGCTTTTTCTGTGAATGAGATAAATCCTTTGGATAATATTATAGATGCTATTATTGACCTATAAATGTGGACCATTACTTCAAAGGCTGATCAGTGAGATAGTCTTTATTTGCCTAAAACATCTTTGTTGGTTGATGAAGATTAATTTGAAGACAAAATGTGTTTGTTTGTTTTTTTGTTTTTTTTTTTGGGGGGGGGGGTTGGTAATTGTACTACCCTTTGTGGAGACTAAACAGTTTCAAACTGTGATTGGAATAGATGTTGTCTTGAACTCTTGATGTTTCCTTCACAACTTAATCTGAAGGTGTTTTTTAATATATAAATTATTGAAATCTCTCCTAATTCTATAACATTATTAATCTTTCTTTATGACTGTATTCATAAAGGTTCAAAGATATCAGTAAATAAAGAGTAGATAACACAGCTGCCAATATTCAGTGCTAGTCCTGATGTCAGTGAAAAGTGCCTAACCTCAATATATTTTTGAAGGCAAGTTCCTTCTTATGGCCCAGTAATTCTGATGTACCATGCAGATCACCCCCATACTATCATTGTTTTTAAAGATGAATGAATTTCAACTTTACACAAGCATTATACTGTATAAACCCTTTTGACAACTCCTTGTGTTAACACTTTGACACCCCTATCTTACATCACTTTTTGTGTTCTAGTCATAGACTTATGGGGTCAGAACGTTGTTAGACCTTTGAAATGGCACTAGGGGGTTGTTTCAGCAAATCAACTCCATGACAGTCATAATTCTTGTCAGCGATCTACGGAAATGTCATGGACATGACATACTGTTTCACGAAGACATGATAAACGTCAACTCTATGATATTGATATGCTTGGCTAAAGACATAGTCTATATCACAGTCCATCGGATTTATCGTCAATTGCCCAAACCTATTTTAAGGCTCAGTTTTTCCCAAACTTCCAGAATGTCAAAAATGGCAGCGAAAATTAATACTGATGATACATACATCCCATTTACATGAAAAGATGTGTTACTCTTTTTATCATTTTTAAACGCATGTACGCGACGGAGACATTTGAAACCGCTTGAAAATCGCTTGAAAATCATCTATTTTAGCACGGTTCGCAACTTCAGTTTGTGGGATTGTTTATATTAGACTTCTACATCTCTTCTGTTTCAATTTTGTCTGATGTATATGACCATGCCTGGTTCGAAGATGACAAAGGTAAATCAGCAAAAACAGAAACGGAAAGGAGAAACTCTGATCGATGTCCTGGGACATGCTCCACTCGAAAGTTCCCCGCAGACAGTCTCGGATAAGGAGACTAGTGAATGTGGTGCTCAGCGGAGTATATCAAACCACACAGCAGGTGAACATCGTACGCATTCCAATTCAAATTCCAATTCCAATTAAAATTCTCCGCTGAGATAAAAGACGTAATCAGTGTTGAGATTGTGAATGCCCTTTGGTCACCGCAAGTCGTCAAGGTGATTGTCGACGCAGTGTACTCGACCGTGTCAAAGGTCATTTTTCCATTTCTTGCACTCTTACTTCTGCATTCTTGACAGATTTCGTTCAAATTTTGTATGGAAGTGTATCTTGGTAAAGTCTATGAACCTATAGTTTTTGGTGATGCTGCCACCAGTGTCCCATCTTTTATAGGGTCAAAGGTCATACTTTGGAGGATGGCGTGAGTGCACTCTGCAGGCCACATTTCGTAATAGATTTCTTTCAAATTATGAGTGTCTTACAAAACCGAGCACTTCGCATGATTTTAAGAGTTGATCCCAGGTACTTAACGTTCTGTTGTACTCTTCTCTAAACATTGACAAACTGGAATCACACTGGAAAGAACAGGCAGTTTTGTTCATCTTCAAATTATTACATGGATGCCTTCCTTTTTCAATATGTTCTAAAATTAGTGTGAAAAATAGTAAATATTCTCTTCGTAATTATGACTGAAAAGTTTATCTTGATAAACCCAAACAAACTATTTAAGGGATGGTGGTCTGTTCACAAGCATAAAACTTTCAATTCCTTTGTAATGCCATGTAACATTCGTCGAATGGATAATCTCACTCTCTTAAGTCCGTCAACCTCATCGACTTTTAACTCTGTGTATGTCCTGTATGGGGGGGGGGGGGGAGGGGGAAGGGTCACAAACTGAAACTCTCAAACTTTTTTTGACAATTTTTGATGTGAATGTTTGAATTTCTATTTGTTAAATCATTTTGCATGTTTTATTATATTTAATTTGTTCAGTATGTGTTTTTCCAATGATATTGTTTACATTTTACCTGTTCATTTTTCCTTCACAAACTCGCTGAAAAGCGGTCTGTTTTTGACTGAATGTAAGTTTTATATTTAAACCGTAAATAAATCAGTATAATACAATACTTATGGCATTTTAGAATTTGTAAAATTGAGAAAACTCAATGATGCTTTTGCGATGTAAGTAAGAGAATTCCATAATTGACTATTATGGAAAGAAGACCCAAATCGTGATAGCTTGAGAGAAAATGATTAAATTAAGATTTTTTTACCCAATTTTTAATATTTATTCATAGAAATACATGTAATATTAGATATCAAAGCATTGCATTCAAAGGGGAAAAATATAGGGAAAATACATGATAAATTGTGGTCGTTCGCATGGGTCTGTATAGACAGTTGGTTTTCGATGTGACTTCTATGGTAGACAAATGTGGGTATATTTAATATTATTCTCATTTACTTGTTGGGGGGTCAAAAGACCATAAGAACATAGTTTCTGTCTGTACAATATTATAATACAAATATTAGTAAAACTATTTTGATAAAGAAATGATAAAGGAATGTGCTTGGAGATCAGGAAATAAATTTTCTAATTTTTTTGGCGTTTGTGACGGCGTTCTTAAAAGATATGACAGGTTTGGAGAACCGACAATTCACATGTCAGGGAAGTTGTCGCTGATCTTGGCAAAGATGGCTTTGTGAAACACTTTGAGGACAAGTTGAGCGACAGCATTGATATGTTGCTAATCTTGTCATTATGACTGTTTGATGAAGCAACCACCAGGGTGCCTCTTGCATGAAAAGTTTTATTTTAATACTAAAAGTTGTATTTTAACTACTTAAAACAGTTTCATGCAACTTGATTTTCAGCCGATCATGAATGCATATTTAGGACTTGCATTGAATACTCTGAGTTGTGTTTAAAATGCAACTTTGTATGCAAAAGACCCAGCCCCTTCACAGAACAACTTTAGCCTATTTGTGTTCTTGTTTTAGATGTATACTTGTTTGGTTGAGTACTGGAGTTGTTAGCCTGTATTAAAAAAGCTCTTTGACATGACCAACAAGGTCATAATCTCAATATTCTTTTGAATGTGCATATAGCCATTGTTTAAAGTATGCTATTTTCATAACATAGGGATGTAATGCATCAACAATACATTATGATAGCAATGAATAAGTAGCCTGTTTATTGTTTTCTACACCAGTGCTGTTATTAACTGAAATTGCTAAGTATTTTCTTCCCTTTTTCAGATAACTGCTGTTACCTGGTCCCCACCTTTTGAAGGTCCTCTCGCTGTACCTGAGGTAAATATGCATGAAATTTTTAATTTTTGAAAAAGGATATTTTACTATATTTCAATTAATTTTCATTAGAAATGTGGCTGCATGCATTATTCATGTGGATGTGAAATTTGTGACGTCATCATCCTCTTGTCCGCAATGTAAAAGTGCTGATAATTAATGCCTTTCTCCCTCTGAACAGATGCTCTATTAAAGAGGAGATATATTCATTTTCAAAGTGAGATGATAATTAGCAAATGAGAAGAGTACTTATTATTCAGCAAAACTTCAATTGATTTTTCTCAATCGAGTGTTCAATCATATAATGAATGAGTCTTATTTTTCCTCCCTGTATACTGCATATGCAGTGTGTATCAAAATAAAGGTAATCCAATTTTGAATGGATAGTATTCCAAGATTACTGACTTTGACAATTTACATGTCGCTATTCATTCACCAGTGTCCAGCTTGACCGAGTACATTGTTGTTGAAGATGACAGGTCCTAATTTCATTTTTAGGAAGTTCTGGAAAATGTATAAGGGGATGCTCTCATTGATGTCACACACGATTTGGATTTTTGTAAGTGTAAATTGCTGTTGAATATGGCAAGATACATGATTTTCTTCAATGCAGATTGGAAGGATTATTTTCTTGTTATTCTTTTGAATGTTGCCTTCATTTTGAGCAAGTATCCCTAGGATTCTGGAAAAGTTGATGCCTTGCCGCTGCAATGTTCTCTGTTGATCGCCCATTGTGCCTTCTGCCAGGTTTCTCCTCACTTCAGATGAGGCTAGTGCTGTGCTCTCAGAATTTTCTAACATTCTTCCATATTGCTTTGGTCACTGAGGACCTCTCTCTGGGATATGTTCCCTGAAAGCCTCCTGAGTTCACTGCAAACTCCCTGTCTGGTTTTTGTAACCACAAAGCCGAATTTCCATTCTTCAGTAGTCATTTGAATAATCAGCCCAATGACCAGTGATGATAAAAGATGATTATCAGACCCCGCTAAACCCCCGCTAAACCCCCGCTAAACCCCCGCTAAACCCCCGCTAAACCCCCGCTAAACCCCGCTAAACCCCCCTAAACCCCTCTAAACCCCTTACATGAGCATCGGGTAAAATGTGGATTTTTATCTTATATCCATCAACGCTACAAAAATGTTATTCAAATGGTCAGTTCCATATTAACTAAGCACTCATTCAAGTGTGGCATCAATGAAAGTAGGGATTTTAGTTTTTAATCTGTTATATACTAAAACTTGCATAAAATGGGATTTGTACATGTACCTGTCATATACAAAAATATGTGTGGCATCAGTAGTGCATGTGATTTTTCAATGGAAAGGTGAAGAGTTCCTCTTTATATGTAAAGCTACAAGTAAATTGTCAAAGTATATAACCTTGGAATATCAACCCTTTGAATTTGGAATACCTTTATTTTGATACACTGTATACCGGGTACAAACACATCAGTTTAAAATTATGAATTCTTAAAGAATATTCATTGTTAAGTTATCAGATTAAATTATGTTGCTCTAGTCATACTTGAATATATTTTTAGTGGTAGTGAAACTGAAAATGAGTCCCATTCATTGTTTACAGCTACTTTAAGATGTTTCCATTCAGCCTTTTCAAAATTATTTCTGTATCTACATAGAATTCCTGTAAGTCTCTAATTTAATTCTTTCATTCCACCAAGCTGTTTAAAATTTGTGAAAATTCTATCAAGATCTGTTGTTTGTTCATGTGTCCTTTATCGTAAATTATCACTGATTGTTTGCATCATAAATTCAGAATTAAGACACCCATAACATGTCTCTTTCATATGTCAAACATTAAAAAGCAAATCGTATCTCAATTTGTTTCATGCATCATGATAAATGACCTGAATAAATATGGCTTCCAAACAACATAATCCCCATGGACTGATCAGTTCCCGTTGCAAATGTATTATTATTATTGATTACATATCCATTAATATCTTTTGTCTAATTTGTCATTGACTTGCAGCATGAGGGCGATGAGTTGACGAAATTTAGGTGTCTTTTATTTTCTGTGTGCAATCATTCATCCTGTAGTATGCGTGATTAGTCTTCCATGGCTAATGAAGCGTCAGATCGTTATTGTATCTGAACTTTACCATATAATTTAAGGTTTCAACAAGTCTGCCTCTGTGGATATTATTTTGCACACAGGTAGGGTTTATTTTAAATGTTTCAAACTTACCGGTATTTTGATGAGAGTATAATTTTAGCAGCTGTCATTATTTTAAATATGTATATTTACATCTGTAGATAAATGGTTAGTACTTCAAAGAGTCGTAACAATATTATTTTTTTCTTTACCTCTGTGCTCCACCCCGTGTGTGTGTGTGTGTGTGTGTGGGTTGGTGTGCGTGGGTTTACGTAGATTCATTTGTGGGGTACAGAGAACAATAGAGCACAATGATGGCCTTTATTCCGTCATGCTTGTGGGGTACAAAATACAATAGGAGAAAACAAAGTTCCCCACAAATCAATGTGTGTAGAGGTGTGTGTGTGTGTGTGTGTGTGTGTCTGTCTGTCTTTATGTCTTTCTCTGTCTTGCTATGTCCCTCTCTTTTTGTTAGATGACATCTTGTATTAATGCAAGTCGCATTACCCACAGTGACCGAGAATGAGTACTGTATACTGATGAATGATGTACATCATTTAACTTCATTAATCTGATAATAAAAAACCTGTTATTTCTATTATCTTTCTCAGGATGATGTAGAACCATATTATGAGGCCTATCGAGAATTTTGTACTCGGTTAGAGACTTCAAATAAAGTGGTAAGTATCTATCTTTATTTTCCTTTCCTTTACATCAAAGCAGTTGAATCCGTGACTTTTTGGCTTCAATGGTTTTAAGAGACATATTGTTTGAACTCCATAGATTAAAACTTGTGTGTTTCCTTTTCTTTTATGTTCTTTCTAATCCGAGCTCCCCCTTTTAGCGTACACTCATTTTTTAAATGCATTTGTCTTCCTGGTTTAGGACTTCTGTAAACCTTTATCAAAAAGATTAATTCTGATGTCATAATTTTCATACAAAACAGAATAAAAACAAAAATATATAGCAATGAACAAGTATTTTTCTGCCATTTTTAAGTTAGGAATTCTTTTGTTGCCTAATAAACAAGCGAGTCCTGTTCATTGAGAATGAAAGTGGGATCTAACATGGAGGCATTAATAAATTTGACCCCTGCCATTTTGTCTGGATCCAGTGATAGTCTTGATAGATAAGACCTTAAATATTTAGATATCTCAGTAAACGATTATTTCAAATTTATAAGCATTTTCTACATGCAGAATACCCCATGTACCACCCTGTCAACCATGTATGAATTACGCAGTCTAATCCTGTTTGTTTAATATCACACACACCATTTCATATTTGGACGATTAGAAAACAAACTTCTGGGAGGGGAAGGGGGAATACCCATGTGTGTCCCTGTGTAAATGTCATTCGTATGCCAGGTACCACTGTGCATTATTTTACTAATTGTGATGATGGAGGCATTATTTGCTGGGTTCCTCATCAATTTTTGAATTTTTTTTTTTCCAAGAATCACAAAAGTCATTTGATTTTTTTTTAATGCTTCTAACCTCTGACATATTGTGGGAAAAGGCCTAAAAAAATTATATAAAAGTTGATTATTTTTGTTTGATGCTTTTCCTGTTGGAAATATTATGAATAAAGATACCATACTGTATCTAGTGTATGGCGTTTTTTTTAGTTTTATTTGTTTGCTTTTTTTTTTGCTTCTTAAGGAGGGGGGGGGGGCGGGGCTGGGAATCCTTTTTTATTTAGTTTGTTTTGGTTTTATGTGTGTGCCCCATGGTACAGAGTTCCTATAAAATGAATTTTATGTACTCCCTTCCTCTTTTACCTACCATAACAAGTGAGCTATTGTTTGGTTTGACCATGGTAGGTCCATGATTTGACGTGCAGTTGCGTAACATCCAAGCCAGAGTCTGCAAAAAAAAAATCCCCACAACAGATCGCTACTTGCTGTATTAATCAATATTTGTTTGTTATTGCCTCATGTTGATTGTTATAGATATGTTCCCCCTAAACTATGAGTCCATTATTCCTAGATATCCTTGTGGAACAATTATATAAATTCTGTGAATTGCATATAGATTTATTGAATATTATTTTCTGTATAAAGAGTACTAACTCACTATTATTTCTTTATATTGTATTTACTGTATAATAATAAATACATGCACAGCTTTGCTTTCCTCTTTTTGTATTTATTGCTCTATTTGCATTTATTCCTCTATTTGTATTTATTTATCTCTTTGTATTTATTACTCTATTTGCACTATTGCATAATTGCATTATTCACCGTCTGATCTTATAGCTCTAAATGAAGGTTTGCATATTACTTCAGGACAATTCCAGGGTAATTGAAGGACATTCAGACACATTTTACCAACTTCAAACCATAGCAACAATTTTTTTTGTAATGGTAGAACATTTCAAACATCAGAGTTGTAAGATTAGATCAACTGCCTTTGATATTAAAAAAAAAAAAATTATTGCCAAGCAGTAATTAAATTTGCATGATGTCTTTCCGTTACCGACCGCATTAATATGCAAATTTCATTACTGTTTGGCAGTGACAGAATTTTTTTTTGAAAATCCAAAGGCAGTTGATCTAATCTTACATCTCTGATGTTTGAAATGTTCTACCATTACCAAAAAAATTCGTAGTTGGTTTGAAGGTAGTAAAATGTGTCTGAATGTCCTTCCGTTAATGTGGAATTGCCCTTCAGTCTTCAAATAATACAGTCCTGTCAAGGCAGTACTTACAGGCAATGTAATCTAGATGTCAGCAACATGTATCAAAAGCTGGCAAATGATAATTGACTGGATCTGTTAATGTGCATCTGCTGTGTACAAGGTTGCCAGCCAATCATTTGTGGCCACATTTTTAATTTGGAGCTATGAAGATGCGTCCTATTGACTTGTAGATGCGTCCTATTGACTTGTAGATGCGTCTTATTGACTTGTAGATGTGTCCTATTGACTTGTAGATGTAATTAATTTTTCCTGCTCTATAAACAGAAAATATTGTCATTTCCAAATGAGAGTATAACGTTTCAAACAAGTAATGTAACATATACATTTTTTATATGGGTGGGCGTGATTAAAATAGAAAATCCCAAGTAATAATTTTTGTCCTTGGCCAATGAAAGTCTGCGGAGTGAAATAAAATCAAGATATACTTCCATGTAAGGAATGAGTACTACCAGGATTTTTCTGGTGTAATTGACAGGTCTTACACAAGTATGATTTATGCTTTTCCTGCATTTTTTTCCCCATTCTCATTTTATCATGCATTCATCATTTCAAATAATCGTTGTTGCATGTCAGATCTTTTGCTGTAAATTCCCCCCCCCCCCTTCTTACATCTCTCTCTCTATCTCTATCTGCCTCTCCCTTAATCTGTCTTTCCCCCTCCTATCCATCCAACATCCCTTTCTCATGAATACAAATTGTCTGATTGGAGGTAGAAGGGCATTCATTTATATAATTTAACTCAAAAGAGTTAATGCCCCTCTGGCTCTGGAAAGATGAAATATTGTAGACTTATATTAGTATTTGTGGTTTCATCTAATCAATTGCAACTTTCATTTACAAATTTTTACTTGGGAACCCCCCACCCCTTTCCCCAGCTACTTACCTTATAGTAAGAATCAAATCTGGGTACAAAGAAGAAGCAGTAAAATTCAATTTGATTATGTTATGGCAGGCTTCCTACAGATTGCAGCAAGGTGACTGTGTTATCTTTAATAACAGGAGGATACTCCATGGCCGAAAACAATTCCAGCAAAATGGTGGTGTTAGACATCTAAAGGTATGTAACAAGTATTTTAAGAATGCGTTTAGGGGTATTAACTGATTTAGAGTAACTCTTCCATCATGCCTTTTGAGGCCCTAACATGGGGATATGAGAGCTAGTTTTTGTCTCACCTGTGTAAGCAAAACGTAGGCGCTGCTTTTCTGATGGTGGCGGCGTCAACAATTTTGGAAATGCTCTCATTTCAGAAGTATAAGTTCAATTTCCATGAACTTGCACACAAGGATTGTAGAATATCACAAATAATGCAAAACAAATTCCAGGTCAAAATTCAAGGTCAAAGGTCAATTACCGTAATGTCAATTTTGTAGATTTTCATCACATTAAAGGTCACCTACTGACAGTTTAACTCTGTTAATTTTTTGGTAAAATTTAGTTTTGTCTCTAGATACATAATATGTACATGTATTGTACAGATGTATTTGATTTCTTCTCAAAACTTTGCTGGTGGTGGATTTCAACCCAAATTGGCAGGGATCATCCTTAGGCAAGGAGGATCTAAATTAATGCAGATGGAGTACCTATCAATATGGGGGGGGGGGGGCACCCCCAGGAGGACAAATTATGGCAGTAAATTAGATTCAATTTTTGCCTCTTCTTTAAGCCCTGGTGCAAGATTGTAAGCAAAATTGGTAGGTATCAAGAGGAAGGAGACCTCAGCTTCTTTAAACAGGGGGTACCTTAGCACCCCTAAAGTGGCCCTATTATTAATTTTTTTTTTTAAATGCGCGGCTGGGTTTTAACCAAACTAGATAAGAATCACCCAAATCTTAGGTTTTTATCACATTAAAGGTCACCTAATGACAGTTTGACTCGGTTAAATTTTTGGTAAAATTAGTTTTGTCTCTACATACATATATATGTAGTATGTGCATGTATTGTACACATGCATTTGACTTCTTCACAAAACTTTGCTGGTGATGGATTTCAACCCAAATTGGCAGGGATCATCCTTGGGCAAAGAGGATCTAAATTAATGCAAATAGGGTACATATCCCTTAAGAAGGGAGTGAGGGGGGGCAGGGCTTTTGGCTCTCCCCCCCCCCCCCAAAGAGCCTGTGACACCAAATTGATGTTTTTCCTTCTGCAAAACCTATTGCTACATATAGATTGTGACCAGACTAGGTAGCAATCATTCTTTAATAAGGGAAGGAGACTTAGGTTGGTCAAGTATAGTAGATATTATCTTCAAGGGGTCTGATGGAGGGGCAGCACCCCTTAAGTTTCCCAACCTCTGATTTTTCACCAATTTTTTCACCCCGATAATTGCGCAATGCAGACGAGACTGCCCTGGGCAGTTCCCTTATATTAGTTCACTGGTTCATATTGTGTATAAGATCTGCAACCAATCACATTTCCTGTTTTTAATGGATAATTTCCATTTAATATTAATTTTCTTTGTTTCCTTGTATAATTCATGGAACAATGATTATTCCCATTTCTAGTTTATGATTTTAAACATTTCCTCAAAGAATTGTTATAGACTATTATAAAATCTGTAGTAAATGGAGACACCAGAATCCCTCCTATCGCAAGTGTTCTTAGAAATGATAACAAATGCTATCAGTTATAGCTGTTCTACTAGTTCCATTTCCCTTTTCTTTTAAATATTCTTGGAAATAAGAATTAAATAAGTAATTATCATTATCTAATTCCAAGGTCAGGTCTTTTATATTATGGCTTGCAGTTAGATACATATTCTGTGTATGAATATAGTACAATTAGCTTTCAAATTGACATTTGCCTGGTATTTGCTCTGTGGTATTTGAGGCTTAACAGTATAATAGGTTTTTGTTATTTCATTCTTGAATGCAACATGCCTTTGTTCATTCTGAGAAGTGCAGTACAGTATTATTGTTAAAAGGTTCCCCTCCTTATTTCATGCTCTCTCTCTCTCTCTCTCTTTCTCTCTTTCTCTCTCTCTTTCTCTCTTTCTCTCTCTCTTTCTCTCTCTCTTTCTCTCTCTCTTTCTCTCTCTTTCTCTCTTTCTCTCTTTCTCTCTCTCTCTATCCCTCTCTTTCCTCTTTCCCTCTTTCCCTCTCTTTCCCTCTCTTTCCCTCTCTTTCCCTCTCTTTCCCTCTCTTTCCCTCTCTTTCCCTCTTTCCCTCTCTTTCCCTCTCTTTCCCTCTCTTTCCCTCTCTTTCCCTCTCTTTCCCCCTCTTTCCCTCTCTTTCCCCCTCTTTCCCTCTCTTTCCCCCTCTTTCCCCCTCTTTCCCTCTTTCCCTCTTTCCCTCTTTCCCCTCTTTCCCTCTCTTTCCCTCTCTTTCCCTCTCTTTCCCTCTCTTTCCCTCTCTTTCCGTCTCTTTCCCCTCTTTCCCTCTCTTTCCCTCTCTTTCCCTCTCTTTCCCTCTCTTTCCCTCTCCTTTTCTCTCTCCTTTTCTCTCTTTCTCTCTCCTTTTCTCTCTTTCCCTCTCTTTCCCTCTCTTTCCCTCTCTTTCCCTCTCTTTCCCTCTCTTGCAACTCTTTTTTGCCCCACAAAGACATGTAAATGTAAGTATCTGTACATCAAGCAATAAATAACTGTTATTTGTATAGCACCTTTCAAGTTTCAACTGCTCATAGCGCTTTACAGTTTGTGTAATTACCCCGACCGCATCTCGGCTGCCCAAATATGTAGTGCTTATTAAAAGCATTCATGTACCAGGTACCCATCTACACCTGGATGGGGAGTGCCAAATATGAGTAAATGTCTTATGAAGGTAAAGAGCGATTGGGACAGAATAATTTGCTAGGCTCTGATGTTGAAACTATGTTTAGTTTGATACCTTTTTCTGCAACTGGAAGAAAAACATACTG
>CM046855.1:19619681-19894681 GCA_025617745.1 Heliocidaris erythrogramma | reverse complement strand
CAGAACAATAATTACTGCGCCACACACGGTGACCCGAGTATAATTGGTATTGAAGTTTGTGCAGGGGTCATATCATGCGAAGTTGCGAGTGCAGATAGCAGCGAGTGAAGCAGCGATTGCATTCACATTACAAATAGTCACAAACGTGGTGGGTGGTCTACTGCAAAGCATTGATGCTTTGTCGCTGGATCCAGAGATTTACTCCTGCCAAACTCGCTGCCAGAATAGTTTCAAAACCTAGCTCCAACTCGCTTCTATCTCGTGACTATCTGCGTTCAGACAGCGTTTGGTCTTAAATCTATCTGGTCATGACCAAAATAGTCTCGAAACCTAGATAGCATCGATTCTATCGCTCTACGTGTGAACGTACCTTGTTTTGGTCCTCCCAACCACCTCCCTGAGATGTTATATGGCCATATTTCACTCAGTATGGACCAATAAATTTGTTAGTGCATACTTTCAACCTGCAAAATTGCTTTTGTCCTCTCAGACCACCCTATGGTATTCAGTAAAGCCATATTTCTGTTAATCTGAACCATGCATAAACTATTTTCTGCTGAGAAGGCCGGGTGTATACTGCACACGTTATTGAGGATGAAAGTTGGCAAAATGGCAAGAATAATGATTACTTCAGAAAAATCAGTGATAATACTATTAATAATTTTTGTAATGATTTGTCAGTCATTGACTGGAGTGAATTACTGTCCAAATCAAATGCTGATAATGCAAATAATATATTTTGTTTAAAGTTTAAGCAATTGCATGATAAACATCTTGTGTGTAAAAAAAGATTGAAGAAAAATATTCCTCGAAAACCATGGATAACCAGATCATTATTAAATTGTATATGTAAAAAAGATCGTTTATATAAATGTTTCTGTAAAAATCCTTCCAACATTAGTTTTGAGTATCGATATAAGAAATACAGAAACAGTTTAAATACAATTGTAAGAAATGCCCGCAGGCAATACTATATTGGTTTATTTAAAAAAAACAAGAACAATATGATAAGGATATGGCAAATTATCAATGACTTATTGAAGAAACGATATAAAAAGAAATCTCCATTATATTTTCTCAGTAATGGCAGTAAAGTAACTAACCTACAACTCATTTCTGAGGAATTCAATACATATTTTGCTAATATCTCTATTAATCTTCAAAAAGAAATTACATCTGATTTGAACTCAAGTCATTTCTCTTCTTACTTACCTGAACGTTGCATACACTCTATTTATTTTCACCCAACCAATGAAAATGAATTGATCAATATTGTTAAAAGCCTAAAAAATAGTACAAGTGTGGGTATTGACGAAATAAGTTGTAAGATTATCAAAAAAGTCATTCATTATATTGCCATGCCTTTGTCATACATTTTTAGTTTATCTCTTAGCACTGGGAATGTTCCAAATAATCTTAAAATAAGTAAGGTCATTCCAGTTTTTAAGAAAGGGGATCCTCATCTATTTTCGAACTATAGGCCTATATCTTTGTTACCATGCTTTTCAAAAATATTAGAAAAAATTGTTTACACTAGGATTCTTAACCACCTCAATAAGCATTCATTATTAAATGATTGTCAGTATGGTTTCAGACCCCATTATTCATGTGACCTTGCAGTTATCAATTTACAGGATCGATTAATGACAAAAATGAATAATAGCTTCCATACTCTAGGTATTTTTCTTGACCTTACTAAGGCTTTTGATTTAATTGATCACAAAGTTTTGTTATATAAGTTAAACAATTTTGGTATTCGAGGCATCCCGCTACAGTGGTTTCGAAGTTATCTTACAAATCAACTACAGTATACCTCATATAATAATCATACTTCTACTTTTTCGAATATGACATCAGGTATTCCTCAAGGATCAATATTAGGCCCGTTGATTTTTCTGTTGTATGTTAATGATTTATGTTTGGTATCCAATTTTTTTTTAAAATGATTCTGTTTGCTGATGATACAACTATTATATCATCTCATTATAATCTTTACGACTTAATAAAAACAACTAATAGTGAACTGCAAAAAGTTACTGACTGGTTTAAAGCAAATAAACTAATTGTAAACTATGGAAAAACAAATTTTATGTATTTTAGGAAAATTAATAATGTATATGATCCAACTGATATATGTATAACTATGAATAATGTACAACTTAATTTAACAAAACATGTAAAATTTCTTGGTATTATCCTTGATGATCGACTCAATTTCAATGAGCATAGATCAGATATTTGTAACAAGATATCAAAAAGTATAGGAATTCTACTTAAAATGAAACCAATTCTTCCGGAAAAACAGTTATTTATGCTATATAATTCATTAATTCTTCCCTATCTACAATACTGCAATTTATCCTGGGCATGTACAGGATCAACTAAATTGGAACCCATACTCAAACTTCAAAAAAAGGCATTAAGAATATGTACATCTTCTCATTTTTTGGCTCCTTCTCAACCAATATTCTTCAGGCTAACAACTTTAAACATATTTGATATTCATACCTACCAAATTGCTATATTAATGTTTAAAAATCAAAGTGCAATATTACCTCATAATATCTCTTCATTATTTCAATTTAATAGATATATACATCCCCATAACACTCGGTCGAGTTCAAAAATGCATTTCTTTAAAGTACCAAATGAACGCTCATTAAACTTGATTCGACACCAGGACCCTCGGGTATGGAATTCTTTAAATACCAGTATCATATCTTGCAATAACCTTACCTCATTTAAATGTAAATTGAAATCCAGCTTGTTCACCGGAGGTGAAGGCGAGACTAAGGGATCCAAATGTTCATCCATCCGTCCATCACAAACGTTATGACAGATAACTTTGCAACTGTCACTCACTTTTCAACCAAACTTGGGTTGTAGATGCACTGAGGGGACCTGCATGTTATGGTGCCGTTGGAGGTCACATGATAAGGTCAAAGGTCATTTCAGGTCAAACATTAAAGTTTACCTGCAAGACTCTCTTATGACAGATAACTTTGCAACCGTCACTTTTCAACCAAACTTGGGTTGTAGATGCACTGAGGGGACCTGCATGTTATGGTGCCGTTGGAGGTCACATGATAAGGTCAAAGGTCAAGTTTACCTGCAAGACTCTCTTATGACAGATAACTTTGCAACCGTCACTCACTTTTCAACCAAACTTGGGTTGTAGATGCACTGAGGGGACTTGCATGTTATGGTGCCGTTGGAGGTCACATGATAAGGTCAAAGGTCATTTCAGGTCAAACATTATAGTTTACCCGCAAGACTGTCTTATGACATAACTTTGTAAACGTCACTTTCCAAACAGTAATGTAGATATATGCAAGCATAACTTATGCAGATTTATGCACTTGGGGGACCTGTTGCATGGCAACAGAGATCACGATATTTCTAGTTATCGCATGTGGGCGAGACACATTATCGCTAATGCCTTGTTTTTTGGGGGAATAGCTTCTGATACATTGGAGATATGTATTCAATTCATAAGGGATGTATGTTTTATTGATTTTGTTAGAAAGAAT
Organism: Heliocidaris erythrogramma; assembly: GCA_025617745.1. Classification (NCBI taxonomy): domain Eukaryota; kingdom Metazoa; phylum Echinodermata; class Echinoidea; order Camarodonta; family Echinometridae; genus Heliocidaris; species Heliocidaris erythrogramma. The sequence goes on along the minus strand of CM046855.1, from coordinate 19,891,151 downwards.
TTGCTTGGTTCTAATCAGCCCTTGTTTATTTGCTTTGATCTTTCCAGGGATGTTATGTAAACATCGATGACTTCAGAAGCAAGGTCCAGTATATGCATGAGAAGAGAGGCCAAGGGCAGCTTGCTAAGCGTGTTGGTAACCAGTGCATGTTCTGAGCTTTTCAATCGGTTGTTTAACATTTTAAATCTAGAGCAGCTGAGGATATGAAGTAACATTAACCCCTACCATGCCGTGGGAGGCAAAAAAAAAAATGGAGTGTTTGACATTTCATTAAGGCTCAGAATGGCTTGAAAAGTCTTACTCATACAGAAACCTGTGCATTCAATATAATGTTTATTCCTATGCAATATACCTTTGCCCAGTTTGCTCCAGCAAACACTAATTGAAAGTCAATATTTAACTCTTGAAAGTTCATTTTTGACAAATTGCTCAAAAATCTGGTGGCATGGAAGGGGTTAAACAGACTCATCGACCCATGTAATCATGCAACCAATTGAAATAATTATTAAGAAGGCTTCAATGACAAAATAATGTCATTCTATGCAGAATTGGAAGCTTTCGCACTCGCTGTACTTGAATATCATTTCAACAATTAGTCTTCAAGGTTGATATGAATCTGCAGTACTAGATAATTCTTTTAATTAACCAACTACTGGATATATTTTGGTATGGGATCTTTTCAAATTATGATTCAACATTTTTTCCAAATTCACATATTTTCAGGCCTGACAATATATGGTTGAGGTTTGCCAAATTTAGAGACTCTTACTAAAAAACAGTGTTGCTCAGTTAGACAAGTTCCAGTGTTCATGAAGTGTATAGTGTTATAATATCATGGTTGCTTAGAAATACATTTGGAAGTGGACTATGTGAGGAAAAATCTTCATGCATTTACAAGATATCACATTTCTTTCCTTTTTTGAATAAATCTCAATTTATTCCATTTTGTCCTAAAAATGACTGAAGGCCATTGTTAATTTAACTATAGTCAGTGCAGAAGCTTAGCATGTGATATAATTGTCTTAAATTCTCATTATGGACCCAACTTCTTAATTTGTCATAAATTGATTAGAAATTTAACTATCTGAAGAAATAATCATGCAAACAATAATGTTCTGTGAAGAATCAAGTGTTTGAATAAATTTTGAAAAAGATAAAAAATCATATTGAATTTGATAAGACAAGCACATTGCGGCCTTCTCGTGAAATAAGCCACGGGTCATCGAGTGTGTACATACACACACTGCCGTGTAAAGTCAATGGAGGATGTGAACCCTCATAGGCATTACACACAATAAGCTGCATATTGTACAAAGTGAATGCGGGGTGGCTTATTTCACGAGAATGCCCACATTTCAAGTCTGTCTTAAAAATATAAATACCTAGCTGATGGTTATAATGCTGTATATTAAAGGTAATGATTCATTCATATTTTTGTGCAATGTTATTTGAAAAAAATATCAACTTTTGGTATCTTTTAAGTGCAAAAGTCATGAATTTGGTAAAATATATCTGTTAAATATTTTCATTGTTAGACCTATGAGTTAACATGATTTCTGTAAGGTGTCAGATTCAGATATTTATACCCCCTCCAAATGAAGTTTGAAGGGGGTATATAGGAATCAACCATGGTAACGGCATGGCAACGGCATATTATGGCAGTAAATCAGTAGGAAATCTTGTGGATCGTACTACTTCCTAATTATTCGAGCAATGCTCATGAAATTGGCACACACATTTGCCTTGGGATGAAGATGTGCAAGACATATTTTTGGAATGGTAACGACATATGGCAAGAAAACGGGAAAATATTGCAGATCAAACCACTTCCTTATTTTTGGAGCAATGCTCAATTTATTTGGCACACACATTGGGGCGGGGGTATTAATCACCTGTGATATTCTAGTTTGCTTAGCTTTTATACAACTGCTTATTTGTGATTGATATGACCCAAGCATGAAGTATGATTCATATTTTATATGAATTGACTCATTGGGGTGGCTTCTCCAATGGATTACTAGTAGTACTCGAGTATTAATTTGTGTAGTCCTCCATGGCTTACAATTTTGTCATGTTTTTCCCAGGACTGTCAAATTACAGTCATCTTAGAAATAAGATTAGATGAACGCTATCTACATAAAGGCCGGGCAATATCTAACATTCATTATAAAACAGCTTTAAGTATATTCTTAATTTTGCAAGATTCAGTTATCCTTTTTTTTATCTCATATCGGCCCCACTGAGTGTCACTTTCAAAGAAAATGTGTATGCAATATGAAATTATGTTTACTATAGTATAATAATGCATTTATATGCCTAAGAAGAAACTGTCATCTATTGATATTAATAAATCAAGTGTATAAGTGTAATTATAGTATTTTGTTAATAAGGACTGATTTTGTTTTCCAAATGTTATGTCTTTATTCAACATTATCAACATTATCAACAAATAATCTAATTCTATGTCCCACTAGTTTTCCTGTGTGAATCTATCCTTCCTCATTTTCCTTTCTTTCTTTCTCTTTCTCTCGGTCGCACATGCATACACAAACACCCACACACACTTTGTTTCTTGTCACTATTTACTGCCAGGATTCAATGGAATTGTCTTGTTACATTGTTCAACAAAAATTATCATTGTATCGGTATTCAAGCCAAAGTTAGCTGTAAAAGGAAACCGAACGAAGGAAGTTTTTTTAACCAAAAATATACCTTTTCACCCTGTGGATTTATTTCCCCACTGTGTGGGTTTTCTTGTTCGTTTTGCTTTTTTAGCCTTGATATGTGACAGTTTATAAGTAGACGAAGATAAAAAGGGACATTCCCTGATGCTTTTATCATAAATCCTTTTTTAACACGATATTTTTGCACGAGGATATAGCTAAATTGATTTAACTAACTAAAAAAATGCACTGAATAGATATACACTCATAAAACGATAAATAGTGATTGTGTTCACTGAAATGAAGTAGTACTAGACGAAAATAATAAATGAAAAATTGTATACTGACTTAAATTTCATCAGAAGTATATTTTTTACATAGAGTAAGTTCTTGAGCTTTACACAATGCATGTATTTTGAAGCTTTAAATTATGGTCACAGAAATATATACATATATTGATTGATTTGATTAACATATTTACATGAATGAATTGATGTTTACAAACATTTACAATACATGTATACATAACATAAAGATTGTCATATGTATAGAATACTTACTATAAACATGGATAGAGATGACACACAGATATGAAGGAAAAAAACAGGAATTAAGTTTGAATTACCTGACAACATTAACAAGTTATTTTTTCAGGATCGAAAAATAATTTTGACTCAAAATACTTCATAGAATTGTCAAAAATATCGGTAAAAGATTTACTATTATATTATACAGAAACTTTGAAGTTGAAAATGTTGCTAACGGGAGAACCAAAAGTTAGCACAAGTGCTAGTCGAGTTTGGTTCACCGGATTATTCATACTTTAATAATGTAAAATTATACAAAGTCAGGAAATTATTACATCTACCTTAACATTAATCCTTGTTCAACAAAATAATTTTTAGGTTCTTGCGAAAGGAAAATCTTGTCATTTCCTTTCTTATATTTAAGGGTAGATCATTCCAGAGTTTTGCCCCAACAAAAGAAATAGCAAATGTGCCTTGAGTTGTATTGCACTTTGTTAGTCTTAACAATGAATTGTCTTTCCTTCTAGTTCTATATGCGTGGTTCATTACATCAAAATATTCTTCTAATGAATGTGGTAAATGTCCTCTCTGTAGATCATATACAAATGTTGACACTGAGAGCTGAAATAACTTCTGTATATTTAATACTTCCAGGTCTACAAATAATTACTTTGAACTTGTCCTGAGTGGGGAGAAAGTAATAGCACTCATAGCCATTTTCTGTGCCAGAAAAATACAATTTAAATGGCTTTTATAGCAACTTCCCCAAACTTCAATTCCATAAAGCATGAGAGGCTGGATAAATGATTTATATAAGAGCATACGAATGTACCTTGGTACATAATGTCTTAAAGTAAAGAGAAGACCAATTTTCCTCCGAATACATTTATTAATATTTTGAATTTGGGTTTTCCACATCCAATTTTCATCAATAAGAATTCCAATAAAGGATGCTATAGCAACTCTATTTCAGAAAGTTTTAAGGTACCCCTTATGGTAATAGTTTGCCTTTGCCCTTTAAGGAACATATAATTTGTTTTATTCAAGTTTACAACTATACACCATTGCTGTACATTGCTGTAATTTATCATTTATCTCAGTCATGTCTATTTCTCGTTGTCCTCTATGTATGAAACATATTTGTATCATCTGCAAACATTCGAAATTGAAAATAATTAGTGGAACATGGCAAATCATTAATATATAAAAGAAATAACGTGGGCCCGAGGACAGATCCTTGGGAACACCACACGATATCACACTATTACTAGATAATTCTTCCTTGTAACGTAACACTTGTGACCGATTTGATAGGTAGCTTTGAAACCATTGTAATACTATACCTCGTATGCCATAATGTTCTAACTTTTCTATAAGAATTCTATGATCAATAGTGTCAAATGCTTTTTTAAAATCTATAAAAAATACCTAGCGTTAATTTGCCTTTATCCATCGACTGCAATAATGCATTCACTAAGTTTATAAATGACAACTTCGTACTATATATTATATAGTACGAATTATTATATTATATTGTATTTCATATATACATGTAAAAAATAAGGAGAAAATAAATACAAAATTTAGTTAATCTGGACAATTGTTAAAGATGTGATCCGAATATTCATTTTCCGGGGGTTCATCATCGGGAAATTTTAAATAATAGAAGTAATAATATAAGTAATAATATACTCCTCAGGTTTGATCCCTGAAGCTAGCGTCTCTTTGAGGAATTTTTATGGGAATTAACCCTTGATAGGAAGTCGGATTTAGTGCATGGAAGCAGAAAAATGGAGAAACAAGTAGTGAAAGGGTCAGAAAAGTCGGATAAAGTAGGTCTTTTCTCAATCCTCTAAATGAAAAAGACACCTTTTAACAAAAATTTGGGGCAGAACATGTAAAGATATAGCCATAATGTAGCTCAGAAAAATCTTTTGTATCATTAAACTGTATAGAAAACGAAGATATTTTGATTTAGATATGAAAAAAAAAAACAATTGAGTTATGACATCGCACTCAATGACCGTTTTTACCAAACTTAACTTTCGTATTTAATGTCCCTCCCCACGTCCCTCCCCTCGCCCCACCCCCCCCCCAAAAAAAAGCAACGCCTTTTAATTAGTCTTCTGAATTTCCTGTTCCTACTTGGTCACCTTTATATAAAGGGTTGATTCGCGGGCGAATAAGAGGTGTGGAGATAGAAGCTTCAGCCCGCCCCCTTCCTTCGAAAAGATTTAAATTTCCATTACGTGCAGGGCAATTACCGCCTATTTGTAATTTATTAAAATGCATTCTAGTAACGAATTTGTATTTTCACTATCATAAAGTGTCAGTTTATTGCTTGATCACAAACGGAGAAACGGGAAGATGATATTTCGGAAAGAGACGTCGTCATCCTTGCAAAATTTTGCCTCTACGTCTTTGGGTGAATTCTTCTTCAGTGAGACCGTTGTCGAAATTAATATATCACCAATGTTATCAAAATACCATTGAATATAGGCCCATACATTAATATTTTGGCCTCATCGAATATCAAGATGGTCATGGAGACTTGATTAGAATTTTCCATAAATCTCCAAATTACTGTGGAGCACTCCGTGGAACAACACTCAATAAAACACGCGAGACATTGAAGGATGGAATCAAGACTAAACATGTATAATGCCTCATTTGGGGATTCCCCATGATCGCCGCACTCACGTTGTGCGTTTTATCTGGCTGACAGCCACATGCTATCTCCCACGTATAGGCATTATTAGCAACAACTTCCTGAGAACGGGTCAAAAGAATGTTATGGCCTACCCCCCCCCCCCCCCTTCCCACTAAATCGGTAAAAAGCGAACAAAAACAAAACGGAAGTGATGGGGAATACTCCTACTAATAATAATAAATGTAACTTATATAGCGCCAAATCCAATCTGTGGAGTGCATGTAGAAGAAGAAAGGAGTCCAGGGAAGAGTCCAAAATGTGGGCGTGGAAAATGATATTCACAAGCTCATAATTATCATAGAATTTTGATAAGCATACCCCTAAACCGAATCGGATATTATGTTTGGATAAGAACGGAAGCCGAAGAAACATGAAGGAAAACAACTGAAAATGGGTTCAGCCATTGTGGGGTCACATTGTATCATGGGAGGAAGGGGGCACTGGTTTGACAAATGAATAGAGAGAAAAAAATGTTATTTTTCCTATTTTCCTTGATTGATCTTGTTGTCATACAGTTGGGTCCCCCCCCCCCCCCTTCCCGGCAGCACTCACTTGAGTAACATATCATTTTGTTGTATTATTGCTGGTAAACAAATATGACGATTCGTGCAAAGATAATTTCGTGTGTTGAGAGCCAGAAGGGCGTTAACTCTGTGTTAAAGCATACGAGTTAACGCCCTTCTGGCTCTCAACACACGATTTTAACTTCTGAAATGATCCGATATGTTCATAACAAGATCGATCTTCTCTCAATAGCATTGAATTGGATATATATTTTTTCTACTGTAATTGGGCGTAACAGCTACCTTAGTGTTGTATACTAAACTAATATACTTACAAATTAAATGTATATGCAGTATAAAGGTGGTGATATTGCATAGCAAATTTTGTGATGCGTGAATGTGAAGCCGTTCCTTATATATACACTCTAGAATAAATTGGTGGGAATCCCCACAAAAAAATTTCTCTTGTTTAGCCTTGTAGTAACCATTTTTGCTCACAACGCTCTGTGAGAGTAACATGTCTGTGCCTGCAATTCAAGCAGCCGATGGAATATCTGTGATCTGTGATTGAGTCATCTTTGCAAAAGGAGTACTTTATTTGGAATATCTTAATAGCTATATAGCCTACCAGTAAACATGTTTCTTAAGCATTTGGATCTGGTGAGTAACCAACGCACCCGCCCCCCCCCTCCAACTCTTTCTGTCCTTCTGTATATCTCTCCCTCTCTCTCTCTCTCTCTCTCCCTCCCTCTGCCCCCCCCCCCCTCTATCTCTCCCCTCTCCCTCTCTCTCTCTCTATCACTCTCTTTCTCTCTTTCTCTCTCGCTCTCACATGTGTCTTCTGAGGTCCCCCCCCCCCCATCGTCCACTGTGTCTATATACATACTTAAGCTATTTGAGATCAAAACATGGAATGCTTGTTACTGATGGATATTGCTGTTTGTTTATTTTAGCTGTGTATGTCCAGGAACTATAATGGCATATATTTATAGATGGATATAGAAGTAATTTCATGTTCACCATTCATGCTGTGATCTGGGAGCCCGATAAGGCTGAAAAATTATAATCTTAAAAATCAGTCAAATCATTTGTAGTATTACTTATCCATAACCTGAATATGAAAATCTCAAAAGGGATATTTATTGTCTGCCTTTCCCCAATTTATATATTTTTTTTCTCTCTTCTTTTCCACTCCAAAAACATTTTTTCATTACTTCTACACCGTTTCATCAATATGCAAATCCATTTCATTTTATATTTTTAAGGTAGAAGTTATTCACTATATGCACTAAAAAGATACATATGTTGATTTATATTCGATTCGGTTGGTATATATAGTATCAAATTTCAGAGTAGTTTTATGGATCGGGTATTGAGTTCGTTGGTGGTATCGAGATGGATGGTTGGTGGGAATCCCCTTAAAAAATAATTTAAATTAAAAAAAAAAATTACACACAAGATGGCGCTATTCATTTACTTCATATAGAACATAACATATTTTTTCCCCCTTTTTTTTTTGGGGGGGGGGGGGGGGCGGGGAGAGGATATTAATAATAATAATAATAGCTGTTTCTTATATAGCGCCTTACCAGTTACAATGTAACCATTGAGGCCTGTACGGCATCCGCGTCCGTGACTTTCTGAAAAGCACCCTAATCGAGGATTTTAGTGGAAGATATTTGATACCCTATTCAGGGAAATCTGCGACAATTTTCAGATATTCAGATCCTTAACAGGGATTTTTTAGATTTTGCAAAGTATTGTACACCCTATTCGAGGATTGGTTCTTCTTGGACCTTATTTTGTTTAAAAGGAAGAGTTAAAGGCAAATATTTACTTTGGAACACAGGCTTACAGAATGATGTTTTTATTGAAAGAATAGAAAAGAACCTCTTTGGATTAATCTATGAAAAAATATCCACGGGAAGATTTTCAGATACCGCTTATTTTGCTAGTTTATAAAGCTAGTATTGGGACATTTCACAACACGAACAAATGAAAAGATAGGGAGGGGGTACAACAAAAAAACACTCATTCAAATTCAATGATAAACATGCATGGCCATGAGGATATTCATGTAAACACTTGCAGAACTTGATGATTTGAAAAAAACCGTATGCACACAAACTTCAACACTACATCCATGGATCAGTCACAAAAAACTAAATTGACAAGATGGCATATATTTTATGAACAATATTAGGCCTACCCCAAGCCTTTTGAAATGTTTATATTTCTTAGAGTTGTGATATACATGTACATGTGATAAATTAAAGACAATTGCTATACACTTTATTACATAAGATCAATACTATGTATTTCTATTTCAGCAAAATTTGAAACACATCATTTTGTACACTAGCTACAAGAATCATATGATACTCAATTAATGATGAAATAAAAGAAAACATGCACTCCTACGGCAGAACTATGTTGAATGATGAAAAGAAAATGGTCTGTACCAGGGTTGTCGATCCGTGTTCACGATTGGGGGGGGGGGGGGGATGACCGGCGAGGGAGCGAAGCCAGTGGCGTATCTCGGGATTTTGGCGCCTGAGGCAAAAAATGAAGCCCCCCCCCCGAGTGCCCAAACTTTTCTACGTTAGCGAGGGAGCAAAGCTACCGAGCAGCAAATTTTTCAATTTTTAACTCTAAAAAAACGGAATTTCTTGTGCATTTTACCCAGGAAATTTTGCAGTTGACCACCGCATTGAGCGGTAGAGAAGCTCGAATTTTATGCATTGATAAACGGTTTGCTATTCACTCACTTCTAAAATCGGGAGCAAAACTAACGGAAAACCTATACAGGCTTGAGAAAGAGTCGAGAAATGCAGCAAGGCTATACCTACAATTGAGATTTCTTTCAAAAGTTGAACCTTTGCAAATGCTGTTTTATACACTTTATCCTATATTGGGCGCAATATTTAGCAGGAGTCATATGAAACTTACATGATAATTATAACGATCAAAGCCATCCATTTTTTTTAATTTTGAACCCTTTAAGCCCATGGGTTCTTAATTATTTTGTCAGGAGGGCAGAAATATTTGTTAAATTATGTCGCGGGCCACTGAGTATTACACATAAAGACGTATGGGACTCACGTACGTCTCAATTGCCCGAATACATTGTGTATTAGCTTTCTATAGCTTTTCGATTTAGTGAGCGGGCGAAGCTTGCAAGCAATAAATTGACACTTTAGAATCGTGAAAATCTAATTTCGTCATCGAAATGTGCTAATTTAGATCATCTGATCTGAGATATAAAATTTCGATTAAGATTTCACTGCCCGGAAATGAGATGGCGGTTCCCGAATGCAGGAAAATTGTTATATTCTCGGGGAAGAGGGCTTCAGCCCCCATCCCCCGCTTCAGATGTTATATGCATACATACCCGCATGGCTCATCTATAAGGACGATTTTAGAATACTCCTCCCGTGTCCTTATTTTTCTTTTCGTTTCATGTTTGTTTTGTGTTTTAAAACTATATGTACGTGGTAGAACAGGGAACGGATAAATATGATACTGCTTTTTTGCGAGGGGGGGGGGGGGGGGGGGTCAAAATTTTCGCATTTCAAACCTTGTGCATTTACCCTGCAGATTCTTCATTTCCCCCTTTTTTCTTTCTCTCCTTTGCGTTTTCTACGCCCCCTCCAAGTGCCGCCCACTGAGCGAAGCGAGCGAGCGGGGTAGGGTGTGGGAAGGGGTATTCACCTCCCACTCCAGGGACTTTTTCAAAAATCTGTCTATAAAACCGCCATTTTAGAGCATCCCAAAGTTTGTTTTTTTTTAATGAAAAAAAGGTCAAATAAAGTCAAATAACTTAACCAGTTTGTGGACGGCAGAAGGGTAATATGAAATCTGTGGGTCATCGTATGTTCGTTTACAAAACCATAGCACAAAACACCAAACCGCGAAAATCTCGCCAAAACCGGGGCGAAAACCCGCGTAAAAACAGAAATATTTCATCGAATTCGAGTGAAAAAAGCCCAATCCCACCGAAAATAGACCAAACAGACTATACTAATAATGAAGATTCCCGAGATTATTGACAGATTATTAAGCATAAATCATCCAACTGTTCGTTGGGCTCCTGACCGGCTCTCGAATACTGTCAAATTTAAATTTTCTACCCTTTTCGAGGATCTTTTCTCATCACTCGTGAATTTGATACCCTTTTTTCAGAATTTTCCTGTTTTTGATACCCTAAACGAGATACCCGGGTTACCCGTTTGGTGTTGAAAAAACAACCCTTTTAACTCGTTTTCATGGACGCGGATGCCGTACAGGCCTCAATGAGTTTCTTAATATCTCTCCTTTCATATACATTACATGCCTATTTTGCATGCACGATTTTGTTTTATCACAATTTTCTTATTAAAGGAGGGGAGCTTTCCTCTTATACCCAAACCAGCCCCCTTTATAATAGGCTTATACACTATCATGATATTTCTTTCAAAACTGAGGGAAGATATTTGAAATAATTATAATGTGAGATATTATTGTAAGCAGGTGCGCAGTTCGGGAGAATGGACTGGGTGACACGTCCCCCGGATATCTGGAAAAACATGAAAAATATAGTAAATAATGAGTTAAGGCTACAATATATAGACTATGGAGTACTCTAGAATGCAAAGTTTAACTGTTCATTAATGGAAATATTCTCTTGCTCGGTCGCTCCGGTCCCTCGTTTAATACACGTAAACTTTAGATTAAAGAAAATATATTTAACTATTTATTACATAGGTAGAGAGGAATCGTCCCCTTAAATTGAAATTCATATAAAATTGTCTTAATGACGAGTTATTGTTGCCTATCACCATAGTGTTAGATGAAAAGTTTCAAACTACAAAACGTTAAATTTTCCGGCTCGGTCGCAAAAAAGAATATTTTTTTTACCAAGGGCGTTTATAATTATGTGCGAAATTAATTTTCATGTTATTCTTACAATTTCAGTTCTTATACTGGATCAGCCCCCTCAAAATTTTTGGCTCATTACGCCACTCCATGCAATGCATAATATGCAAACTTAGACAATGTTAGAAGAAGAAGAAGAAGAAAAAAAAAGGAGAAGAAGAAGAAGAAGAAGAAGAAGAAAAGGAAAAAAAGAAGAAGAAGAAGAAGAAGAAAAGGAAAAAAAAAGAAGAAGAAGAAGAAGAAGAAGAAGAAAAAGAAGAAGGAGGGGGACGGAGGAGAGAAGAAGAAGGAGAAGAAGAAGAAGAAGAAAAAGAAGAAGAAGAAGAAGAAATTAGGGCCCTGGGGCCTGTTGTGCCCATTTTTTTCTTCAAATTGGCCCTTTCAGGGTCTTTTTCCTTCAAAGTTGATGCAGTCAAATCTAGTTTGATATAATGAAATGTGTAATGTCTCCCGGCCTCTAAAATCAGACAAATGCTTGATGTGCCCATTTTCAAATAAAGGGCCATCCTATAATATCAAAATATTATAAAGTCATTGATTTGTTGAATATAAGTAAAAATTTTCTAATTGTGATCAGTAATGTTGATATGACGTCTTTGAAATCAATGAGACATGTGGCGCATGTGCCCATTATGACAAAAAAAGGCCCCAAAACGCCCAAAATTATCAACTTGCAACATATATTTTTTCAAATCTTTGTTTCTGATTTATAATGGTATAGACAACCATTTTGAAAGCAAGGTTATATAAAAGCCCACTTTAGCAGGCCACATCGACGGTCCATTCGAGACAATTCCCTCACCGTGAGAGGTTGGCCAAATTCAACAAAATGCAAAATAGCTGCCAAAGAGAGTGTTGAAATGCCTTCTTGCATGTAATTAACAGTTTGGGCTTTAAAACAAAGCTATTTTGCAAGCTGGTTATTATAGGCAGAATCGTTGGGTCACTTCATTTCATCAAGATGGACGTCACATTCAAAATGGCCTCCGTTTTGCATGATTTAAATGCATGTGACTCCGGCATTTTAAAGTTTACGTTGTATCTGGAAGCCGTGGTATAAAAGTGTATTTAGTACTGATTTACTGGAAATTTCTATAAAAAGAAAATTATCTAACCGTGATTTAAAACATGTTTCTCTTATCAGTGAAGAGTTATTCGTGAAGCCAAAAATACTCGTCTTATGCGATATGCCAAAATAAACTGTAATCACATGCAAAACAACTAAGTCATAAACCTGCACTTTCCTCTTTTTCATCTTCGTGGTCATATTGAAAAAAAGACAAAACTGATATGTCCTTAAGAAACAACCTAGACAACGTAAGATTTATAAAGATGCCAATTAATAGCTGTATTCTTAAACATCGGCAACACCTATTAAAGGGCAATCCAAACTTTGTAATAAGTTTATTTGTGTAAAATGAGAAGAAGAAAAAAAGAGAAACATGATGATGAAAGTTTTAAAGAAATCGGAAACAAGAATAAGAAAGTTATCAATGTTTGAGAAATGATTTCACCAAATGTATGTGAAGTTCAAATTGGCAGTTGGGTCAGTTGACTGTGAGGTATTCCCGCGGTCAACTCTCGATTTTGTCGTATACACCGTCATTTATTTTCTTTTTTTCTCATAAGCCCCTTTTCCCTCGGGGCACTACTAAATACATAGTTTAGTAATACATTTTAGTCATTTTATGTGTCGGAACAAATTGGAGAGTTGTCCGCCGCTACATCACAGTGATATTACCGGTTCGGCCAATTTGAAATTCAACTTTGTATAGGGATTACAACTTTCATATTGCTTGTCCGATTTCGTTTAAACAATCTACTTCTCTGATTTTTCTGCTTTCTTTCATTAAGGTTGGCTGTCCCTTTAAAGAAGGAGAGCCTGAATACATAATTCTTTTGCATATTAACCATTTTGCATTTTGATGCTTTATGCCTAAATGCAAAATTATCAGATGCAAATTACATTTCAACAGTTATAGGCCTACAGTATTTTTTAATTTGATGGCAATATTGGAAATGAAATTCCCAACTAGTTAAATTATTCAGGCATTAGGCCTGTAAGATATACTTTGTCCCTTTGTTTCATTGTGTCTATTTTAGACAAAAAATCCAACATTTTATAACTATAACTTTTATACCTATAAGATAAGCTTCGAGACACATGCAGCTGCATGAACCTAATGCAAATACCCACATCTTGAAATAGACCAGTCGGGTCATTTTGAATAATTATGATGGCCATAATGAAACGAAGTGACCCTACATTAGAGATATTCTGCTTGTAAAATCAGGGAGATTAAACCAGGGAATCTCTCTTAATTACACCTCGCTGATAAACATACTGCCTTCGATTTTCTTTACCAATCTGCTGGACTACTAGGCCTACTAGTAGCAGGGGCCTCAACGATTTGTTACTGGGGTGCTGTGAGCAAAAGGTCCTCAGCGTTTTAGGGTCTCTTTTTAACTACTTTTTAGCTACAGCACCCCCAGCATCCTCAGCCTTCTAGGGGGTGCACCAAATTGCAGGGGGTGCTGCAGCACCCTCCGCACCCCCCACCCCCGGCTCCCAGGCCCCTGACTAGTAGGCTAGCTTCGTAGTCTATCTTTTGTTGTTGTTGTTGTTTTAGGTTTAGCGGCGCTCTTCATTCAAATTTGAATATTTACGCCTGAAATTATGTACATATAATTCAGAATGATTACTTTTTGTATTGGGGCAAGTTAGCCTAGTCACCAGTACATCTAAGTATAAAAAACAGAAAGCATCTATGCAAAATCATAATCAAATGATGATAAAAACCCATTTTTAACATAATAATATCAAGTGACCAGCGCTAATTCTCCCTCGACCCACTGGCACTGTACCATGCCTCAGTCACTAGTCTAGGCCACAGAACTCCTTTGGAGTTCTGTGGTCTAGGCGTACATCAAAAGCCTTGTCATCAGGCTAATGAGTTTGGAAATCCCCGTTTCTATTCATAGCACATGCCGGTCGCGTCGTCTCTAGTACCTGTACTAGTACTACTACGATTCGTAATTCGTGTAAATACGTGTATTAAAAACTGCAGTAATGATGCGGTTGTATTGGACTAGCATTTTCACGGCAATTATTACACTTTACAGTACTAAAATAATTTTCATCATTATTATGTCTATTGCAACGGGTAAATAAGTATTTTGTCTAGGTAACTACGTATTATTGGTAAGTTTCTTACAATACATTCCTGTTAATTGTAACTCGTGAGTGATTGAAATTGGCGTTACTGAAATACTGGCGCTGGTGCCAGTGGCGTTACTAGTACTGGCGTTAGTAAGACGTTGGACTTGTTACAATGTTAGAGGTCTATTAAAAGTTAAAAGATCGAGATCTAAATGATGGCTTGATGTGAAGGACTGTGTAGTTATGTCAGAGTGCTGCCAGTGTGAACATGTGATGATGTGTGGATAATGAAGGGTAACTTGCCGGACCAGCAGTGACCAGGTGTTATCATGGTTATGAACCATTTTCAAGGTAATAAGTTTCATAAAGAGAGCTATGTCAGTATTTAGACCTTGAATTTTTGATGATGATCCATTGTCATGATTGTTTGATAAGTTTCTTACAACATGAACATGTTGTAACTTGTGAGTTACAAGTATCAGAAGGAAAACAATATTCAACTGAAGAGATAATGAAATGCTAAACAAATTAAATTATTGCAGTCTACATGTTTAGTACTTGTGGAATACTCCCATTAACTTGACTCTTGAGCAAATGTTGTTTAGTAGCATTCCTCATGAATTCATGGACTAGAATACACCATTCCAAAAGAATTAATATATGACCTGCACAGATCATCATGATCAGACTGATTATTTTAGTGATTGTCACTTTTTCTCTCTTTTTTTTTTTTACCAGGAATGTTTAAGTTAAAGATTTATTGCTTCAACCACCTGGGATATCCAAGGACGGTTTTAACTACAAGAAAAAATCATCAGGATCGAGAAGATGCCATTTAAAGATGGAACGACTCTAACAAACAGTTCACATCCCGAACGAGTAATCATCGTACACCTCACGCTAGGATCTCTATTTCATTTAATACTTTCGGCTTCTCTTCTAAGCAAAAGTGGAATTCTATATCTGCAGACAAGTTTTTGTCAGCAAATTAGGCTAAAAAGCATACATTTGTCTTATTTCGGAATAAAGAAATCAAGACAGACACTTTTAAGCAGCATGGCAGAGAAAGGAACTGAAGTGAACCCTAGCATCAAAAGTCTACAGAGTGATACAGGGGATTTAGAAGCACCTGGTTCTGTAGGTTCATTCCAAGGAAATTCACCTCCACCGTCATATCTGGAGCTGCAAGGACACCCATTACGTATCTTTAAGACTCCCCCTTCGAATTCTTATTTGTGTGGAATTTGTGACCAGATAGTGCGATGGCCTGTACAGACAGACTGTGCGTGTGGATTATTTTGTCATGGATGTTTACATAGATATATAGGGTGAGTGGATTTCACAAGAAATGTCTGGATCTTATACATGTACCTGTTGGTGAAAGTTTTGTAGTAATTGTAGTTCATTTCTCGTAAATCCCTAAAGATGCAGTTTGATTATCAGTCATGTTCTGAGGCAAATATTACACACCAGAAAATAGAAGCAGTGATAATTCTATTCAATCAAATAATCATATCCATTTACAAGATATTAAGGAAATAATGAGACAACTATAGTATTCTGAATATTTCGAAAAGATTTATCCCCCTTTAAAATTCCAAGAACACTCTTGTAAAGAATGTTTATCACTGGTTTTACTTTTAGGTACACCAATACATGTACATTACAAATTTAATCCCCCTACCAGACAATGTGACATGAAATTCAACATAACAAGTGGCCTGTATTAAACTCCTTTTCCCCCAGACTTGCATGTACATTGTAGTATGTAAAATAAAGGTCTGTTTATAGCATATACTACTGTAAGCAGGGGAGGGGACATGTCACTCCTCCCCCCCCCCCCCCAACAAAAAACAGAAGAAGAAGAGTTGTTTCAATCCATAAGAATGTCCTTGGCACTCTTTCTTTTATGAAGTACTTTTTGTGGTATGTTTTTCCCATGAATATAAATCGTGTATTGGTCATGACTTTTCACAAGTTCATACATGTATGTCTGCTTATTCCTCAGGGATACAACAGGATCACTAAAGTGTCCAAGATGCCTCGAGATGTTCCCCGTAAATGAGATACACCGGGACAAAATAGCCCATAAAAAGTTACTCAAACTAGACATTGCATGCCCACATGGATGTGATGCCGAGATGATTCTCAGAGACTTAGACAAACATGAAGAAGAGTGCTTGTATGTAATGATAGAATGCATTAATAGATACCAGGGATGCACCATCCTTGTGAAGAGGATTGATCTGGTGGAGCATCTCGAAACACAATGTGACTTTAGGAAAGTTTCTTGTAAACACTGCGGACAGCAGTTTATAGCTAACAACTTAGAGGTGAGTACATTCCCTTGTTCTATTCCTGGTTAAAGGGCAATCCAACCTTGGTAAAAAGATGATTTGTGTGAAAGCAGAAAAATAAGAAAAAGAGGATGGTGAAAGTTTGGAAGAAATCAATTTTTCCTCTTTCTTTCAAAGCAAATTGCTTTTAAAGGGAAATCCAACCTTAATGGCAAGTTGCTCTAAATGAAAGAGGAAAAATCAGAGAAGCAGATTGGTGAAAGTTTGAACGAAATCGGACAAGCAATAAGAAAGTTATGAATTTTTGAAATTTGTAATCACTATACATATGGAAATTTCAAATTGGCCGACTAGGTAATGTCACTGTGATGAAGTTGCGGACAACTCCCCCATTCGCTCCAACACACAAAATGACTGAAATGTCATTTTTTTTTCAAAATGTATTACTCAGTAGGGTCTTTTTCTTTTATGAGGACCTATAACATAATGCTATCTGCAATATATTTTGAGTACTGCCCCGAGGGTAAATGCGCTTCGGAGAAAACCGCAAATTAATGATATTTTTGTGTACGACAAACAGGAGAGTTGTCCACAAGACTCACAATCGACTCACCAAATTGCCAATTTGAGATTCGCATAGATGTAGTGATCTCATTTTTCAAACGTCCATAACTTTCTTAGTCCTTGTCCAATTTCTTTCAAACTTTCACCATCCTGTTGTTCTTATTTTTCTGCTTTCATACAAATCAAGTTATTACCAAGGTTGGATTGCCCTTTAAGGTTTGATTTCCCTTTAAGTCTAAGATATTTCCCTTACGTTACCAAGTATTTTGGAATTAAATTATGGAATTGTGAACATACATGTACATCAGATGCTCTTTGAAGGTAGAGGTTTGCATGGTGCTACTGATGACGTTGAGAAGTCTTTCGGTTCACCACGTGGTTAGTCCTGAAAAGGATTGTTGAGTAAAAAGAAGAAAGTGGAGAAAAGATGAGAGGAGAAGAAATGGAAAGGCGAGATAGAAATTCAGAAAATGTAGAAGTAATCTTTCTTGAAAGTGTGAAGTCCTGAAAAGGTAGAAATATCATTTTACTTGATATTCTGTCTTCTTCATGCTCTGGGAGATCTATCAGCCTCATACAGTCATCAGATATACATTTACTGAAATCAGGGGAGTGTTTCATCAACTGTTTTGTCAGTGATTTTTACTGACAAATTTGCTCTCAGCCAATCAGATGCCAGGATTTCAGTAGCTTACAAATAGTTGTCGGTAAAAATCACTGACAAAACACTTGATGAAACGCTCCCCTGTGGTTGGTAACCCAAAAAACTGTGGGACAAAATAACTTGGACTTGCCCTTTTACGGAAATGCCACGTAATGTGTTGATCCTATGCATCCTGGGTTATTTAGCAATTAACATTACATGGGCAAATTAATTTCAAGTTCATTTTCATCCATTCTCATTCTTTTAGTATTCTATCCATAAAATGTACATATCACAAAACAAGTTATGTGGCATCTCACATACATGTACATGATTAATATATCTCGACATTTATGTCACTCTTTCTCTTTCTCTATCTCTCTCTTTTTTTCTCTCTCTCGCTCTCTCTCTTTCTCTCTCTTCTCTCTCTCTTTCTCTCTTTTCTCTCTTCTCTCTCTCTCCTCTCTCTCTCTCTCTCTCTCTGTGGCTCTTCAACCTCTCTGTTTCTCTCCCACTCCTTTTCTCTCCTTTGTACTTTGTATGATCACTCTAGCAACATTATATCTTGCTCAATGTTATCACATTTATCTTGTGTGGGCAGCTGGGGAGAGAGTCGGTAAACATACAACTGTACAAGTACAGTGTTTTCTTAGGTGAATATGTCACAATTAATGTGAAAACCATCTAGACTGAGCTTAGTGGCGCTGTAAAGCTAGATTTTATCTACATGTACTGCCTTGGCCATGGCCTACATTGTAGGTGGGTTCAAAGATTTGTAGAGCAACTTTGCTCCTTATTCGATACTTGCCGAAACAGGATTGCCCTTTGGTCTAGTCAATTATGCTGCAGGGGTGTTTGATTTTATGCACTTCAGCAAATAAATAACGGTAATTTTTTATTCCTATTATACTCCCACTGCCATTCCAAACATTTTTTTTCATTGCGTAATCTATTGCCCTTTTTAGCATGGGAATTATTTTTTATTAAATGAAATAACCAGACCATGGTATTTAGTATACTGACTATATACTGTGTATTTCTCTTTTTTGATAAATTGTCAAAAAGCACCCCTCAGCTCGAGAACTCAATAGAATGCCTTACACTCTTCCAAACTGAATGCGTATTTATAGACATGATATTTCATGACTAGCGCCATGAAATATCACGTGTCTCCCTGTAAGTAATAGGGGATTCCCCAGCCGGCATGCACTGAGCACTGTCGTCCATGCTCGGGTCAAAATTCATGACTTTGTTTTCCAAATAATCTCCCATGGGTCACCACTATCAGTTGATCTTGGTAAAGAATCAAAACAATTTTATCAAGGCTCATCAACCTCAAAGAAATATGGAACTGGTCGCAACCTGCCTGAAACATAAACATCTCATGACTCTTCTGGTTTTTGCTCTTCATTGTATTTAAATTGCTGGTATGACATTACACATGGGTACAGAAAATTGCATAATTCTTCTTAAAGTTTGATCAACACGATAAGAACTACCTTCGAAAAATAAACTCAAGGGCAATTTCAAAGGCCTATTGTACTGCCCATAGAAATCTGGTTCGGCCCATGATGTAATAAACCATTGTAATGTTCGCACATTTCTAAAGGTGATAGACAGGGCTATTGAAATTGTCTTGAGTTTATTTTTCAAAAGTAGTTTTTATCGTGTTGATCAATCATTTTGCTCAAATTGTATATTTCACAAGCAAAATATAATTGGATGAAACGTAGTTACTGGAACATATACTATGATTGTAGATTTTCATGTTAATGTACAAAAAGAAAAACAAAATGAATGTAGGATGTCTGTTACTTATGACTTATATGGTACACGTATGTGAAGTTTTGTTCAAGGGAGCACTGTGGCAAAACTGGGGATTGTGCTTCAGTGCCGAAATGTTTGGTTGATCCAAAAATGTAGACAGGATCCCTTCTCATTGCAACATCCTGAAGAGAAGCTAGGAATGATTTTTCATTGCCTTATTGAATTATATTAGTACTAAGTAATAGCTAAACATGTATATTTTAAACATTTTAAAAAGTTTCCAACAGCTACTGCTGTGTGAGGTATTATAGGATTGAATTGAATATTTATTGTCCTTTCGGAAATTTGTTTTTCACTGGTACAGAATACAAATAAATGAGTTACAGAGTACAAATATACACATATACATATACACACATATATATTACGCATATATACCGGTAATGTATAAGATAATAGAAATTTAAAGTTAGGTGTTTGGAGGAGATTGGTATAGCAGAAGAGATAAGGAGGGAAAGGAAAGGAAAAGGAAGGAGGTGGAAATCAGTACCGGTATGCATTCACATTGTAGATTACACATAGTAGTTTAACTAGTAACAAATCTAATAAGAACATATTAATATCCAAGTTTTAATAGTATTATCATGTTATATATCATAGCATATGAGGTCTGCAAGACATATTTACACCAGTCGGCCTATTGCTATATATTGTATGTGTTAGTGGCCATACATGAATGTTACATGCGTTTCTCTGAATATTGTGGCTGTATAAGCCAAGAATGTATCTTTCTCTTTCCATCAAATCTACTTGCAAGCAAGACTGAACAAGCATTTACTGATATCGAAAGCTATTTAATTTAGTCTACTTGTAACCACATACAGTGTACATGTGGTGTTAGTCATACCGCCCCCCCCCCCCCATACACACACACACACATAACACGCACAATGTGCCTTTATAGCCTACAGTAAAATACAGTCAATGCATCAGACAATAGGAAAGGCTTTTCCATCAGGTATACACAACACAAGCTTTCATTTTCATTCATAGCATGGAGATGATATAAGCAAATATTGTGCAATTTTCAAGTACATGTACTTATATTATTGTAGTACAGTACATTGTACATGTACATGATTTCAGTTCTGTCTTCTCCAGATGACATACTTTACGGGCAGATTGCGTATTGATACACTGTCAGATATTTACTCTGTAGAAAATGGCTGACAGTTGTCAAACAACAAAGTTCCTTTTGTACATTTCATGGTCCTATTCACCCTCTTTGATTTGAAAAACCCCACTTTAATTGAACCGTACATAAATCTATTTTGTGCAGCTCAGTATATATTCTCAATTGAATTCTCACGTGTTCATGGAGGGGGAAATACTTGTTTTGGGTCACAATCGAACTTCTACCTTTTACTCCACATAGGACAACTACTGAGCAAGGTGCTGAGAATCCTCTCTGATTTGAAGAAGTGAAAATATAAATACTACAAATGAATCAGCAAACCCTGATGTATGATGGTAGCCATAATACAAAATGAACAATCTCTTTCTTGAACTATGCATTAAAGGGACAGCTTTAATGTATATTTACATGCATAAAATATATGTACATAATTTTATGCTTATGTGTTTGTATGATATTCCCAAAGTTAACTTAATATTTGAAAAGACACTGAAAATAATTTTCATGGGATTAATAAGTACAAAATTGACATGTTCATGGAACCTTTCATTACATGTAGGTGTTGTACCCCTGCCAGTTAAAGGAGAAAAAATCAATAGGAATTTTAAAAATAGTTTTGGGACATGAAATCTATCAAACTGTTATAATAACTTAACTAATTCTAAAAAAAAATATAGGTCTGCATGCATCTATCAAAAAGATATACATGTACATGTTGAAAACCAAGAAATAAGAGGCAAAAAGCCAAAAATTGTCTTTTGTCACATGTCTAAATGATGATCATTTGCTTGAAACTTGCATGAATTCCTGTCCTTTCTTTTCAAACAATGTAACATTTATGCACATATCAATCCTCTTCTATCACCATTTTATAAAGTGTTGGTTTCACTTGGTTATTTTGAAAAGTCTTCTGTCATGGTTGAATTATGCTTAAATTTATTTCATCATTTAGAGGAAAATACAATTTAAAGCGAACAGCAAACTAGTGAAGTCTGTGTGTGCAGACTCACATAACTATGGTTTTACATAATGTGATTCTTGGTGCATGTACATGTAAAGTTATATAAAACGGGGTCTGCTCGTTATTCATAAGGACCGCTATTCATAGAAAACCGCTATTCATTTAGCACGCATTATGAATAGCGGTCCTTATGAATAGTGGTCCTTATGAATGGAGATCCTTATGAATAGCGAAGTAATTTGTCATGGTTTGCTAGCTATTTAGAAGGACCGCTATTCATACAAAACCGCTATTCATTTAGTCACGCCTTATGGATAGCGGTCCTTATGACTAGCGAGGTTACCCTAATAAAACAGTATCAAGGAGAAAAAAAAGGGATGTGGGTGTGGTTTTCCTTCTCATAGTTGAAGTCAGCTTGTACCCAAAATATTGCCATTTTAGGACATACATGTGGGAGAAAAAAATGTGACTTCAAAGCATTCTCTTCCTGCAGATTGTTCATTGATTATACAT
Organism: Heliocidaris erythrogramma; assembly: GCA_025617745.1. Taxonomy (NCBI): domain Eukaryota; kingdom Metazoa; phylum Echinodermata; class Echinoidea; order Camarodonta; family Echinometridae; genus Heliocidaris; species Heliocidaris erythrogramma. The sequence goes on along the minus strand of CM046855.1, from coordinate 19,868,734 downwards.
GTAAGAATGTACTGCATTACAATGCGCATGTGTTCATGGGCCATGATGGGGAATTCCCCTTAATTTTTTTTTTTTGTCCAAGTTTGCTTTGTACATACAAATTCAAAAAGAGGAAAAAGGAAAAAATGGCATTAAAGTGTACCAATCAAATGAAAAAAACTTTACCTGACATTCTATAGGTCAACAGTTTAAGAGTATGAAGGAAATAAAGGATAACATGAAGGTGCGCGCATGGAACTGAACTACGCACGCGTACGGGTGCGTCGAGTAGTCTACTCACAAGTCGCTTTTACACTTATAGAGAGTAATTAAACTAGCAATATCTCTTTATAGAAGTAATATTTGAAGCCCATATTTTGAATACAGTATAACAACATGGAACCTCTAACATACAGAGCAAAATATATTTTGGTGATAACCATGATTGGTACCCTTTAAAGAAAAATAAAATTGGTGCTAGTGGAGAATGACTGATTTGTTTGACCCCATCCCCCTTCCCGGATGCAAAAAATTCATTTTATATAATTGATAGGAAATTCAATAATTTATATTGAAGATGAAGAATATACGCCTCTTTTAAATTCAAAATTCTATGAAATTAGTATATATTGGTACAATTTTGACTGGTACTTCTCATGATAAATCAACAGTTCTATGAAAGCATGTACCGGTATTAGAGTACATTTTTGGTGGGGTTTTCGTGCTTGTGTTACAAGTACATTATCAGGTCGAACATGTATAAGGTCTTTAAATTGTCACAATTAATATTGACACTTGTCAGAGGATTTCCCTCCTATGGTGTAAGGCATGGGGATGGCACTGTACTGTGCACATAATACACACATCAGTCACATTTTAGTGCAGGATGCACTCACATACCTGTAATAGTGATTCATTTCAAAGAACAAAAGATGTTGCATATTCCATGAATGCAGGATATTTGCTGTGGTTTACTCATATTAACCTTTACATGAATTATGCATTGGGTAACAAATTCTGCCCAAAAATTTGAAAGGGGAATTTAAGCCTTCATAGAATAACAGGCTTCAGTAGAACAACCAGATATATATTTTTTTAAAATAGAAATATCAAATTAGGAATGAGAACTATAAGCTTTTTAATAGTTCAGATCACTAATGATATGGAAAATCTCTCATTGGTAGTGGATTCATTATGCGCAATGTCATGTACATGTACATGAAGAGTTCTTCCAGTTTTGTTAAAAAATAATAATTCAAAATATTACCTCTTTCCATTGTAATGATAAAACAGATTATCAATGCATGTGGCAGTGACATATTTTGCTCATGTTCTTCCCTGAAAAAGGTCAGTTCTTTCTTAGAATTGAGAAAACCGACACTTTGAGTTATGGGGCAATTCTGTGCAGAGTGTCACGTATGATGACATTTATCGGTTTATTGCCACTTGGTCTACAGCCAATTGGTCTGACATCATTCGGTCTAATATCAGTTGGTCTAATAACCAATTGGTCTAATCATTCCGTCCAATTACCATTTTGTCTAATTGTCATTTCGTCTAGTCATCAAATGGTCTTAACCCACTTGGTCTAATACCCATTTGGTCTACACATCATTTGGTCCATTTGTCAGTTTGTCTAACCTCAGTTGGTCTATCATCATTTAGTCTAATAACCATTTGGGCTAATAGCTGTCTGGTCTAATCACCGTTTGGTCTAATCATTGTAGCTTCATGGTCTAATCATCGTTTTGTCCTAATGACCAACTGGGCTAATTTTTTGTTTGCCCTCTTGCTACGACTACGGACTACCCTCTGACCATTGCATTGAGGGAGATCATTAAACGGGTCTGCAGAGAATGACATTGGCAGATGCTCATGAATATGAAATATGGTTCGGATTAGGGTTAGGTTTAGGATCCCTCGCCACCCCTATCATCTTTCTCTTCCTCTGTTTTTTTTTTTGCTCTTTATTCCTTGGTTTATCTTTCGAGCATTATTCTTTCTTTTTTTGGGGGGGGCCTTTTTTATAATCTTCTCTTCCATCTTTTACCATGGTTCTCTTGGTCCTTCTACCATTTCTCTCTCTCTCTCTTTCTCTCTTTCTCTCTCTATCTTTACATTATGTCTTTATCCTTCTATCCCTTAACTTTCAATCCTCCCTAATGTAATGTTATTCATTGATTAATCTTTCCTTATATTACTCCTTATATTCATTCTTCCATCATCTCTCTCTCATTACATGTGTATGACTTGTCATTCTGTTTCTATTCATTATCATCATCATTGTACCACAATGCAGGGAAATGGAACATTTTTGGAAGTGGAGACTGACGCCTCTACCTACCAACATTTTGCGAGCGAGTGAAATGAGCGGGCAAACATTATTACAATGATTTATCTTTAAAATGTGATTTCTTCTAAAAAAATATATACTGTACACATAATCATAAAACAAAATTATATGAAATGTGTCAACTCAAAAAGACTCAAAAAGTGAAGGGGCTGCAGCCCCATCACCCCCCCCCCCCCCCCCCCCCCCCCCCCCCCCCCCCCCCCCCCCCCCCCCCCCCCCCCCCCCCCCCCCCCCCCGGGGCCTGGTTCCACGACCCATACAATGTATATATAACTATTACAGACTAACCTATTTGTCTGTTGTATTAGACCAATTGGACATTAGACCAAACGGTTATTAGACAAACTGAGAATTGGACCAAACAATGATTAGACATAATGGAAGTTAGACCAACTGGTTTTATCCGAAATAGATATTGGACCCAGTGAACATTAGATGAACTGATTATTAGACTAAGTGGTTATAAGAGGAAATATTGATTAGACGAATCGGTGATGGACAAATCGTTAGACCGAATGATGTTAGACCATGTGCCTATTAGACCAAGTGCCTATTTACCCATTTATCCATGCATTTCATCCATAAATGAAAAATATCTTGATATGACTATGACTATAGGTGGTGATACCAGAAAGGTTCATTGTTCAATGGTCACATCAAAAGATTTTTCATTTTATAATAATAATAATAATAGCTACATTTATATTGCGCATGTATCCATCCCAGAGGATGCTCAAGGTGCCTACAAAGGAGATATTATTACCCCGGTCATTGGATACTGGCATGCCCGCACACAATGTATGCACATTCTCCGCTCCCTGGGGAGTATTCCAGCAATGGGCAGTACAGTGACGCTCAAATTGCTAAACAAACGACATTAACTTTCGCATCCTACCGGGTACCCATTTAACACCTGGGTGGAGAGTGGCAAGTGTAGATTAACGTCTTGCCAAAGGACGCTAGTGCTGCGTTGGGATTCGAACCCCGGACCTCGTAGTTCACAGTCCAGGGACTTATCCTCTGATCCACTGATCCAGTGAAATGTATGGAAAAAGTATTTCATAGGGGATACATGCACAGATCAATTAGGAGAGTTCTTCATGTATAAACTCACATCATGACCAGGCGCGCCCGAAGCAGTTTTGGATTGGAGGGGCAAAACTTCCAGGGGGGCTCACTTTTCATTGAAAGAGGGGCTCATGCTGATGATACTGTTACTTTTTAATAAAAATAAAACCTCACGCTTTCCTTATGTATTCTCACAATACGCACTCCAATACAATACCAATAAACAAAATAATTGATTATAAAACAACTTTAATAATAATAGTAATGATAATGACAATAATAATAATAATAATAATCATAATAATAATAATCATAATAATAATAACTCTTTTTCCAGCGTTAGGGGAATCCTTTTATCTCAGCCTGTTGCTAGCATTCCCCTTACCGCACAGTTTCTTTCCCCGTAACGTCGGATTTCTATTGTTACGGAATAAACCACATTGTTAGGATTCCCCCTAACGTAGGAAATAATGTTGTAATAATAATAATTTACCTATCTGCGACTTAAGGCGAATCCTAACAAATAGGTTTGTTCCGTCACAATAGAAATTCGACGTTAAGGCGACACGAACGTGGGTTAAGGCGAATCCTAACAATAGGATGAGATAAAAGGATTCGCCTTAAGTCGCAGTTAGAGTTATAATAATAATAATCATAATCTCGTCTTATTCCTTTTCATCTTGCGATTACCAAGGCAGAAGGGAGATTCGTATCGTCCCCCTTTTTCACAATGCCCGACTTTCGACGCCACCGAGGGAAGGAAAAGTGCACCTACGCGGCTATAAGGGGGCACTGCCCATATTAACGTTAGACAGTCTATGAACATTGATACTGACATGCTTTCCTTTCCTAGCTCTTAATGCAATCTGATACGTAGTCTGAGCACGCGCAAGAACAAAATTGAACTTGGTGTATAAGTTATTGTTTGCAAAAAAGAAATTAATAATTTAAAAGCACCAACACCTATTCTTCTTTGTAATGTAAACTATTTTTTTTCAGGGGGGGGGCGTTTTGGGGGGCGAAACTTTGTTTCGCCCACCCAATTTTTTGATTGGGGGCGACTGCCCCCCCCCCCCACTCCCGGTGCCACTGATCATGACTGCATTGCCAAAAGGAGATTCCCCATATCATTAGTGATCTCATCTTTAAAATATTTAAACTTCCTTATTCTTTGGCCAGTTGGCATTGGATCAGATGGAAATTTACCTCTTATATACAAGAATGCTACCCAAGGAAATGCTAAGTATCAAAGAAAATGTTTCAGAACATCACAAAATTTCTTCTTCTTCTTATCCGTGTTCTGCCCAAGGGCACATACCCATATGAGTGCCAAAAACATTCAACTGATAATGTACACAGCAATTCTCTACTATCCAAGACATGTTCCATATTTACAAGCCAATGTGACCATATGGTTTTACAGGTACCTGCATCTCAGTGAAAAAATGCACTTACCTGTGTATCAAGACTTTCAGTTATGAATAATTTAAATATTCAGCTGCATGATAATTTTGATGGGATTTATCCTTTTAGCTCTCTGACATATAAATGGATATCTGGATATAAAAGTGATAGCAAGGGTATCAAGGATATGTGTCAAAAATAGTATTACACAATTAAAAGGGCAAATTTTGTTCTTTTAGTATGCTAATTAGATTTCTAAATGGGGCTGGGGCATGGGCCTGAATGGTAGTGGATCAATCACAATAACTTTCTATGGATTTGAGGTAGAATCACCAAATTCATACCACAGGTACATCTCTTAGAGGTGCAAGTCATAAAGATAACATTTAACAAATTCATAGTGACAAAGCTTTTCGACCTGCACTCATCGGGTCACAACGCAGGAATGAGAGAATACAAGAAAATACAAAAGTCAAGGAAGGGGTGTGTATAGGTGCAAGTCAATGGTTTAGCCTTTCATAAAGGCGGCATGCTAGATATCGTGTGTTGAGAGCCAGAAGGGCGTTAACTCTGTGTTAAAACATATGAGTTAACGCCATTATGGCTCTCAACAGACGATATTTTCTTTGCTGCTCTACTCTTAGCTCTGTCGATTCTCGAAATGCACGGAAGTCCTCTGATTGCGAAAAGTCAACCGCCTTTTCGCACCTGTCAACGTAATCAATATTCATATATTCAAGACGATTAAGAGGTAATGAATCATTCAACAACCTTACCAATTAAACACGGCAGTACAACTAGTGTCGTTTAAACCACACTGAACTTTACGGTTCAGTGCGTTTAAGCAATCGAATAAAAGGAACCGTAACGGAAAAGACTGAACTTGTCCATTATTTGATGGGGACCAACACGGGGTAGATAGTGGGAGAAAACTGAAGTATTTAGAATTTTCTTTTTTTTTATTTAAACAAATCCACATACAAATATTTTTTTCTCATTTTTTAAAAAGAAATTGGTCATATTTTTGTTACATATGTGGAAAATATGTTATCATATTTGCCGTAACATATTACTAATACCCCATGGCTAGAATGGGCTGAATAGTCTCTTGTCTCCGTGTCCTAAAACTTTTGATTGGTTCATTTTCTCTACCAGGAACTGAATTATTCATGAAAATTTTTTGTACGAAATTGACGAAAGATTTCGAAGTTAAAAATAAGAAAACAACAAGTAACGTTGGCTGGTGAGTAAAGGCGGCCTGCACGCGTGTGTCGCCTTCTCGAAATCAGAGGACTATTCCGCGCGTTTTGAGGATCGACAGAGCTATGTACATAGAGCAGCAAAGAGAAGACCTACATGTAGCATGCTGCCATGATTAAAGGCTAGTCAAAGGTCAAAAGGTCAATGAACTTTCTACAAAAAGCACTACAATCACAATAACTTTTCTATGGATTTGAGGTAGAATCGCCAAATTCACACCACAGGTACATCTCTTAAAGGCGCAGGTCAAGGTAGGAAATGAGTTGAATCTGACGATGGACAAAGGTCAAGAGGTCAATGAACTTTCAGTGAAAATCACCTCACATGAAATAACTTATTGTACCTTTTAAAAGGTAGGATCACCAAATTCAAATCAAAAGTATATCTCTTGAAGGCGCATGTCATGCTTGTAAATGGGTCAATGTAAAATGTCAATGAACTTTCAGTGAAACTCACTTTACATGTACCATTGAGGAGGGAAATGTAATAAACTTCATTGAAAGCCACTGAACATATAATACACTTGAGTATGAATAAGCTGAAGAAATAAAGTATTAAAAGAATGCACTACCAGCATTGTCACATTTTCTGGGGATAAAATGTATGTAACATTATCATTATTGCTTTAATTGTATAATAAAACTGCCAGACGAATGATCACATACTCATTCACATGTAACGAGATGCATCCGAGACAACGCATGGCATTTGCCTTATGTTGAATGTTCACTTACATGGTGCAAAATGAAAATGCTGTGAATATGTTGTTGCTGAGCCTGGGCAGAAAATATGATAAGATGGCAGTTTGTATATTACATGTACATGTACATGTAGATACCATATCCATCAAGTGCAACTGAAAGCTCTTCATAAATGAAAGTGACCCATTAAACCCTTTGATATAATAATTACAACAACAAAAAATTAAAAAATATATGAAATATATTGGACACGATCATTCTCACTGGATTCTCTTCATTATATTTTAATTTATTCTAACATATATTGAAAATATCTCTTCCCTCTGCAGGAACATGAAAAAGCATGTGCATTTACAGATTCAGTAACTAAAGTATTAATGGTGAGTATCATGAAAGTATCAATGAAACTAATTATTATTAATTATTTTGAAATGAGGTACATGTTAGGCACCACATCTGTTAAATAATTAGGGAGCTTTTGAATGCTATAAAAACCCTTGAATTGGTTCAAGTGCAATCAAAAGATGTTGGACTTGGACTTGGACTTAGTTAAAATTCATCAGCACTGAGTATTTAACCTATTTGACGTATTTGTACTGAATTTGTAAAATAATACATGACATTGAATATTAGTATATTATAATAATAATAATAATAATAGTGGCTACTTGTATAGCGCGCAGGTCCGCCTTTCGACGCTCATGGCGCTGTATAGATAGGTATATATTATTACCCCCGGTCATTGGATTCTGGCACGCCCGCACACAGTGTATGCACATTCTCCACTCCCTGGGGAGCATTCCAGCCAGGCGTCTGTAAAGCACATACATGCTAAGCAAAGGACATTACCTTTCGCCATCCTACCTATATTATGACGAAAATTATCAATGAAATGGTTGTTGGTAGTAAAGTTAGAATTCATGAATTGCTGAACAAATATAAGATAAGTCCGAGATTGAACTTGCCCCTGTGAAGAAACTTTTTAATTTTTTATTATTTTTATAATGCTGGTGTAAACAATACGCATGCATGCTGATACATTGTGGTTGTGCAAATTGTATATTTTCAATTGTCATCCAAGAAAAAAACTAATTGTCAAATTTTTGCCTATGAGTTAACCAGTATTTACAATAGGATGACTTTCTATACTTCCAGGATAAGACTGGGGACAGTGAAGCAGGAGCTGCAAGCGGACAAGTGGTCACCCAGGAACTTATGAAGACTGTAGCAATTAACCTGGAGGCCAAGATTGCCGAAGTTAGGCGGATGATGACCGAAATTGAGAACCAGGGCAAAGTCCTTAAGAACTTATTTGAAGACAGCAGGGCGACAATAAATAAGAATACAGATTCCTTGGTTGATGTGGATAAGTCAGTTAAACAGCTACAGGTGGGTACAAATGTCTTTAAACTTATTGGTACATCTTTACAGTAAAGCATATTTGGGGGCAAGGCCTCTGGTGAGAGGCAGGTTTTCTTTCTGGTATTTTTAAGAACATAGTCATTAAGCAATCAAATTTGTAGCCCTTTGAAATGTTCAACAGTGGAACAGACAAATATCTTGATATACAGTAGTAATTATGATAAAGATAAATGTATAAAGTGCATAGCTCAGGAGTCTTCCTATGCACTTCCAAATGTAAGCAAATTAAGAAAGTATTCTCCAGATCATGCAACCTTCTTGGTGCCTACATGCAGCTTTTTGATATTCCCCCCTCCAAAAAGAGAAAGATATGAACTTAACATACTCAAGGATAAACTTCCCTCTCTCTGTTGATAACAGAAAACATTTTACGTGTACTTTAAAACCAGAAACTTTGGCACAATGAAACTGTGGACCATTCTCACAGCAAAAAGCTTTCGCAAATGGACAAAAGTTTTGTTGTATGCGAAAGTTTCTTACTATACAGTAGAATATATTTATTTCATTAGTGAGCATGTAATCCTCAAGTCTAAGTCACAATGATTTAAGTTCTCAGATTCGGATTGAAACATGAAAATTAGCTGTCATCTAGAGACAAAATCTTACCATCTATTCATTTTTACTTTCATTCCAACTCTACACTATTCTAGAAAATGGTCCTAACTAAATTAAGCAAACTGCCTGACCTAGAGCGGAGCGTAGGTACCAGCTTGTCTCGAACCGAGTTTGAGAGCCACAAGGGGAGTGTCCAGGAGATGAGAGAGCAGTTGGACAGTCAGAAGTCTAGACTAACTGTACTGGAAGATCAGAGTAGTAGTGGAACACTTGGATCTAGTGAGGGTATACCTAAACGTCTCAAGGATCAGATAAGTGAGTCTTCTCTCTTATTTCATTTCTTACAGTCTGATTTCTTTGTTTTGTAGGGGTTGGGTTCTTTTTTTTTAATGTTGCAATGATGCTTAACTTTATATAGGTACTATAACTGGGAAGTCCTGCTTACCGGTAAATTTTAATTTGGTCTACAATATATTTTAGTTGAGGAGAGTTAGCCTTATATCTTCAATTCAAAACAGGTTCATGGTTTTTGATGGTTAATCCCATTGATTACTGTCTATATCGAGATAGCAATGAATTTAATCTGTTAAAGTCTCTTTGTCATACATGTTTCTAAATGTGATGGCACAATGAGGGCTAAGTGATGTAAGTACAGTCTTCTGAGCTTTGATAAAATGTGAAAAATCAAAATATCCTGCTTATTTTATATTAGGTGGTCTTTAAGTAAAGTCTCCAAAGAAATTTGCTGTATTTACTTTCTGGCGTCTTGATAACATACAACTAACAACAAATCAAATCTTGGACAGCTTTATCTATATTTCATGATCAGTTTCATTAGTGATATTTAACAAGTCTTTGTGAATTCTCAAACTCTTCCAGCTAATAATACAGAAAAGGTGCGTTACTTTGATGATCAAATCAGTATGTACTCCATGCGTCTCGCTGAGCATGAGCTACGCTTCCAGTTCCAGGAGACTGCCAGTTATGATGGCACGCTCATCTGGAAGATCAAGGAGTTTGCCCGTCGTAAGAGGGATGCAGACAACGGGAAGACGCTAAGCCTCTACAGCCAACCCTTCTATACCAGTCGGTTCGGCTATAAGATGTGTGCCAGGATATATTTAAATGGTGACGGCATCGGGAAGGGCACTCACGTATCTCTTTTCTTTGTTGTTATGAAGGGTGACTATGATGCATTGTTGCCATGGCCATTCAGTCAAAAGGTAAACTTCTGCAGTTCAAGGCAGGAAATGTAGCTTTGACATGATTCCTTGTTTCCCTAGGCATATTCCTGTAACTAGATGTACATGCTCATGATAGCATCACAGGATTTTGATACAACCTTACAAGCTTTCAATATAAATGCAATAGCTGTTTAAAAGTGTTATGAAATGGTATGGTTTAGAAAAAATCTCATGCTATTGTGAGTATGTTCACCTGAGTTACTGGATGGTGCCTAATTTTCTGTAGTTGAAGTTATATTGTAATAAAAAATTTGCCATTCTATTACTCATTTCTCCCTTCCTTATTTAATTCAAATGGTTGATGAGATTAACAAAATTGTAACAGTGACTTTAGGCCAACAGCCAATAGATGTAATGTTTATAGATAAGGTCAAATAATATTTGTTTAACAAAAAAAAATTAATTTGAAAATGTTAGTAATATTTAGGAATTTGCTACTTACAAACAGCTGTTAAATTCAAATTCATCTCAAAATTGCCATCTGAAGTTGAAATCAGTTGAAAATAACAGTTTTTACAATTTCCTTTTTGTATTTTGATAATCTACTTCAGGTGACATTAATGCTCTTAGACCAAGAGACTGGTCGACGTCATTTATCGGATTCCTTCCGGCCTGACCCAACTTCAACAAGCTTTCAGCGCCCCTCTACCAACATGAATATTGCCTCAGGATGCCCTCTCTTTGTCTCTCAATCAGTCCTTAAGGACCCTGCCTATGTCAAGGAGGACACTATCTTCATCAAAGTTGTTGTGGATACCACTGATCTCTATGGTCCATAGCAGTGACTGCCCTCAAGTTCTCCCCCTATCAACCTCTTCTTATTGACCTCTTTGACTTGCCGTCAAATCGATCATGCTAGGAATATGGTACAGATGGCAGTCAGCAAAGCACTGCAGTGCCGGAGAAATTTGTTCGCTAGTATGTAAAGCCTGCATGCTGCTGAACTGTTTCCTTGAGCTTTCAAAAAGCAAGCTGTATCGTCAAGTATAATGGATACTCTGCGTATGGTATTGCACCTCTAGGACCACTACCGTAGGACAACCTGTTTTGTCGCACAGTGTGAACACTAGCGTGGCATCATCTAAGTGTTTCATGCTGTGGTGCTTTGGAGAAAATTGAAATTCAAAACAAAGTTTTATAAGTGGCCCATATTGCACTGCCTGTACATGTATTTATAGACGACAGAGAGCTCTACCCATCTCTCTCTGTTAGAATGAGAAACTCAGTCTTAAGAATGTTAAATCAGTGTTGGGATGGATCATTTACATCACCGTGTACAACTGATCCATCCTATTAGTATGATAAACTCAGTCTAAAGAATATTAAATCGCTGTTCGGACGGATGATTAGCATAATAATAATAATAATAATAGTGGCTACTTGTATAGCGCGCAGGTCCGCCTTTCGACGCTCATGGCGCTGTATAGATAGGTTTATATTATTACCCCGGTCATTGGATTCTGGCACGCCCGCACACAGTGTATGCACATTCTCCACTCCCTGGGGAGCATTCCAGCCAGGCGTCTGTAAAGCGCACACATGCTAAGCAAAGGACATTACCTTTCGCCATCCTACCGGGTACCCATTTAACACCTGGGTGGAGAGTGGCAAATGTAGATTAACGTCTTGCCAAAGGACGCTAGTGCTGCGGTGGGATTCGAACCCCGGACCTCGTGGTTCACAGTCGGGGGACTTATCCACTGATCCACAACACCTCTATTAGCATAACCTTGTACAAATGATAAAAAGCTGTTTCATTTGTACACGTTCTGTGAATTTGAAACAATATTAGGCCATCATCAGTTTCATTAACCAAAAATGATTTATGAAATAACGAAGGGAAGTGTCTTTTATTTACTTAATTTTTCCAAATACTAGATCAGATTATAATAAAATGCCGCTTATAAATCCAAAATTTAAGCTCTTGATTCTGTGAAACAGATTACCTTTGACTGGCTTTTTGAGATTTATACTGTAGATGTTGATTAGTGCAGCAGTTACTATTTGAATTATCCCTCAATGCTGACTTTATAGATGGATGTGGGGCTTACCAATTCTTACATTTTTATTTTCAAGGAGTGACATTAATATCTGAAAACCTGGACAGAAATGAAGCTGATGAGGATTGTTTGATTGATGAATGGTATTCATATTCAGTCTACATGTCCATGGCCTTGCCCTGATCACATCAGAAAGCAGTGTTTGAAATGCACGATTAACTTTGATGAACACATTTGTTTATATCGAGCAATTTGTATGTTATGTCAGAATATCATATATGAAGAAACTGAAAGGTTTACATGTCAAAAAAATTGTTTAATAGAGCATATATGAGCTCAGTTTGCATGTGCTGATGAAATGCCAGAACCTATTCAGTTTGATAAAAGGACAAGGTTCTTCTTTTCTTTAAATTAGTTATACCATTTATTCAGAATATGTAGGTTTGCTTATATTTTATTCAAGGATTAACCTTTTTCAAACCTTATTGATAATTGCCTTTCCAAAATATGAATTTATATGTAGGAATGTTCATGAGGAACAGGAAGTTGAGCACATTTTTGCTTTTGTTTCATAAGACTTTAAAAAAAAAACATCCTGTCTTAAGAAAAAAAAATGGGTAGGGATAGCTATGATAGTAAATGAATGGTATTATTATTAAGAACATGACAGTCCTGTAATTGTTTATCTGAATGGAGATCATTTGAGGTCAGGCACATGGCCTACTGTTTGGCTAAGAGGCGTTGACTAAGGGAATGATCCAAAATGACAATGCCACTTTGATTTGTGTTCACATTGTTATTTCTAAGTGATATAATTATTTTTTTATTAAACTTTTCTTATTTTGCTTTTTGCTTTGAAAAGTCTTCCGTTGGAAACCAAAAAATACAGGTATTATAATAAAGTTAGCCATAGAATAAATTGGAGGGTGATTCCCTGCTGATTTGAACTCTACCTTTCTGTCCTTTTCAAGATATCGCTCGTATACCTTCTCTATATCAATTTACCTAATCTCATTCTCAGAATGTCTCATGAACCGCTGGGGGAATATCTTGTAACTTTGATGTTCTATTTCTGTAATTTCACTTGTAGTGAAATTTAACACTTTGGCCTGCATTCTTAAAATTCTACCACTATGTCTACTGAACATGCCCATAGATTAATAAAGCACGTAGTGTCAACCCTCTCCATCCTTTACGAATAACTGCCCTTCTGTTTAAAAAAAGGAATTTAGTCTTGAAGTAAGATTATAGATTTCCTGATGACATTATTTTGTTAATTCATATTGGATGAAGACGTTGACACCGTTACATATATCTAACTCACTTTTGGTTTTAAACTGGGCACAGAGTTTGTTCCGTTTGGTATGATACTGACTTAGGTATTGTTATAGCATGCTTTGAACTACTATTTCAAAAGTAATTTTGTTTTGACTGATCTATTGCATGTTACCGGTGCAGAAAAGAAACGTGTACAATATATGTGTTTACGTTTGATTTGACGCGGCTGTTCCATTTTGATGAGAAGTTTTTGTTGCATGGTACATGGCAAATGAGAAACCATGTAACATCGCTGTAGGAATTGATTAAGCATGATTTTATGTTTGTTGTACCTCCTGGTAATTGCTGTCGGGTATCAATATGTGCGTCCTAAAGTTTTGCATAGTTAGATGTGGTTGGTGATGTATTGTCCAATACTTTAGTGTCAAAAACTTATGAAACATAGACATCTAATTTTCTATAGTTTTGTATCAGGTCCGTAGATGTGTAACAAGGGAATTTAACCACGATATAAAATTGACGATGTAACTTTTCATATATTCATTTTTTCAATATTTGTTATACTTAGTCAAAGTGAGTTATGGAATTAAGTTGTAAAACAATCCTGGACGATTTACTCCAGTGACGGACAATACTTCTTTCTTCATGACCCTATAGAATTTATTTAAGCAAATATCATTCCAAAATGTATCCTAGTTATTTCATTTTTTTTGGGCTACAATTATCAAAATTATATCTGAAATACATATTTTATGGGCATTATTTCAGTGTAAATAAACATATTTTACAATGCTTGTTAGGTGCGTTATCAAGTTAAATTCCATTCTATGAATTTAAAAAAAAAACGTAAAAAGGCTTTGTTAAAAAAAAAAAATTACAAAAACATATGTAAGGAAAAACACTAGTATTGTTGAATGAATTTAACATTATGTGGAAGGCATAGAGTGGAAGGAATAATACAGGTCTGCTATTGTTCCCATCCTTCAAGAATCGTTGTACATATATTAATATTTCTACGGTTTGATGTTTTATTTGGGGTTGTTGCTGAATATCAGAAAGTTATTATTTTTTTGTTTTTGTTTAAATAAGTAGTTGGAATAATGCATTCTTAAGTAAATCTGTCTTAAGTGACATGTAAATAAATGCCTATTCCCATAAACAAATTTATAGTTTGGGTATAGTTTACCCCTCCTTATGCTTATTCTTATCCTTCCTTTCTATAAATGAAAAATAGATAAAAAATACAGGACCATCAAATACATTTTTTTATTTTCAGTTTGTAGTGAACAGATTGAGGTTTGTGCTTTTGTATTGTGTGAAAATATACTTCAGAATGTTACATGCCATAATTTTGTTGTGGAAAGCGAAGTGAACACTCCCCTAACGTGTTTAGCAGTTATTGGTGGTAGAAAGCGTATTATATGAGGAGGTATAACATTTTTTTATTTTGGAAATCGAGATGAATAAGTTTGGTCCACTTTAGCATCACCATCCTTAACAACTTGTACCACGCCACCTATTCTGTAACTTCCCCCTTTAAATGTATAACTGCCATCTAAGAATTATTTACAAATTCAACCCATAATTAAGTGAGAAATGTATGCCTTTTTTATTTTGCTCAGAAGAAGTTTCAGGTTCTCAGATGATAATAATGGTTATATCAGGATTGCACATTTTAGACATACATGGAATATTATTTAACTCCGTTAGTTTTATTCATTTTAGAAAAATTCTATTCAAAGGCTTCAAGTCCAGAATGTATCATATTGTATTAATTTCAACTGAGTTTGTAACTTGTACTGATGCAATAAGGATAAAGATAAACAAATTTATATATCTTTAACAAAATTACTTTCTTCTCTCTTCTCTCTCTCTCTCTCATTTTCAGTGTAGTTTATTTATGCCATATCTAGCATAATTATGCTTTTTAGCATAATTTTGACCCTCTTGGAATCTAGCATTATTCCTGGCATAATTTGGCCAAATCTAGCACATTTTCACTAGGATCTAGCATAATTCTGAATTTCGGACTTTAAATAGAGAATTTGCTTTTAAGAACAGATATCTAAGGCTGATCTAAGAAACTAAGGCTTTTCAGAGAATTTTGGACTGAAAAGGAGACACTAAAATGCTGAGGACCTTTTTTGGGGGGCTCACAGCACCTCCAGTAACAAAGTCGTTCCCAGGTGCCTGAATTACGCTTCAAATGGATCTAGCATAATTTGTCTCAATCTAGCATAATTTGGGACGAGACTTGGCATAATTCCGATTTTTAGCTGTGGCAACACTGGTAATTTGATGCTGTACACATTTTACCCCAAGCCATGTATCTTGATAGGTTGTTTGTTTTTATGTTATACATGGAATAGAGTTATATGGTTTGTAGATGATAGGTGAAGAGGAGAAAGGGGGAGGAAACTACTGTGCTTATGTTCTGTGCTGAACGAACAAGTTCGGTACCTGCCACAAGTTCTGGTATTCTTTGTTGACAGTATTTTTCGTTCCTCTTGATGATCCTCCAGATGAATTAGTGGGCTTGTCTGAGGGTATTTATTCACAAACATATTGGTGTTGATAATTGGGTGCAGTGGTGGTGTTCTATTGCAGATTGAGAGAGTGGGGATGGGGTGGGTACAGTGTAAAAAATACTTTTCAGTTGACAGGAGCTCATTTTGGCTTTGGAGTTGTAACAGTGCGATTTTCTCACGGTGATTTTTGTTTGGGAGGTTTTTTGACCAGAGCTCTTTTGGAGCTTTCCAGAGCTAAATCACTCACTGCTTCCATGTATTTTTTTTTGCTGGGTGATGTGCTTTTCATGTCAATCAATTTTTTTTTTCTTCTATATTCTGTGCAGAAAAAAAACAAACATTGTACATACTCTGCCAGTTAAAGGTTTAAAAAATTTGTTTTCAAAGCCTTATTTCTTTTTTTCATATCTGGCAATGTGGCATTTTTTTCTTCTTTCCACTCTTTAAAAGGGGAAGTCCACCCTAGTATTTACCGGTACCAGTAGTTGATGTGAATAAAATCAGAAAAATAAGAGAAACAGATGAGTGAAAGTTTGAGCAAAATCCGTAAAGAAATAAGGAATTCATTAATTTTTGAAATGGTAATCAATCAAACACAAATTGGCAACTCTGTGACATATCCTGCAAGCTCCTTTCCCATGGGCTTTGTAAATTTCATAGATTTTCATTTTCTCAGTTATTACTAAAGGAATATATTTTTTTCATATAGGTTGTGTGTAAAAACATTTCCAATGATTATATCTAGGGTGCATTTATGATTAAATATTTCTTTAGAGAAAATGGAAATGTACAATATTTGAAGTACAGGGCGATTGGGAGAGGAGCTCGCAAGATACTTCACAGAGTTGCCAATTTGTGTTTGAGTGATTACAACTTCAAAAATTCATCAAAAATTAAAAAAAAAGATTCATTTCTTTTTTCTTATCCGATTTTGCTCAAACTTTCATCGATCTGTTTCTGTCATTTTTCTGCTTCTTTTAAATCAACTGGATATCAGGGTGGACTTTCCCTTTAATATATTTCATCTATGTTTCTGTTTTGATTATTCATTTTTTTTGCTTGTTCAATTCAATTTAATGTTGGTCTGAAAAGGCCTTCTTTCATCTCTTGACTGACTACTTAAAAACTTCAGGAAAACGGGTAAATGGGCTGTGTATGGATGAGGAATGGAAACCTGTTGAAAACAAAATTTCAAATTTTGTGCATAAGTTAAGAATTACTGGAGCAATAACACAATTAGATAGTTAGCTCACCCTAGATATTGTAAGTGATGTAGAAATAGGTTATGTTCTGTATGTATTATAGAAATGTTTGTAGCTTAGGCCTTACTTGTAGTATAGTATTAGATTTACATGTATGGTAGCTCTGAAATGATCACATAAACAAGATGTGGCAGGGGATCCAGGGATTTTCTTTTTCATTCAATTGTCATGATTTAGATAATTTTCAATATTTTCTTTTGTCACAAAAATTGTGTGAGGTCATATTACTGAGCAACTATAAAGGGGTGTATATATGTATGAACATATTTTTTGGAGGACAGTATACAGGCAGCTACCACTTGTCAAATGGCAGTTTTCAGGATATGAATGAATGTGTAATGAAGAAATATGGGACATATAGTCATATGTGTGAACTGAATTATAATTACATCATATTTAGGCCTTCAAAGTGTAACTTATCTTAAGTTGTAGATATGTTTTCTTTCATGCAGTGGATATTGAATTTAACTAGCCTCAGGTTTGAAAAAAATGGAATGAAGGTATATATGTTTTCAGCTTCAGAATCAATGTTAAATTATTTATTTGATCATCAAGTTTAAACAAGATATTGCTCCAATAATTCAACGTTTGCTCTCAGTAACATTTGCTCAATGAGCTTTATTTTGTCAAAGATATACCAGTAGAGTAAATTGCTTTGTTTGTATATGAGTTTCTGGGCCCGTTTCATAAAACTTGTTATTTAATTTGATTTGATTTTGATTTATTGTTTCACATTCCACAAGATAACAGTTTTCATATAAAAGTTCAACAAGATAAAGCATAATGACAAAATACAACAGCAATGGTAGCAAGAGATAAGGAATAACATGAAATATGAGAAACCTATTAAAAAGCAAAGCTTGTAAAATATAGGTTCCCAGGCAAGATATGAGTAACAACTTCCCCATTTCTATGACAAATTTACTCTCAGCCAATCAGATGCAAGGATTTCAATAGCTTATAACAGTTATTGCAACTTGTTATTGATAACAGGTTTTATGAAACAGGGCCCAGGTTAGGTTTAGGGTTAGGAATATAGGTTAAGTGTTCAAAAATTGACCACAGAACCATTGTCACCAGAGCATGTGTTTGACAATCCTCATCAAATCAGATTATGTTATATTCCACCAATTTTCAGTTTGATCTTAATTTATATCCTGGACAGCATGTATGTCTATTGTTAAGTCAGTGTGGTCATTCAGGAATTGATCAGTTGTATAAGTAAAATGGTTGACACAAACATTATGATACCCTTTCACACTTGTATATTTATATTCTTGAAAGAAAGTGGCGCTGTACATTTCTATATGCAATTTCCCCTCAAGAAATCCATAATCTTGTAATCACACTATTGCCATGTAAGAAAACAACAGCTTACAAGGAGTTGTATAAGAAAGAGATGTCTATTGATGTTGTGAAAAAAATTCTCAACGTATTCAATATGGTATCAGAAAAAGAGCTGTAGTCGTTGATGTGTGCACATGATAAATATTGTAACTAATAATTATGATCATCAGCAGTGGCTAATAGTACTTCATGCAACAAATGCATGAAAAGTGTCATCTCTGTATTGGCCAATTATTAATTGATGTTTTGTTGAAAACAATACTGAATTAAAGATGATGCTAAATATATCAACTCTATATATTCCACTTGTTTCGTTTTAGGTGTAAGGTTTTTTTTTTTTTTTTTTGAGGTGTAAGATTCTTAAACTGCTGTTAAGTTTAAGTAGTTATGAATGGAAAGGAAGCCGAGTGTTGGTGTGGGGAAAGGTTTAGGGGTCCACATACACTAAGATACTTATAGATATTACAATACTGTCACACCAGTAACCCCAAAAAATGTTTTGGGTATAAATGGAAAGCAGAAAAAAAAATTATTCTGTGTTTGTACAGTTAGAGGTAATGAATTTGCTAAAAAAATGTCTGTTATTATTTGCTTATTGTTATTATTGTTGATTTTGTGTTTTTGTTATTATTTTTATAGTTTTATTGTTATTAAATAGAGATCAAACATTGAATTGCAACATAATATGATTCCTCTCTCACTCTCTCTCTCCCCCTCCCACTTACTCCCCTTCAGTGTCCTTTTCTCTCTGTCCTATTCTCTCATTTTATAGTGCTTTACCAGATTGATGCACCGAACACACACTCACAACCGCACATTTATGATAAAGTGAAGAAAAAAACTTAAAGAGAGACGCAGGCAGTGAGTGAGAGAAAAAAATACTATAATTATACTAAAGATTATAGAAGTAGCATAGATTATTGTGTTACCTGTTATGAAAAGTATTGTGCAAATATATATAATACATACCCGTTGAAAAGGCGATTTTAAAACGATTAGATGACAAATTGGCAATGGAAGTTGGTTTGAGTTTCATTTGCACTCTGGCCCGAATTCACAAAGGAGGTTTAAACCATGGCTAAGTTTTTAACCTCTGTAAGCGTACTAAAATAAGAATAAAAAAGCGCACATCGGCCATGTGCGCGCTCAAGGAAAATACATGATTGGATCGGATTCCGTGCGCACGTACGCTTAAAAAACCCAGGAGGGGGTTTAAACCATGGTTTAAACCAAACCTCCTTTGTGAATTTGGGTCTCTGAGTCTGAGTCTGAGAAAAAGGAGGGAAAATAAAGTAGAAGTGTACCTCCTTTAAATTAACGTGGTAAAGGGTATTTCCTTTGAAAAGAAGGCTTCTCTGTCATCTTTGATGACAAAACGTTATAGTGCTTTAAAAAAAAATCATGTGAAAATTCCTCGAGCCAAGTTTTGGTTAATTTGAAATACCAATATTCGGGTAATCTCGGGCCCCGCCATCTTCTATTCGGATCGTGAGGCGGGCCAGGGGCGGTGGAACGTCGGGCTCGGATAATGAAAGTGGAGGGGGGTTGTAGATTGTAGAGTATAAAAGAAGTATTTTAATATTTGAAACATATTGAATAGACAATAATTTCATTCGGACTCTTGTAAGTATTATTAACCGAAGATGACTGGAATGCAGGTTTCAGGCATTTTATTTTTCTTCAACAATTGAATAGTTCATCATTCAAAATTGCGTAAATAAAAAGTAAAAATTACCGGTACGTTCAATTTCAGTTTGGAGCGCCCTCTTGAGACTGATAAAATTAATTGCTGTTCTACATCACTGATCTCTACGGATTTTTTCCCGTAAAGATGAGTGGACTACATCTTGTATGTGAAGTTTATGATCAGCTCCTCGACTCTTCCTCCCCCACCCCCTCCCCGCCCCTGCATGGGCGCAAATCCAAACAGGAATTCTATTCAAGTGGGGGGGGGGGGGGGGGGGAGACACCCCATTGTTGCATCCAGGTGTGTCCCCCCCACTTGAATAGAATTCCTGTTTGGATTTGCGCCCATGCGCCCCTGTAAACAGTAAAGTGATCATAAAAAGGGAAAACACTGGTAAACCAATAGTTTGACAAATTTTTACATTTGTGGTAAAGGGTCTTTCGAAATTTCAAGGATTTTAATTGATCAGGAAACCTCAGACACACGCATGCACATGCACGCACACATCGCTTAATAACTGATCTTACATTGGTGCATTATGCAAGCAATCAGTTTTTATATTTGCGGTTGACATGTTATGACATTTGAGGTAATGGAAATTTGCACATTTGTAGGCGAAATGTCTTTACATTTGTGGTTAAACAGATTTTTACATTTGTGGGCGATATTTTTTATTTAGGGCCTACATTTGTGGTTATTTTTACACTTATGGTTGACATGTTATGACATCTGTGGTTATTCTGACATTTGCAGGTGCAATGTTTTTACATTTGTGGTAGAGTTTTACATTTGTGGGCTCTACGGGTGAGAGGGGGCATTCATCTGCCAAACAAAAGGTGCCCCCCCCCCACTTCCATTGCCTGAGCCAGGGGCGGATCCAGGATTTTGTAAAAAGGGGGCACACACACAAAAAAAGTTTATCAGACTTCTTTGGTCCAGTTCACTTCCAGATTATTCTCTGACAAGCAACAACAAAGAAACAAAAAAACAGGTTATCAGTTATAAAAGGGGGCACAATGTATGCTTGTCTTTCAAGGGGGGGGGGGCACAGACCGGAATTGCCCCCACCCCCTTAAATCCGCCAAAAGTCCCAGTCTGACGTTCCGCCGCTTCGCGGAGGCGGGCTATGATGAAATTACAATCTCCCTGTCAAAAAAAAATCTCAATATTTTTCTAGAATTTAGAATATCTCTTTGCGGTGGTATAAACATAATTGAATATATATATATATATATATATATATATATAATTTTGAATAGAAAGTCCACGTGTTGGAGTAATATCAAAGAAAAAGACCAGTAGACATTTCATGCTTTTTTCTCCAACTATTTTATTTTCTCACGAATTTTCGACGATCCTCTCACCGTCTTTGTCAAGTGAATAATTCACTTAATTAATAATTCACTTGTCAAGTGAATTTATTCACTTGACAAAGACGGTGAGAGGATCGTCGAAAATTCGTGAGAAAATAAAATAGTTGGAGAAAAAAGCATGAAATGTCTACTGGTCTTTTTCTTTTATATATATATATATATATATATATATATATATATATATAGACAAAGACATATATATATATATATATATATATATATATATATATATATATATATATATATATATTATATATATAGACTCTGCAACGCATCGAGCACTCTCAGTCCTACAAGGAGAGCACCCTACAAGTATACATGTATATATATATATATATATATATATATATATATATATATATATATATATATATATATATATATATATATAGAGTTGTCAAAGCTGTTGTATATGTTATTTCCTCACAATATTGTTAATAATTATTCTAATGTATACATGTATCTCACAGCATTCGCTTGGATCCAGCTGAGGCACGCGGCTTGTCTTTGTTCAAACTCACCTGCCCCCGACAACGGAATTAATTAATAAGGTTGAAGATTTGTCAATCTGTCGGTCAATTGAATCTGGTGTCGCCGAAACCACTGACCCGTCTCCGTGGTCTAGTGGTTAAGGCATTGGCGTTCTAAGCCAACGACCCGGGTTCGATTCCCGGCGGAGACATTTTTTCAGCCTTTGCAAAAAAATTCAAAAAGGGAGGACAGCTCTGGGGAACTTTGATTTAAGTTACGCAACCATTATTCTCTCATTTCCTTTCGCATTGTATATATATATATATATATATATATATATATATATATATATATATATATAAATATATTTTTTATTTTTATACACAGCTCCTCCAGTTGAGCACTTTTAGAAACTGCAGTGTATCGTACATATCGTATATATATATATATGTATATATCATATATATCGATATTGATATTGATATGCCTTGATCCGGATCTTCTAAGGGGGGGGGGGGCGGTGAGAGACGCCAGCTCCACCATATGGGTACGCCAGAGTGCTATGCATTATGTAGGAATATTTAGGCCTAGTTAGACCTACATGTATATTCAAGATCAAATATATAAAGCCACAGAGGTTAATAGACCCCCATTCTATTTCTAGGCCAAAGCAAATATTCACATCGTTGGTTAGCTGTGGTATTGATTTGTATGTTTATTTTGCTTTGTTTTGTTTTTTATTTTTATGTTTTTGTTTTGATTTTTTAAAAATAGTATTTTGGTTGTTGTTGTTGTTTTGTTTGTTTTGTTGTTGTTGGTTTTTTTTTTTGTTTTTTTTTTGGGGGGGGTAGTAATCTTTTTTTGGGGTAATTATCTCTTTGATTTAATGTTCATTGTTAGGTTTAATTATGATTATGTAAAAATTATCGTTTATGGTGTTTTTATACGCTGTACAAAATTCTGCAATTCAGCCAGTTGGCTGCAAATAATTTTCTTAATAAACCATTACCATTACCATTATCATTACCATTACTATTACCATTACTATTACCATTACCATTACATTACCATTTGAATGTTTACGTTAATGTTAGATTCTGCATATTCAGTTTCCTTTGATTCTTTTGAATTTAATGAATAATTATTTTCAGAGTTATCGTAATTTAATGAGATATTAGAAGAATTAAAGCACCGAAGCATCTAATAAGATTATTCAATCAGCATTCGATGTCAGAGGGCGTACAATGAATTGAACGCGTTCTTTCCCTCAAAATTATTTACGTTTTATTTAGTTATTTAAGGTGGTGGGGGGGGGGGGCACTCATAATTCCGAAGGTTCATGATACCGAAACAAAAATTTCCCTTTCCTTGGGGTTTATATTCCTAACATATTTTGTTCCATTATTCCGAAGGTTTATGATTCCGAAAATGAAATAGGGTTCATATATCTGAAGGTTCATTATTCCGAAAATAAAAAAGGCTTTATAATTCAGAAAAAAAAGAAAAGAAAAGGGAAGGCGGATTCAGGGGTAATGAGAAAGGGTCACGTCATGATATTATTGTAGAAAGGGCTCTCATAAGTATTCCCCCCTCCTCCACCTCTCACCAAGCTATAACGGTTCCGATGCCTAGAGAAATATGGTTGTGGGGAGGGGGGGGAGAATATAGAGAAGGAAAAAAAAAAGAAAATGAAGAAAGAAACGAAAATGGGAAACCTTTAAAAAAATTGTATGAGCAAGATAAATCTACATGTCATCGGATACAGGATTTTCAAATTTCAGGTGGGGGCCCGGTCGTTTCCACCCTTCCTTCACCCCTTTTTAGGTACCTTATTCCATTTTCCATATTATAAACCCTATTTCATTTTCTGAATTACGAGCCCTATTTTATGTTCGGAATTATGAACCCTTAGGGTTTTAGGCTATATATATTTCATTTTTGCAAATATGAACCCTATTTCATTTTCAGAATCATGAACCTTCAGATAAACAAACTTTACAGAAATAACGAACCGATGTGTTGGCTCAGTCAGTAGAGCGTCCGCCTCACTATCCGGAGGTCGTGGGTTCGAACCTCGGCCGCGTCATACCAAAAGACGTTAAAAGATGGGAGTTGCTGCTACCTTGTTTGGCGTTCAACAATTGAAAGGATAGAGCAACGTCGATCTGGCGCTGCACAGTGGCTGCCGGGCCCACGATCAATTGGGCAAAAAGAATTTTCATTTCGGTTAATAAAATTTGGAATGGACTATAATTGGATTATTATTATTATTATTATTATTATTTCGTTTTTATGAACCTTAAGAAAAAACGAACCTTCGGAAAAACGACATGTAACCTTAGGTGGATGGGGTGGGGGCTGAAACGACCACCGATTGATTAAAAATATGAAAAAGGGGTGATGGGTAAAAAGACCCCTATCCACCCTTTCGAAGCCTCGGGAAGGCCGGCAGGATTCTGAAGGAAAAAGCAATGCGATCGAGGGGGAAATTTGTCAGAAAATCATCCCCGCTCCACGCAACTCTTTTGCCCTTTCTTATACCCCCTCCCCCTTACTTCTCCTCCCCCAAACATATTTTCTCTTTTCTCTTATTGGAATGGCGACCCCTTCCTTGTTTTCCATAATTATCCCCTTGTATAAGCACCATAAACTTTTATCCTTTGGCTTAAAGTTATATACAGCTGTATTTTAAAATTTAACTCTACATGTAGTTGTTATTATGATGCCAGAGAGCGTAGCGATTTTTCATTTTGGTTCTGGTGCCGGTGACATTTCACTAAAGAACGTGTTGGAGAATTGGCAGCGGCTGAAAAGTTTGTGTAAAACTAAAAAGGGGTACAATTTCAAACAAAAATTTTGACAATTAAGCCCAGGCTAAAAAGATTTAAAAAGATTAAAAAAGAAATAAGGATAGTGCAAAAAAGAAGGATTAAAAAACCCCACAAAAACCCGGTTATCACATTTTCAGGGGGCACATTTTTTTTGTTATTCTTCTCTTTTTTATTCATTTATTTATTGAGTTTTTAAAAATTAATTGATTATTATTATATTTTCTATTTCATTTTATTTTTATTTATTTATTTTTTTTTTCATTTGTTTTAAATTTATTTATTTTACTTTTATTTTTTAATTTTTTAATTTAATTTATTTTTTTTTTAAATTTATTATTATTATTATTATTATTATTATTATTATATTTTTTTTTTTTTTTTTTTTTTGGGGGGGGGGGGGGGTAGGCCTATGCTTACTAATGGGTTAGAAATGGGGGGGGGGGGGCAGGGTCTGGTATTGTCCCTAAATCCGTCAGTGTTTAATAGTGTGATGTAGCCTTACTTTGACGACACATGTTTTTTTTCTCCCAAAATTTAAGAGGGGTGCTAGAACAGGGGACGACCTCCGAGGGCAGATCGCGCCTTTTCTAGCTAGACAGACTGGCAGAGAATGTGACATCATTTGGTGAACTAGGGAATTGACAAAAAATTAGAAAAATAAAATAAAACAGTCATGACGTGCCCGAGGACTGCATGCCCTGAAGAATTTAGAATTCTGTTGAGGGATTTTAAATGGAAACTGTAGTTTCGTGGCGCTGATGCTGTTCACAATGTCAATGAATTACCCACCATATCGACTGAACAACATCAGGCCGTTCGAGCGGAAATGGGTCAATTAATTCGGTGACGTCATTATTTCCGTTTCGGCGACGAAATGGGCCAGACAAGATAATGTGAACGCAGTCCGCACTTCTGTTGACGATAGGTCGATCACAAATGCACGCTGTGTGTATGCTACACTGTGCAGTAGCTGAGCGGTCTATTCACATTTTTGTGTTTGCATAGCTAGCGATTGCATGTCAGAACAAGTTCATCGACAGAGACCGTAATATATATCCGAGGATATGACGTGAGTTTCGACGTTTTATTGTACATTCCGCCTCTGGTATTTTGTGAACGGATACTGCAGGTGATTTGCCCCTTTTCTCTGAACTGTTCACTTGTGACTGAAATGAAAAGAGATTGAAAGAAAGCGAGAAATAGACACAATTTACATGAACAGTTGCCGTCTTAATTTTCTCATCACTCACTGCGCTGAGCTAGCGTGCTGTGACTGACTGTGGCCTGTGGCTGTCTAGTCTGTGCTGTAGATCTTGCTGCATTGACTGAGCTGACACTCGACTTCAGCAAGTACAGGTCTTTCTGAGATGAGACTTGCCAGTATATGAATTGCAAAAGGTTGTTTACAAGTTTGGATGGAACGGGAGAGGCTGAATATGTGATCAATAAACTTCATCACTATCAGTTCATGTTTATAATTATGTTTTGATTCATTTTCGTCAGTGACACAGTGCAGTGACAGTGCAGTGATGCTGGGTAGAAAACATCAAGATGCAGCTTCACATTTCATCACTCCTCCTGAGCTGAAGAGACAGGATTAGGGGTCATCTTAGGTGCTAGTTAAGGAGATAACTCTCTCATGCGCCTATAATGCGATGACCCCATCAATATCGTGTACTATCGTGACTGTAATTCATTTGTTGACACATTTGAAAACAGAAAAGATGAGAACAAGAGAACTAAATTGGAATTTGGATCTAACACAGATTGTTAACTTTACCCACATGAACGCTCAGTTTTGAATGGCATCACTGTCTCACACAGTTTTCATAAGTTTTTATGCGGAATAAATATATACCAAGATGGCTTCTGCTTCGTCAGCATCAGTCCTGTTTGCCCTCTCAAAAAGGCGGTCGACCTCCTCTCCGCAGTTACACTGTGAAGCTACTGACTTTTCATCTCTGACTGGCATTCCAAATACAGCAAGCACTTCTGTATCATCATGGTCAGAGAACAATGGCATAACTGTTAGTACAGTGGACAGGAAAAGTGTGAAGATAAACAACATCACACAAGCATCTGTTCATTGGCTGGAGCCAAAACAAAGGGCTGTTCTGCAAGATCTTAACCCAGTAGTCAAGCCCAAGAAATCTGCATTTGTTCAGACGAGAGCAGGTGCTAGTACTACTACTAGTAGCAAGGAAAAGGATTCTAGTGGGAGACAGCTCCGTCCCGACTCAGAACTACTCTGTTGTAATGAGACAATACATTATCTCCAAGGTAGTGACTCAGAATCAGAGACGTCTCCAAGAGCTTCACCAAGACGGAAATCACATGCATGTGTCAAGCACAAGAAAGATAGTAACCAGAAGTTCAAGAGGTTTAGTAAAGCAGCCAGCCAAATTTTCTCAAAACTGAAGCTTGAAACCAAAAATATGAAAGGAAAAGACAGGAGGAAGGAGGCTGACAATGGAAGTGATGATGAATCTGATGGTGGAGATATACAGCCAGTTGTAAGGAGGCGTTCAAGGTCATTGACAAGCAGGGTGATGAAGCGATTTGGGCACAAGGATGAGGATGCAAGCCCGGAAAGTCCAAAGGCTGAAGCAGTGCAGACAGCATCGCCCTCTTCTCCAGGAAAAGAAAAGCATAAGACGAAACATAGAAAACAAGGAGGAAAGAGGTCTTCATCATCGAGTCGGTGCAAAAAATCACGGCAATCACCGCTTGTTAATTTTGCTAAGTTTGATCCAGAGAAGTATCCCATTGAATGCACTGAGGAAATTGAAAGAGCAGTAAGGGAAAGAGAAATAGAGGAGGGAATCGCTGTGGCTGGAATTGATGTAAATGTCCCTACTGCTCCAGGTACAGTACCAGCACCTGATGTGCTCACATGTATGCAAAGAACAAAAGGACCTGATATTCCAATATCTACTTGTAATTTACCTGAAGCCAGTGCAGCGAGTACCAGTTCTTATCAAGTAGTTGATGCTCCGACACATACCACAGAAGACATCTATGACTTGTACGGATCCTTGACTCCATCTGGCACCTTTATACCTCGAACTGTTCACACACAGATTGACTACATGCATTGTCTTGTTCCTGATCAGTGGAACATCATGAAGTCTCCTTATTACTGGGGAAAAATTGATCGGTATGAGGCTGATATGCTTTTAGATAACAAGCCAGAGGGGACGTTCCTATTGCGTGACAGTGCCCAAGAAGAGTTTCTCTTCTCGGTTAGCTTTTGTAGGTATGGACGCACACTCCATGCAAGGATAGAGCAGTGGAATCACAAATTTAGCTTTGATGCTCATGATCCAGGGGTGTATTCTTCTGACACCATCTGCAGTCTCCTGGAGCACTACAAGGATCCCAACTACTGCATGTTCTTTGAGCCAATGTTGACGAATCCGCTTCCCAGGGCCAATCCATCGTCACTGATGGAGCTCAGTAGGGCTAGGATCTGCCACCATGTCTCCTATGATACCATCAGCTACTTGAAGCTACCAAACAGTCTGAAAGAATTCCTGAGGGAGTATCACTACAAACAACGCGTACGCATCAGAAGAGTCGAGGTAGACATGCCGCAACTGCCGGAGGCAAAGCAAAGCATTGTCACAAATACATGTATCTCTAGGTGAAGTGATATGACAATGGATCATCTAGATTGTGTTGCACTGAATTGCATAATCTTTCAAATAAGAATACATGATATTGATAGTACATTATCAACTGTTTGATACTACCCAGTTATGATCTATGAATGTTTAAGCTTATTATGATATGAAAATACCTTGTTTTGTAATTTGAATGTATTCACTCATTGTATCTTACACTTTCCAATCTATTGTTGTGCAAAATGCCAGCCATTTTACGTATCTAACCATTGATCCTTTTTGTTTTGCTCATTTATTATAAAATCCATCAATGGGCATACAAAGTATTGAAATAGTTTCAAATTTATAAGGATTTCCATAATTATTTTTAACTTTTTCAATCAGTAATTGATTCTGAAGAACTACATACCAGTTAAAATCTTCATGAAGATAACTTTTCTGTAGTCTGCATTATAGTACATGTAGAACCTCATTATAAGGAACTTAAACAAATATATGTAAAGAACTCTCATTTATTACTAGGTAATTTTGCCAGTTCCACTTTTTTGTACTCTTTTGGGTTTTTTTTGCCCTGATCCATGTGTATAATATATACCAAGTTAATTTTCTTGGTTCCAAGGAGTTTGTTATAATGAGGTTCCACTGTATTAGATTGCCATATATTTTGGACATAATTGCTGCTACAAAGTACAAATGTGAAATACAGTAGTGTAGCATGTTGATTTTCCCTCTCCATGCAAACTGTAAAAGGCCTATTGACCAATTATTTTACATTTATGTGATGAGCAAATTGTAATCCCCTTCTTTATGTCATGATATAATAAAGAAGACACATTAAAGGCCAAGTCCACCCTAACAAAAGTTGATTTGAATAAATAGAGAAAAATCCAACAAGCATAACACTGAAAATTTCATCAAAATTGGATGTAAAATAAGAAGGTTATGGTATTTTAAAGTTTCGCTTAATTTCGCAAAACAGTTACATGCACATCCTGCTCCGTATGCAAATGAGGGAACCAGTGACGTCACCCACTCACTATTTCTTTTGTATTTTATTACATGAAATACGAAATATTTCAATTTTTCCTTGTTATAATGTGAAACAAGGTTTGATTCCTCGCTGAACATGTGTAATTGCCATTGTTGCAACCTATACACAATTCAATGAGAGCTTCCTAATTGTGAAATCTGCAGAAATTAAAATATTCTATATTTCACATAATAAAATACAAAAGAAATAGTGAGTGGGTGACATCACTGGTTCCCTCATTTGCATACTGAGCAGGATGTGCATATAACTGTTTCGCGAAATTAAGGGAAACTTTAAACTACCATAACTTTCTTATTTTACGTCCAATTTTGATGAAATTTTCAGTGTTATGCTTGTTGGATTTTTCTCTCTTTATTCAAATCAACTTTTTGTTAGGGTGCACTTGGCCTTTAAAGGGCAAGGAAATAATAAGAAGAACTTGAAGGTTAAAAATGAAATTAGGTACTGGTACCCTTACTTGCAATGTACAGTATACTGACTTTTATGGCTCTATTTTCATGATCATTGTCTGTATTTTCATGTTTATTGTGATGTGAAGAAATAAGCCTGTATATTGCTAACTACATAATGTAGAACAATCATGTTTGCATCTGTGGACTTGCAGTGAACATTCTATTCATGTATAGTTTAAATAAATCCTTACATGTAGATTGGTAAACCAAAGAAAATGGAATGTCTGCATTTGTGGTATAAGTCTGAATCAATTTTCAATAGGTGGATTTTTATAATTTTTTTTTTTCTTGGAATCTCAATTGCTTTCCATTTGATTTGCATATTTCCCCATACAGTTCTGAAATCTAGTAGTAGATTAGGAAAATAATGAAGAAACATTTTAATTGTTATATACCTGCGTGATAACCTGA
Organism: Heliocidaris erythrogramma; assembly: GCA_025617745.1. Classification (NCBI taxonomy): domain Eukaryota; kingdom Metazoa; phylum Echinodermata; class Echinoidea; order Camarodonta; family Echinometridae; genus Heliocidaris; species Heliocidaris erythrogramma. Next base: position 19,838,434 of record CM046855.1, on the reverse strand, counting down.
TGAGTGCAGGTCGAAAAGCTTTGTTATCATGTCTCTTTTTCGAAACGTTTTAATCTATTTTTGTTGTTATAGAATTTAGTTACTGTAAAACCAAAAACTTTCACAACATAAAACTTTCGCGAATTGTTAATGACAGCCAATTTTACAGCAAGAAACTTACGCGATTTACAATAATCTTGTGTTGTTTCAATTGTGATTTGATCATTTGATCATTTCGCGGCATGAAACTTTCGTAAAACTCGACCACTGGTGAAATTCTCGAAATTTTCATGCACACAGATATTTCTGGTTTTACAGGAGCTACATGATTTGTTCCAGATAAACTGGTGGCTCTTAATCCTGTCATATTTATACCTGCAGGTTGCTATCATTTTAATTGAGATCCATAAGTGTCATGCAATCACGGAGATTCACAAAGTAATCTTGTATTTGTTTGCATCTGTCATGATGTGATACCGTAAGATTCTTCATGTTCATGAATGTGTTTGAGTAATTGTGCAATTACATGTACGTGTAATACAGATTAGATTATGCTGTACACCCTTAAACATGTAGGAGGAAACATAGGATAAATATCATTTGATTGTCGTGGTGATTATCATCATGGAATTTGCTTGTTAGAATAACAAGCAATAATATGAGAGAAAAGAAACAATAAGCTTGAGTTGCAAATGTTTACTCCGAGAGATATGAAACATGATCAAATGCATTGAATACATGTACATTAACGCATATAATGTAGGCCTACATTGTATTCAGACAGGAAGAGATAGTGTGCAATGTGATCATGTTATGTGTAACTTGACTAAACTTATGCAGCAACTTGTGTACTAAAATAGAACAACATATCTTCAAAAGGTCAAACAAAGTCTGAATTCTGAAATATGGTTAAAAACAGAATCAGAGATACATGTACATGTACAGATCAAAATGGGTTCTTGGCTAATCAGGTGTATGAAAATCTTACCCAGACAAATCGGCAACGTGATCATGTGACTGTGTTGTCAGGTGTTCAAAAGAAACTAGCCATTCATTTTGTGTATTGTCATAATCTTAATGAAATGGAATTTAGGACATTGAAACATTTGGAACAAATGTGAATAGAGAGCCCATGACATCAGTCATATGACCAGGTTATTAATTGTCTGATCTCCTGCATACATGAATCTGATTGACTGGTTATATCATTTGTATATGCTTTTTAATAGTCAACTTAATATATAATAAGTGGGATGGACTTACATACAAAGTCATGTACATGTAGGGCTTAGACTGTCACTTTGCTTTCAGAAAGGAAAACCACATAATTTTGGTTAGAATCCCCTTTTTAGGTGAAAAACATGTTTTAAATAGTCATACTGGTATCCGAGTCAAGATTGCCTTAATTTATGTGGCAATAACCATTAGCAGATTTAAAAGATACTTTGGTAAATGCTTCTTGAAAATCAATCAAAAAATGGTTATAGAAAATTGGGAAGCAATTTATGGATGGTGACAAAGGAATTTTTAAGAATTGCTCCTCTATTTATGAGGTCTAGAGTATCTTAGTGTTATTTGTACCACAGTACAAATATACGTGTAATTCATATTATTCTTTTTGAAAATTATTAAATTAACATTCTATTCCCTTTAATCAAAGTTGGTCTTATTTCTTAAAACTTGCAGGAGTGTTTTTTCCTTCCATTTGTCAGTAATTCAACTACATGTACTTTCACAGTTGTGTCAAAATGTTAGATAGTACCTTTTAACAAGAACACTGCAGTACATTAAAACAATCCAGCTTTCAAGGAAAATTCACACCATTGATGTTTTCTGGTGATGGTCATTTCCTTGAAAAAAAATCTGTTAAAATGTGGTTTAACTAATGTATCCCTTTCACAGTTATCAATTGCCCTTGTGAACTTAATGTCAATGAATGGACAATTCGTGGGTACAGTGTAGTTTACATGTATCATTCGTTCATTTTACATGTACCGGTATACATTGTAAAATGGGTTGTTTGATTTGAATATACAGTCAAACCTGCTTTAGCGACCACCTGTCTATAAAGACACAGTTTTCGTTTCCCTTGAACAATGTTTCTCATTGAGATGTGTATTAAAGGAATCTGTCCATAAAGATCACCTGCTTTATATAAAGACCGCTTTTCTTGTCTCCCTTGAGTGGTCTTTATAAACAGGTTTCACTATATATATTATGACTTACTCCGTACAATGTATATATGATTTCAAGAAAATACCCAAATAATATGAGCAGAAGTTAGTTAATTTATGAATTTGTTGTGATCTTTTGCATCATACATGTATCTTACATGTATGTATTTAGGGTTAAAAGATTCCAAGACTGAGGCTAAAAATGTGATAGGAGAAAAACACAAGATCAATTGAAAGATAAGTTTGAAAGATAAGTTTGCAAGAAACAAACCATCACCCCCTTCCTTTGAGAGGGAAGGGGAATAATGAAGTAATAGCTAAAGACATGTAAAAGAAATTGGATTTTGATATTGGAAATACTAGACATACTCATCTAGGCACCAATTAGACAAACCAACGATAAAAACGGAATTCACATTGATTTTTAAACAGAAGTTTCATTCCGGAAAGGAAAGGATTCAAGAGATGAATATTACATTTCAAGCGGTGGAACAAACAAGAGGATTTGACTCTTTTCTGGTTCAGGCAGTATCCCTCGGAGTAATCCAGCGCTAGTTCATTTCCATAAGTAAAGCCACAAGGCTTTTCTCAAGATACATTGCTTCCTGTCATTTGCATATCATTTGCCAGGAGGCAAGCAGTGGTAGAGATCCTCTTGTTTATTCCATCGCATGACTTGTACTTTATTCTTTTTCCTTCTAAATTTATTTTTGGGTATGCTTTGCAAGGAATTGAATCTCTAGACTCATCAATTCCTCACAAGGGCGAATGCTATATCATATGGTATCTATTTGTTAATGATTTTTTCATTTACATGTATAAGAGTATCTTCCCACAAAGTTTCCAGTTCCATGAACAAATAACAATGATAAATAAAGAAGAATATTGATGGAAACTTCAAAAGACTCGAGAGAGATGAGTTCCACATTCCCATATCCCTACAGTAGTGGAAGTAATCATTTGAAGGGGGAAAAAATCTACATTCACACTTTGAGTTTTCAACATCCATACCACATACATGTATCTGTGTGTGTAACATCATAACATGTTCTTTATAATTATGATGATGAAGAATTTTCCATATTGTATTCATTGTTTATGATTTCTGAGTAATACATGTACATGTCCATTGCCCAGTTGAAAGGTTTACTGATTTTTACTCATTTCAGGTCACTCATTGCAAGGGTTTTAGTGAATATCTAACAGTTTATGACTGAATAAACACACTTATTAAACTGTATTAAAATAAATGTACGAACTTAATTACACACTTTAGAAATAGTGTAGAACTACATTGCTGGTATAATGAAGTATCTAATTGCACAATTACTCAAACATTATTGGATATTAAACATGTCATAAGTGTGGTAGTGTTAGTGTCACACGTAGTACATGTATATTATTTATTGTTTATGAAATAATGAAGAAAGTTTTCTGTAATGAGATGGACAATGAAATGCCAATGCCAATCATGCCATAGAAAGTGTGCTTCTTTTATTTATGAAGGTTGAGATAGAAGGATGAGCTAGCATCCTGCTACGTATATTTATCAAATTACATGTTTTTTCTTTCTTGGACGCGATGTCTAGAAGATGACTGTTTATTGTTTTCAAGGATCTATCTGAAATACATGTATGCAGGTAGAGCATTGTATATATCAAAGTTGTGTATATTAAACTATTATAGGATTGCAGTAGAATGCATGTTTTTGATTTTATTGTTTATTAATGTTTATTGACAAATAGTGTTTCATAGGCATTATTTACTTTCTTGTAGAAATGTGGATTGCTCTGACTGAATAAATCTTTCATGTGTGATGCTATAGAGAACTGTGTTTCCTTTCTTTGTTATTTAGTTTGTCACTGACCCAGTGTAAGCATATCATGAATGTACATGTATAACTTCTAGAAATATTTGTAGTTTAAATATTTTCGGATTACCTCTTGATTTTAAGCTCATATCAAACGTAGTATATTTACATTTACATGTATTACAACTTAATGTCTTAATGTTGTGCAGAATACATAACACTAGCAAAAATGAAAAGCCAAGAAAATGCAGTGGCTAGTTTTATGTACAAGTACACGTACATGTATCTCGCCACCTCCTGGATGTTTCATTTTTATTCTTGGATAAAATGTGATTGTAAAAGCAGAAGTTTGTTGTGCGGCAACACAACAGTTTTTAAAATGTTACCCCTAGTACAGTATTTACATGTTCATGTTGAGATAGCTTGCCAGACTTGCCCTCTGGATATAATAATGCTTTGATTTGTTTCTGATTAATCATTAATGACACTGCCTCAATGGAGTGGAGAGATTCTCTGAACACTCCAAACTACATGTAAGGTTACCTTTACATGCCGCTCCCCCCACCCCTCCTAAAATTTCATAATAACCCCCTTTCTCATGACTCTCTTGTGAATATTTCTATTCATGGATATACACAAACTACAGTTCTATGTAATGTCAAATCTGAAATTGTTGAATTCCCAGATATTTTGAAGGATATTTAGACAATGCAATTGTGATCTATTTTGGAGAGTCAGTTTCATTTGCATTAAATTCAAATTCCACATTTAATACACATGTCACATGAAATAAGTCTACAATTCTGAATTGTAGAATTATTTCATTTGGCATGCGTATTAAACGTGGAATTTATCACATGATTCTGCTCGAACAATATTCATGGTTACATCATACATGTATAACCTATTAAATTTTACCTTTTGGCAAAAGTCCAAGAAAAACAAGGATACATTGTAGGTACCGTGAAAGATCTTTGATAATCACTAGAATCAAATAACGTGGGGAAGCACTGGGATTATGGAGGGAACAGTAAGATCAGAAATAAATCCTGGAAATGAAAATAGATGAGAGCCGAGATTGAGGAAAAGGATCGGAATGCTTGGAGAAGAAAGAGGGAAAGGAAAAGTGTGAGGAGGTATGGAAATAATTTGAAAGCAGGATATGATTCCCCACAAGTACAGAAATAGATCTGAGAAAAGGAATGAGCAAGGGGAAAAGAACCAGATTTTATCTTTTGTGTAAGAGAATTTTAAAAAACTCGAAATGTGCAACGTGTGATTGGTTTAGTATATCTCGTCTGTAGTTCATGTTGAGAAAAGGTAGAATTGTTACAGGTATAAAAAAAAAAGAATTACTGGAAAGTAATGAAATAAATGTGGAGAAAAAGAGTAATGAAAATAAGAAAAGATGACTGAAAACGGAAAAGGAATGAAAGAGGTGGCTGGAAAAAAAGGAAAATATGTAGTGCAAAGAGAAAAGAAATCAATTAGGGCAAAGACAAGATGAGGAGAGAGAGGGAGAGACAGAGCAAGAGAGAGAGAGAGAGAAGGGGATGGAGTAAGAAAGAGTTATTAAAGTGCATCCATGTTGGTTAGAAGGACAGCTTTTATGAATAAGCCACGCTTGCTCATCTCATATGACTCATTATTACCAGGAAGTGCTTCGTTCATCTGCGCACTAAAAATAACTTGCCATTTCACCATTTTGCCTCTGATTTTTATGCGCACCCTGCCAAATCATCAATTTACACCAAAATGGAGGATGATTAAAAACTCTGCAAAGTGACGAATGGTGACGAATAGCCGAGAGCACTCACTGTGTAAATATATTGGCGAAAAGGAAAATTGGTGACATATGTGGAAATCTCATAATGCCAAAATGAAATGAGATAATGCAGAAAATCTCTTTTAATATTCTTTCTATGTAAACAAAGGTTATGCAGCAAATTTGTATATGCAATAAGCTGTGGAATTTCTTTTTTGTTGTTGAAATACATGTAATAAAGGCTCAAAATAATGTTGCTATATCACCATTATTGTAAGTGGAAAGGAATCTCAATATGCAACAAGATGTTACATATGAAGTGAATGTACATGAATATCTATAAAAGAATAAAAGGCTTTAAAAATGGAAAGGGCACAAATATACCAAGAAATACATGTAATTCTATTGACATCTCATTAAATTAAACTAAATTCAGCTGGTTTATGTATTATAAGCAAATGAAGCAACAGAGCAGACAGGATTTTCAACCAGAAAAAAAGAGATGCGGCATGGGTTGGTCATTTATGGGAAGCATGGACCAATGCTTCAGCCCTTTCCTCCATTTCCTCCCAACCTTTCTCTTGTTTGTCTTTTTTCCATTTTTTTTTCCTTTTCTTTTTTATATTGGGGAAGGGGAAGCACATGTCTACATCAGTTTTGTTTTGTTTTTCTTTAATGTTTACATACTACATATTCTTGTCTTTCCTGTGATGAAAAGAAAAAAATTCTCAACGTCTTCATTACCCTTCGATAAAAGCTAGTCAAAGTATCCATTTATAAAATAAATTGCTTGCACAATGCCCCCATCAAATCTCATTACAAACTAGAAATATCACTGAAGCTGATGATTAATACCCCCGCCCGTGACAACAGCCTTTCTTGACTTTTGGTCGAAAACTGAGGAAGTAGTTCGATCCGCAAGATTTTCCCGATTTACTGCCATAGATATGCCGTTTCCATGGCAACGCAGCTTCCGACACATCAAAAAAACATGTTGTACACATTTTCCCATTAAGACCAATGTGTGTACCAAATTTCATGACTTTCGGTCAAAAACTGAGGAAGTAGTTCGATCCGCAAGGTGTTTCCTTGATTTTCTGCCATAAATTTGCCGTTACCATGGCAACGCAGATTCCGACTCATCCGAAAAATATGTCTTGCACATCTTCCCACCAAGACCAATGTGTGTACCAAATTTCATGACTTTCGGTCAAAAACTGAGGAAGTAGTTCGATCCGCAAGGTGTTTCCTTGATTTTCTGCCATAAATTTGCCGTTACCATGGCAACGCAGATTCCGACTCATCCGAAAAATATGTCTTACACATCTTCCCACCAAGACCAATGTGTGTACCAAATTTCATGACTTTCGGTCAAAAACTGAAGAAGTAGTTCGATCCGCAAGATTTGCAACGGACCGACCGACCGCCCGCCCGCCCAACCATCGACTGATTCCTATAATACCCCCTTCAAACTTCGTTTGGCGGGGGTATAAAAACCTCCAAGCAGTTGTTCAAATAGAGATAAATGTGGTAGGGAAGCAAAATTTGCTATTTTTCTAAATGCCTTTTGATCTCACCTCGACTGATAAAAAAATCTTTAATTAAACTTTGGGGTATCTGACAAAGGGTGGAGCAAGCGTACATTATCTTCTGTTTGACAGTCTACTGCCAAAAGGGCTGCTAAGATATATTCCGCCGTGTTTATTAATTTCTGGATACTCCACTGTCTGGAAATTTATGAAATTTGTAATATGAATGTACATGTATGAAAAAGAAACCATATCATATATAACATGTGCACCTCAAATACATCTACATGAACTGTTCATTAAAGCACCAATTGCTAGACTTCTAAATTTTAAAAAAATTCTATATTCCCACGCTTCGGGAAGATTTTTAAAATTATTTGATGGAGCTACATGTATCTGTAATTTTCAAGGTCTTTTAATTTTTCCATTAATATATCATGCCAAGACACTGAATAGTAAATAGGATCGATACTAAAGATCATAATCCACAATAAAATCTCAACGAATATCTTTCAAGAAGGTCTATTCATTTTTCCACTAATATATCATGCCAAGACACTGAATAGTAAATAGGATCGATACTAAAGATCGTAATGCAAACTAAAAATTGAACGAATATCTTGCAGTCATCATAGCCATCTATATTAATAATCATTGCTTGAAACCTATAAACATTTCCAAAAGGGCTATTACACATCATGTAATGAATAGAGGGTTCCCAGAAGCAGCCATGCTGGAGGACATAACAATAAAAACATGTGCACTAGACCATGACAACAAATGCTATTCATAGTCTGATGCACAGGTTTTTATTATGTTCTCCAGCGTGAGAGCCGTCTATCGGTATAATTTCACAAAGTTTAGAAAAGTCACTTATTGCAGTATACATGTATTAGGTAGAAATAGTTCGGTGTTTGAAAATATGTTCTTACATTTATATTTTAAGAAAAGTATGTTTTTTTTTTAATAATGTCACTGAAACCCTATCTGTTATGATCGACATACATTGTAGTTAGCTTCATAGGGCATATTATTGTTTTATTTATTATGAAGTTTATGGTTTAATGTGAGTTAAATTTTCTTGGTGTATTTTTGCAACGTATGTACAGTATATAGAAAATACACATGTTGTGGTGCACTTGATGAAGTCAGTGGTACAGGGGCGCGTTTCATCAAGTGTTTTGTCAGTGATTTTTACAACTGTTATAAGCTATTGAAATCCTTGATTGACCGAGAGCAAATTTGTCTGTAAATATCACTAGCAAAACACTTGATGAAACGCTCCCCAGGTATAATGATGGGTATCAACTTAGTATTCCGTAATTAGCAATCTAGTATATAAGTAAAGGCTTTTACATCTACTTCAAAAATTGAAACAAATGCAACGCATATTTCTTGGCAAAGATGAGTCAATCAAGTTGTTAAATTGAAAGCATATATTGTTTACATGTACTTGTGGAATGGCTCTGTGCCAGCTGAAAACAAACACTTCTACAGATGATATTCAAGGAAATACTGTGTCATGATCATGATACATTTATTGCAATATCATCTGCAATATCAAAATAGATATATATATTTCCAATTAATGACAACACAAATATGAATTTTTGTTTTGTATGAAGAGAATGAGATACATATGATATGGAAATACTTTTAGAGAATACATGGTATTTTTACAAAAAAATAAAGATATTTTTCAATTTTCTTAGACATGACAAGGTCATGTTATAAATGACAGAGTGCATCTACATCACTGTTTGGTTGTATAAAAGGGGCTACTTGTAAAGCACATTAAATAGGCCGTACTGCCATCACATGACATCCAATTATGTTGTTAGTATTTGCATGCTAGCAAAGCACGCTTTCACACTTGCCACTGTATACCAACTGTCTTGCATTATCTTTGCTACACACATATGATGCTTGAAGCAAATATATAAGTTCATTGGCAAGTCAACCACAAGCAAAATTATGGGATTGCAAATACCCTCATTTTATACATTTAATAGTATGTATCTCTTTGTTCAATATGTAACTCTGCATACTCCTCCAAATTCAAAGATTCCCTCGCACAACTATTTTTCAACCTTGGGATCCATACAAAGTGAAATATAAATTCACTCGGGAAGTTCTGAACATATCAGTGAAAATATTTGTTGTACTGAATTCCTGAGCATTTACTATTTATATAATGATGATCTACAATCAAATATCAAATTTTGCTCTGCATGAAGTGAAAATAAGCTTGCTCTTTTTTAAATTTTACATGGCATCGCATGAATAACGCATATGATTTGGAAAGCTACGTTTTAAAGCAGATATAATTATATCACTACCCTCTTTATAATTAACAGGTATATAGATTTAAAGATATGAGAAATGTTGACAGTTCTCAAAGAATTTCAGATCAATATTACATGTACTTAAAAGATTTATTCAATATTCTACACCGTACAGATTAAAGATGTATCCTCTAGAACAAAAAAAAAATCGTAAATTTGTGGAATTAAAATCATGAACAAAGCTCACAATTGTTGTTGTGGAGTTTTAGAAGATCCTCTTTTATCTCCAAAAGTTACTTGCACCACACTCCCAGCTAAATTACATCACAAGGGACTAATGGGGTTTCCCCTGTACCCTCCCTACTTCAGAGATTAATCAACTAAACGAATATCAAGGAACAACAGCTCTATAACGCCAGAGGATCCAGAGGAATAGAATAAAAGATAATACAGATATAAAAATACATGTAATTACTTTTATTTCCTACTGCCAATGGGAAATTTAGTCCATATAAATTCCCATGACTTATTAAACAAATAGAAACAATAACAGTCTCTTCCCATAAGGACTTAACAGTACTTTTTCTTGCAAACCTCTTAATATGAAAGCAATATTTTTACTTGTGCATATGAAATTGAAGCTCACTTCCTCAAAGCTCTTAACCTAAATTGTATATAAATCACTTACAATTAATGTTTCATTAATGTACCAAACAATGATAAACATTATGAAATGAGCAACTCTATAAATTATGATGCCCTTTCTCTCGTCCAAGACAACAAACGAGTACAAAATGTCTGATGTACTTCATAATTTTATGTATCATTCCTGAACAATTTATACTGACTGTTATCCTGTATCTAAATTTTACAATTATTCAAATTACATAATTGAAGAATACAAATGAATCAATAGACTCATTATTTGACAATGAAGACCCTGCCTAATGCTCTTTACAAAAAGTCAATGCACTAATTACATCTTACAAATAGGAACAAACATGCTATAAATGCTCTACAAAATATGAAAATAAAATGAAGCAATCTTTTTAAAAGTGCTGTAATGCTTCACTTAAGCTGTCTTTGAATTCATACTCGGAAAGGAATATCTCTTCCACCAAGGTAATAAAATTCATATATTTTGAAATTGTCTTTAAACTATGCAAACACCACAAAATTAACATAACACCACCACATGTAGTGCACAATAATTACATTAACTGCAAATCAGTGATTGCAAAATCACTTCTTTAATTTTACGGCCCCTTAATAACCTCAGTTGTACCAACAAAAAAAAGGCAGCACACATAAAATTGTGTTTAAACAATGTACTATTTATATTCCCTTTGTAAATTCACACCTGTCCCATTTGGATTGCTTGTAAAATAAAACAAGAAACTAACATTCTGACACATTCCAGGAAAGTAGTACTTCAAGGAATCCAAATGTCATTTGATGAATACTATAGGTTGTTTATTTAAGGACTGGCATGGCAACGGCAGCTCTGGAGTGGGTAACATCTTCTGCCCTCCACAGCTGTGTCACGGTCTTGACCTGGGTGTAGAACTGGAGACCTTGCTTACCGTAGAAGTTGGTGTCTCCCTTGAAAGAGCCCCTGGATCCAGTGAAGGAGAACATGGGGAGGGGGACAGGGATGGGTACATTCACACCAACCTAGGAAACAGGAAAAGACAAGTAAAATCCATGTAAAGTATAATTTAGAAATATCAACAATTTACTTAGAGAATCTGTAGTCCTGTGGGTTTATCCACTCAACAGGAGATATGAAGGTCATCGATTCGATCCCTGGGATGGCATTTTGCTTCTCTTTATCCAAGTATGTACCACGTAGGACGTGAACGTTATTTGTGTTTGAACAGCATGCATGTGCGCACCTATACAAAAATACTGACCGGAATACTACCCAGTGGATTCAAGAGGGGGAAATGTTTGTGAAAATAGCAAATGAATCCAACTGTATTGTAAAGCACTTAGAAATTTAAGTATTACAAACAAATCTAATTCTGTCCATATTTGATAAAGGTTACCTCAAGGATTGTGCTTATAAAGCTTACCATCACAGACTATGATGGACACAAAAACAGTATCCTGCCTGGTGACCCAACATTTGTCCTAGCATCAATTGCTCCAGGATTAATTTCATAAGAGATATATGGTTCAGGGTTGCAATTGAGTTTAAGGTTAGGTTTAGGGTTAGGGTAGGGGTCACGGATTGGCATAGCATTAGGTTCAGGGTAGAAGTTGTTTAGTGTAGGATAGACACTGTGGAGTAACTGTTGCTGGAACAAGTGTCGTAAAACCATCCTGCCATTACTGAGTCTACAATTCCTATATGCATATGATCTTAACCTCACCTGGCCCACATCAATCAGCTCTGTGTATGTCCTGGCTGTGGCTCCATTTGTGGTGAAGATAGCGGTTCCGTTTCCATATGGGTTGCTGTTGACCAGTTCAATGGCTTCATCCAGAGTGTCTACATTGACCACGACCAAGACAGGTCCAAAAATCTCCTCCTTGTAGCAAGTCATGTCAGGCTAAACACAAACAAGAGGACAAAGGCATAACATGATTAACAAGGTTAGAACAATCCTTCACTATGAGACTCAAGTTAACGAAACGATATTGATGTTATTACAGGTATAAGGCATTTTAAAGACAAAATTTTTTATAAGAGTAATCTGCACTGCGAATATACACGTTTAACATGCCAAGCATGTGCAAACCAAACAAAGTTTGAAGTACATGATGTAGCCCCAAACTATAAATATGAGAGATTAGCTATAATCGATATCGATATTCATTTTAAATGAATATCAAGTTTTGAATTTTGCTTTAAAGTCAACATAGACCCTGCTTGTAATAAAATGAGAAATGAACTGCAGATGTAACACTACGATCTACACTCAATAATAAAAAATAAAAATAAAAAAAGAAATATAAGTCTTCTTACCTTGACATCTGTGAGAATGGTTGGTCCAACAAAGTTGCCCTTCTCATAGCCTTGGACAACAATGTCCCGACCATCCAGGATAAGGTTAGCACCTTCATCCACACCACTCTGAATCAACTCACAGACCCTAGATTTAGCTTGAGGTGAAATCAATGGTCCAAGATCTGCACCTGGCTGGTCACCTATAACAAAGATAGATATTTTTTGCAATAATAATGATTAAAACAGTAAATATGAGTCTTAAAACACATAAACATATATTGTAAAATGATGTCTTAATGAGCTTCATCATGTAGTGCTTTATAAGGAATATATCTTTGACTGGATTGAGAGAGAGAGGGACGGACAGAGAGAGAGAGGGACGGACAGAGAGAGAGAGAGAGAGAGAGAGAGAGAGAGAGAGAGAGAGAGAGAGAGAGAGACAGACAGACAGAGAGACAGACAGAGACAGACAACTGTAGATAAAATGTCTTGTCTAAGAACATATGCACCGGGTAGGGATTCAAAATTTTGACCTGTCTGATTGAATATCAATGGAATCAAGCAGTAAAGCACTGTGTTTCCAACAGCTCTAATCCTAAGAAAACACAAGGCTCCATCTTTATCTCCACCATTTAATGACTGAAATAACAAAATGCTTTCTCACAGCTATAAATATGTGGGTAGGAAAGGAAACAAGATAAATCTGACATTCTTAATGGGCATATTGTCAAAGTGATTCATTGTTTTCGTAGCACGTACTGTTTCAAAGGACAAAATGTCACACATGCAGACTTCCTTTAAAACAAACTGATAGTTATCACAAAACCTTTGGATTGGAAAGCATGAGTGATTAACGGTTGCATACCGGTAATGAAATATTTCTCTTGAGCACATGATATTAACAAGGGCAAAGAAGACTTTAAAGGGGAATAAAAGGCAACAAACATTAGCCTATAATCATGTTGATAATTGTTAGTCTATTACAAATATCTTGAAATTACTCATATTTGATTATTTAAGGAGAACAGTGTCTCCAAAAGTTGCAGTTTCCTTGCTTGACATTATCCCATGGGGGCTGCCATTTTCTTTACGAAGTAATGTCAGAGCAGTTCTATTTGTGAGATACCCACTGACCTATACACTAGCTACCATGACACTCATGATCAGCTGTGGAATGCATGACACTGGATTTTCTCATAATAAACCATTTATGTAGTCATGTACATTCAAATGAAGATACTTTTATCCTGTCATATAACCTATTTGTGTCAAGATATTTGGTTCAGCTGTTTCTTTTGTTAAGCAGGATTTGGCATGCGCTTGTAAGTTGCTTGGTCTGACAAAGGTTTGTCAATTCTTTAAAGAAGTGACAAAGACCTACAACTGCTCTTAAATATCACCTGTGCGAGACAATGGGGGTACCAAGATGGCTGCCATTTTGCATGGGTGGCTTTAGTTGTACAATAGCTATTCATTATGCAACATCTTATCCATTGTGTACAGGTAAATGGACATGTACTGCAATGACATCAGTTTTTTAAAATGGCAGCCCCCATGGGATAATATCTAGCAAGAAATCTGCAAACTGTTCTCCTTACTGAGTAATCATATCAGAGTATTTTCAAGATATTTTGAACAGGCTGACAATTTTCCACATGATTATCAGCTGATGTATGTTGAGTTTCATTCTCCTTTAAAGTACGCAAGGAGGGAACATAACTAAAAAGTAAAATGCAATGAAGGCTGATTTTGATAAAGTTTCAACTCTCTTCTGTGATCCATGTTACTCACCAGCATTAACCTTGAGGGCCTTAGCCCTGTCCATGAGTTCAGGGATCCATTCCTTAGCTTCTCCTACAAACACAGCTGTAGACAGCGCCATACACCTCTGACCAGCAGCACCAAAGGCAGCTCCACAAAGCTGTTTACAACCAATGTAAAGACACAGAATTAGGTCATTTTTTGAATGATGTTATAGATACAGTGGATTGGTCAAAAATGAAGTCTGTAAAACAGTCCTAAATAATCCATAGACTGTAGAGATAGTGCAAGTGCAAGGTGTTTGAATAAATTCACATATACAATCAAAGTGTTTTGAAGACTGAAAAATGTTGCTAATTTTATTTTGTTATATTATTGCATTAATGTCTCTATACTCAATGAAAGTTTATTGGCTCTTTGCCCTGGCATCCAGCAGTTATTATCATTACAGAGTGCACTTTCAGCAAAAAAAATCCTACCAGGTAACCGTTTATGCCACCTGGGTCAAGAAAGATAACTGTAGATATAATGCTTTGTCTAAAGACATACCCACCAGGCAAAGATATGAACCCTCAACCTCTTCATTTAAAAGTGAAAATATATGAGCAATAATCAATTATTCAGTAAATAATAAATAAATAAATAAATCAAATCATAAATAGAGTAAAGTTTGGAGTACCTGGTTGAGAGTGTTCTCTTTGTTGGCATCAGGCATGATGACACCATGGTTCTTGGCTCCCATGTTGCACTGCACACGCTTGCCATTACGGCTTGCTCTCTCATGGATGTAGTTACCAGCTTGATCTGACCCAACGAACGACACGGCTCTGACGAAGGGATGATCACAGATGAAGTTCACAGCTGTAAGGAGAGAATATTTCAAATGCATTAGGTTGGAACTATCATCCATATCATAAAATTTAAAAGAAATATTCAGGCAGTATACAACATATACATATCTACCAAATAAATTCGCTGAATAATTGCACATCAATTGTAAAGATGTTTGGTACTACAAAATCTGAGAACAGCGACTTTCTGTTCATTCTTGCGGTTAACTCTGATGAGTGCAAGACGAAAACTTTAGTATGCCTCTGTTCAACATCAATGGTATACTTCTATGTAGTATTATCTTGAGAATGGTTAAACATGCTGGATAGCGGTGGAGATGGAAGTTTAAAGGTCCCTCAGAACATTGCCAAAAGGGTACAGAAGGGACAGATTCTGCCTTTTCCCCCCAATTCCCTCAATGCCCAAGAAAACTCAGGCTGGGGTCTATGAAATACAGTCAAACCTGTCTATAGCGGCCACCGAAGGGAAACGGAAAAAGTGGCCGGTATAGACAGGTGGCCGGTATAGACAGGTGGCCGCTATAGACAGGTCGGCGGCCATTTTTAATTTTTGCACATACATGTACACGCAACAACATCACTTGTACTTTTGTAGTTGTACATGCATCCATATAGATGTATATCACTTTAAATAAGAAAACAAGCTATAGATCTACAGATTTGACGTATAACATGTCATTGTCATATGATATATAAAATGCCAAAATAATGTGCTTTGTTGTCAATAAATGAGAGAAAACAAGAGATATACGAGCAATCTGTGTAAAATGAATTTTCCCTCAAATTACCACGTACGTTCCACCCGAGGTAGACTGCTGTTCTTGATTTTTATAGTCTAAAAACGATGTCTAATCATGCTTTTGCTTCCTGTCAAAAAATTACAATAATGAGTTTATCTTTTGAATAAAATCGTAAAATCAATTTTCATTCAATAAATATTTGCCTTTTGAATGTTTTAAAAGAAGTTTTAACTGTTTTTGAGAACAGGCGATACAAGGTGCTCGCTTGATTCGTCGAAAGTGCGAAGGTCGTCGACAATGGATCGCCAGTGGGACGAGTTTTCCTCACAGAACTCCTAAAGACGGGAGTTCTGTGGTTTTCCTGCTGTTTTTCAGCAGGACAATCTCATACATGAAATCGTTATCATTGATCCTTAAAAAAATAATAGTTGGGTAGTATTTTATTATTTTCACTTTCTAAAAAAAAATCGAAAGCTTTAACCTTTTAATTTTTTTTGGATAAATCTTTTAAAAAATAAAAATTAATATTGAAGTGTACGAGCCTGTGCTATTGCGCAATGGCGATCGCTATCAATGCCGACCGTGATAGCTTAAGAGAACAATACAGGTGCAAGGGATGGCAGCTGGATGGTGCGAAGATTACGTAAACGAACAATACAAGTGCCTAATTCTTACTAAAAAGACTTTTAATCTCTAATTAGTCGGCAATGTGGTAAAACTTTTAGATCTTCTTGGCCATTGTAGAATCTATTCACAACGTTTTTGTGAGAATGTGACTGAGCTAGGACTTGCAGGGTCTACAACACAGTAATTTCGTGCGGGTTTTTTTTTGGTGGCCGCTAAGACAGGTTTGACTGTATATGTGTTATACCAAAATCAACAGGTAAATGAAAATCTAATGGTCCATATAAGTGACCTTTTAATGTCACACACACAGAATAAAAGAACTTCAGTACTCACAATCATGTTGACCATGTATGACGTTAACTACACCATCAGGTAGTCCAGCTTCCTTAGCTAGTTCAGCCAGAATCATACATGCTCCAGGATCCCTCTCTGATGGCTTCATGAGAACAGTGTTACCAGCAACAGCAGCTACAGGGAACATCTGTATATATATCAAATGAAAAGAAGTCACAGATGACTGACAATGTGATCATAAGTCTATATTAAACCAAGGATAAATGCTGAGAGCAGTTTCCCTTGATTGGGTCTCTACTAACAAAGAAAAAAATAATATATTAAAGATAATAATACCTTATTGATATATTCTGGGGTCTATTGCAAATCTTGAAACTAAATGCAGTTATATTCTTTTAAAGGAAAACCAACTGTGAAATTAATGTTATCACATTAACATCTTGATTTCATGCTTCAGGTAATTAAACATGATTATTTGATTGTTATCGAGTGACATAACTTACACATTGCTCTACTGTTTCTAAACTAAATCCAACATTTCATTTGTATAAAGTAAAAAAGAGTATTTTTTGCCCACATTAATTAATGTATTGTGCTTTGATATATCTGCATCAATGCGATACATAAACACAGTAACTTAAGAGCAAATTTTGTAGAGTAAGGTCTCAAAAGCATACTGTAATGGATGATGCACATGATGAAAATATGGTGGAAACCCTAGCCAAGCATAGGAGCCCCATAGTATATGCCTTGCTACGTAAACTTTTAAAGGGAAATCCAACCTTTCTAAAAAGCTGATTTATGTGAAATGAAAAAAATAAGAGAAATAGGATGGTG
The DNA here is from genome assembly GCA_025617745.1 of Heliocidaris erythrogramma. Classification (NCBI taxonomy): domain Eukaryota; kingdom Metazoa; phylum Echinodermata; class Echinoidea; order Camarodonta; family Echinometridae; genus Heliocidaris; species Heliocidaris erythrogramma. The sequence goes on along the minus strand of CM046855.1, from coordinate 19,820,829 downwards.
AAAGTTTGAAAGAAATCGGACAATGAATAAGAAAGTTATGAATGTTTGAAAAATCTGATTACTACATCTATACAAATCTCAAAATGGCAATTTACTGAATAAACTGTGGCGTATTCACGGTCAAATCTCCCATTTGTCGTACACTAAAATATCATCAAATTCCCCCTTTTTTCCCCCGAGTGCCTTTTCCCTCAGGGCAGCACTCAAAATATATTGTAGATATCATATTGTTATAGGTCCTCCAAAAAGAAAAAGATGCTACTGAGTTATACATTTAGAAAAATTGACATTTTAGTCATTTTGTGTGTTGGAGTAAATGGGGAAGTTTTGACAGCAGTCATCTGAACTTTCTTGTTGCTTGTCCGATTTCATTCATTGTCACTTTGAAGGTGTACTCACCCATAATGGAATCATTGCTGGGAAATTGAATCTGAAATGAAGTGAAGAAAATGTAATGATGTATATTGGATAATGCTAACAATATTGATGGATCAATTTGTAAGTTAATTCATAGAAAAAAATTGTGTATTCATGTGATTACAATTTCATAGTTCATCGACTTCATACAGCGGTATAATTTCAATCCTCTCTTTTGTCATAATTAGAAAGTATCCAAATAATGCAAGTCATCTTACGGCGTAATTCCAGCGCAGACTCCCAGTGGTACGCGCATTGTGTAGGTATCCATGTCTTTGGCAATAGAGGGCAGTGTTTCTCCGAGCTGTAATGATGTAATGCTGCACACATGCTCCACAACCTCTGAAATAAGACAGAAGAGTAACAGAATGGAAACACTGCTAATAAAGTTCGTTGCAAGTTACTGGAAGCAATGACTGCCTTGATTCAAGTCATTTTTCTGCTTAATGCAGCTCTCACCATTACTCTTCAAGTGAATTACAAACTTAATCCTAACCTCATCAACAACAAAGCATATTTAAATACCTTTTTACAAACACTTTCTGCTACTGACACAAACTACAGAGAAAGAAATTAATTTCATTTTCTTTTGTACAGGGATATTATTGTCATTCCCGTTTCACCTATTTTTTCATTTTAATTGTTTGTGATGGTATCAAATGTACTTGTTTACAGTCTTCAGAAGACATCTGATTTTCAGCCTGAGATTTTCTGAATTGAACTTACGAAGTCCTCTCAACACATCACCCTCAGCATCTACCAGTGTCTTGCCTTGTTCCAGAGTGATAGACTCAGCAAGTCTCCTCTGTAAAATGGTAGAGAATGGTATATTAGTACAGTATACAAGAAACCTAACAGAGATCATTCAGTGGCAATACCCGTCTCTGGGTATCGTTTGCTCAATGTTATGGAATGAATTATTTGGAAACACTCACAGTGACTGAATATTTGACATGTCTAGATCTATCCTCCACAGAATATTTATGCATGCTGAAGATGTATTTTTCTGGTATTGTAGTTGCTTTACTATACTACATAGATTCTGAAATGAAATGTAATCAGGCCATGTATGTGTAGACATTATGCTATGCCAAATACTGTGTAAAATATATATATCACAAGATAGCATTTCAAGCTGTGTTTTTTTTTCTTCTGGTATTTCACAAAGGTCTTACACAACAGCATTCTGCATAAAGATCACATATTAAAGCAGATGTTATGAAAATACAGTTATACAGAGATCTTTGGTTCAATACCCCTTCTTCCCTCTATCTCTCACTTATTTACATGATTGTATCTCCTTACCATATTGTCCTTGATAAGCTGTTGGTATTTGAACATGATCTGTTGTCTTGTGAGGATGCTGGTCTGAGACCACGCTGGGAAGGCGTTTTGTGCAGCATTGACAGCAGCCTCCATCTCGCTTTGAGTAGCTTTGGGGACCCTTGTCACTACTTCATTGGTTGCCTTATGGGATTGACACAATAAGAGAACTTTCAATTAGATAGGGTGCAAATAAGCTTCAGCAACAGGATGGTTCTACTTTGGATGACAAGGTGTTCATGTTAAAAAAGGACATACATGTAGGAGGATGTTTGAAGGAAATTTTTTTCACAGTTCGCTTACTAATATTGAACATGGCACGTGCAGGTTTTCGTCAGAGACAGCCACAATTAAAAAGGTGTGATGGTTTATTTTACAGACTGCTAAGAAAGCATGTGGATGCTTGGTAATGAGGACTTGTGCCTTACCAAAGGTCTCTAGCGCCTCCACTTGGTTTCGACCCCAGGTCCTCCCAATTATGATCATGGATCATGAAAATTCTTGGCAAGACTCAATTTCTCAACAACACAAATCAATGTCATTTAGCATAGATTTCAAATGCGTTTCATCACAAGTTGTCTCGGGCTTAGTTTTCAACAGAATGAAATATCTTGAATTCTACATGAAACCTCTATCAACAAAGCTATGAAGTATAACTTACTGGATTATGGACGTCAATCCACTCTGTTGTCTGGGACTCTACCATCTCTCCATTGATGAGCAGTTTGGTAGTAGGCTAGAATTAACAAAACATTTAAGGGTAAGGTGATACAGTTTGCAATGAAAATGAAATAACTTGCCGGTCACACACACATACAAAAATTAAATGGCTTCAAGTAAGTGCATCCTCACATATGTCATCAAAGAGGTTCATGTCTAAATACAACCTGAGCAATTAAAACCCATTCTTTAGATAATGCAGCAAGTGAAGTAGTAAACTATATATTTTTGCTTGTACACATTTTTCAATTTAGTAATGAGAAAGTAAATATAGGTATGTCCACACAAGCATTTAACAAATTTTCTATTTATTTATGGTTATATTTTGTCTAAAAGCAGAAGAAAAGTAACTAAGTGCTGTACAATAGCACCTTCCAAATTTTTTGTAAACTTTATATGTCAGTGTTTTAAGTAAAAGAATCTGAGTGAATCACATAATTGTCAATTCACTTTAAATTTAGTTGCAAAGGATTCCATTCTTCAACTTACAGAGAGAGATTGTTGAGTAAAAAAAAAATCAATAAGTATAACATTAAAAAAAGATATGAACTTGTACTTACTGCACTGGAGTAGTGGCATGATCCAGCTCTACTACCAAGCAGGCTCTACACATACAGAGAAATTGAAATTTGGCTGTTAATAAGAATTTATTAGAGGACACAAGGCACCAGTCAAAATTGAAGCTTAGTGTGTATAGACTATTGCTTTCAATTCTTCTGTGCATTAATTTCAATTTACATGAGACAATGGCAATTATTGTATTGACAATTGACTTACTACCTAAATCAAGCAGTGTTGGTACTTAGCAGTTGGGTATTTAAAACAAAAATGAAACCAGTTTCTAAATTCTAGCTCTTGTATAAATTCTAGCTCTTATATAAGTTCTGCTATCAAAAAATACCTATTCCGGAGGGTATGGGTAATTATTTTCTTTTAAAATTAATTATCATCAGTATATTTAAAGTGTTGTTATTTACATTCAAAGCTCATTTACATATGACGGGGGTTGTGTGTTCGGACACTTAACAAAAGTTAACCTATCTTGCAAAAAGATTTATGACAATTTGCAAGAAAAGTTGTTCAATTTACTATTTTAAAATTGACCTGTCCAGATAACCAACCTGTCCGGACACACAAGGAGTGGGTATACTGATTTTCTGACATAAATTGCAAAAACCTACAAGATTATGCCAATAAATTCATGAACTTTGGAGGAAATGCGTCAACCGTCTATTTTGGGGAGATGAAGACATAAATTTTAGAGATACTGTAGTGGGCACCTAAAGGGTATTCAGCGCCCAGCGCCATTGAGTATCTATTACTTGTTCGCTTATAATTTGGAAAAAGAATTGGGGTTGAAATATGAGATGATGAGTAAAGAAGCCGGGACCTTAACGAAAAGTGATTTCTCCATCAGGCCGAGGACTTCTTAATCTTAGTTTTACTATTATTAGTTAAAGGGAAATCCAACCTTAATGGTAAGTTACTCTGAAAGAAAGCGGAAAAATCTGAGAAGCAGACTGGTGAAAGGTTGAACGTAATCCGACAAGCAATGAGAAAGTTATGAACTTTTGAAAGTTGTAATCACCATACATATGGGAATTTCAAATTGGCCGAATAGGTACATGTAATGTCACTGTGATGTAGTTGCGGAAATCACCAATGTTTGTGTGTATCCATTGTCATGCCACATCTGCATGACAAGAGGAGGCATGGATACACACAAACACTGGTGATTTCTCAGAAATTTCTTATGATCTTTTTTGGATTTTTTGGTAAAAATACGTACGATCAAAAAGACATGCTAATTCTAAACGTTTTCCTAGCAGGAAACGCTGTGGTGAAGGAGCTGTCGGTCGCGGGAGTTATCACTTATCAGAAAAGTGTTATTTCAGGGCATTTTCCAGTCCTGCTAACCCGTGCGCAATTAATTAGATTGCTGGGTAAGAACGCCTGGCTTCGTGATGTAGAAGGCGTATAGGCCTAGGCCTAGCCAATTTTTTTTTTTTTTTTACATTCACGAAGCCAATCCTGACCTGGCTAGCTCCATGGCCAGAGTTAGCCCCGGGACGCTGCCACGAAGTGGCAGCGTCCTGAGTGAAACCAGTACGATTCGGTGGGTCTCACAATTTACCAATGTTCAAATAACCATTGAAAAAATGGCGATCTAATAATTTTTTTTTAATTAAAGTATGATATATACGATGCCACTTACCTAAACAGACTTTGCGTGAATCAGCTTTTCCGAAAAAAATGTGTAGAATCGATGAATGTCGCTTTTTACTCTGAATTTTCGAAACCAGTCCCATTCGCCATGTTGTTAAAGCAGAAGCGAAAATAGGCACTTGCGCATGCGCCTATAAACATTTATTACAACGACGGCATAGGTTACGGTCACAGGAATAATGAATATTCATATATCCACTGTGATCCGGCGATCTCTACTCGCTCGAGCTCCTGCCTGCCACTCTTGTCTATATAATTATTGGAGCTGCTGACGCATGCGCATTGCAAGCAAAACACCGACCTACGGAAGTTTTTAGTACAGGGTTTTGGAGATAAATAGGTCTTTTTTGTATCATCCTCATTGAAAAGAAAGATGACAGTCAAACGCAAAGTATTGTAAGTACCTAAAGTAGCCTAAAATCAATTAATGTCATGTTTCATGGCTATCATTTTGACAAACGACCTTGTAATTAAGAGAACTCCAAGCAATCAAAGGACTGCTCATCGCAGCCCGAACACTACGTGTTCGGGCTGCCGCAGTAAGGCCAGAGTCAGAGAGAAGCAATAGCTTTTTTTACTCTTTCAAGGAGCCTTCCAAGCTCGCGCTAGCTACCTAAGCCCCAGGCCAGGGCTAGCTCAGTTCCAGAACATACAGAAACGGACCATTATGACAATGCTCCAACATGACACGTTACACGGCTCTGGACTTCGGAATTCCACACCACGACCAAATGCATTCACCGACAACTGACTGAACTTCGTCACAAATTTCAAAACCCATGCTTTTTTTCTCAATTTTTTTGTTTAGCTCAGGCTCACATTACGTAAAGACATTATAGTAATTGCAACGGAATAATTACCCTGGTGAGAAAGGTGGAGGTAGATCGACCAAACCGCAATACAGAGGACGCCATAATAGCTGACTTTATTTGATTCAATGTGTGCTATGCCTAGCCTATGCACTGGATGGAAACGAATCGAGCTAGCTCGCTGGATCTGGAGAGTACACTGAGCGACCCAGCGACCTAGCTGAGGTCCATGAATGAACTCTGACCGGATCACTGAGCTAGCTGCGCTACGCTGGTAATTCGCGATTGCATAATGGGATGAGATGCGCACGCCCTTCTGTCTGCGTTGTTGGAGGTGTGAGAGAGGTGTGTCTCTTTCCTTGAACGCCACTGGCCGGTGGTAAGTTGCGATGTATGCGATGTCCTTCAAGTTTATAAAAGATCATATATCATCAGTCCCGTCATATGCCATTCAGCCATACAACACAATAAAATATTGATAAACATATTTTATAAGATGCACCTGCTTTGTATTTCATACCCCATTACATAGGCGGCGCTCCCGGGGGAGGGGGGGGGGTGCCCTTTTTACCTTCTTGCCCCCTTTTTCGTCTAATTAGTGCCCATTTCCCATTCTAATAGTACAATTTTTCCTTCTGTAAGTGCCTTTTTCCACTTCTGATAAGTGCCCCCTTTGAAATCCGACAAGTGTCCCTGTTTTCGTCTGATTGGTGGCCATTTTCTGTTCTAATAGTGCAATTTTTCCTTATGATAAGTGCCCTTTTCACCTATGAAAAATTCCTCCTTTTAAGTGCCCCTTTTACTCCTGATAAGTGCCCCTTTTTCTTTCTAATAGTATTATTTTCCCTATTGATAAGTGCCCCTTTTGTCTTCTGATAAGTGCCCTACATATATACCTATATATATTTAATATATTGCACCTATATACTCTGATGTCGCTTATAAACAGTGCCCTAAAGTCCACAAAAGAGCCATATACCTAGCTCCAAATAATCAAAGAGGCTTCATGATAATAGATTCCCCTACTGATATCAGCACAACTAGAGGCAGTGGAGCAGAGGTAGGATGGGCACAATTCCCTAAATTATACAAGATTGAGCAGTGCCCCTAAATCATAACAGGAAGGACAATTTTTTCAATTTTTTTCCAAAGCTCACTCGCATTTACCATCGTCTTATAATATTAGGAAAATCGCTGCTATTCAAAATATTGCGACGCGAGTCGCCCCAGGCGCCTTCTCAACATATAATCCTTATAGTAACTGCTGCCACCACATGGTTTATAGGGACATGACCCCTGGATCAACTGTGGTTTCTTCAGTTGATCCTAATCTAAATAAGCTTTGTCACAAAATAAATTGTCTTTGTGACGTAACAATACGAGACTTTAATAGAGCTACTTTCCAGTCAATTATACATGCAAATGAAAGAAAGTTAAGACCTCCGCTGATTGGCTAAGAGAAATACGTGCCTGGTACTACACCCATGCTAACGAGCTAAAAGCCATACCATCTTTGCGTGGTCAAGAAAACCAATAGAAAATTCACCAAGTTGTTCCTCAAGGTGCATAAAGCTTCTTTTACCTTAAGAGGAGCAGGTCAAGAAAACACTGGTAAATATTCTGTACTCTTATTCTTCTCCTATTTTGTCTGTTACAAGTAAATCTCTCTTCATTTGCATGCTTGTTACTTCTCATTCGCACTCTGTATGCACACGTGTATCAAATCATGCACGCTGACCACATACTTCGAACTTAGGCAATTTTCCACGTGTTTATGCACATTGCATACGTTCGCTCTAACACTACTCGGGCATAATGTCCACCGAGCACTCACTTAGCTTCTCGCTGCACAGTCTCGCATTTCCTCACATTAACTATTGTCTCAAAATTATCCGAGCTCAAATCAATGGCTTAAAGGGCCGTCTGCATCAAGCAAACTGTTGGCTAAATAAATTATTATAAATTATTAAATTATCTCTCCATCAACATCTTCCTTCACCAATCATGTCTATAATTACTGGTCAAGCAATGAATTATGTAAGGATACTTTGTAATCAAATGTAACTTGAACTTTAATCTTGTATAAAATAACAAATGGTGGAATGAAATCCACAACAATGGTAATGATTCAAATTATGTACAAATATTTATAAGTGGTAATTTACTGTTACATTCCAAAATTCCTGTCTTAATCTACAAACCAAGTCTTTTCTCCGAGTAGGCCTGTTACTATACCTCGCGGTCTTCCAAACAATTCAAACCTAGTTCCTAAAGTCAGTTTTATCTCTTCTTTTCCTACTCATTATCCCCTAAAACTATGTTGATGCGACCAGCACACAACACATCTCTTTCTTTGGATATAAAACTCTATTGTCTCAACTTGCCAACACCAATTCTCCCCTCCTGGGCACAACCTGAACCAAAATTTCCTACAACAAACACGTAGTCACAACCTCAAAGGTTAGTGCTACTTCCCAAAACACTGGTAACCGTCGCTTATAGTAACTGGCCTCAGAGATATTTTCTCCCAGAAACTATGACTAAGAGAAATCTTTACTAGGGAACAACTTTCTTTGTTTAACCTTGACCATAACTTTTTAGAGTTTACACTCTAAATTCACAAATATAAATATAAATTGTAACTACTAATAATGCATGGTGGTGGACTAGCATGAAAGAGGGGGGGGGGGGGGGGAAATAGTCAACTTCCAAGTCCTTTGGTCTTGTCCCATGTTCCTCAAAGAATAATGTTCATCGAAACATGTCCTAGTCCATCTAACACAAATGGCATTCTGTTCTGTGACTGTCTAATTCCATCTGATCAGTACCATTGTCATCCTCGGGTTGGGATCATCTAATTGTAAATTGCATTCCTCAGTCAAAACCATCTGATTGGACATCATGAATGCATAACTTGTCCACTGGAACTGGTACGCCGGAGATGGGGGATGGGGGGGGGGGGGGGGAGGAGGGGTAGTAACACCACCAAAGGCTAAACATGCATGACTATAATATTTAGTAAACATTCATAAGTAGAGGTAATTCAATACTAAGTATGTACACAATGACCAAAAGATCCATACTTAGAAAATTATTTGCAGTGCCAGGTGACCAAAAGGTTCAGACTCAGAATATTTTCAGTAGGCCTAGTGTATGTAATGCAAATGACCCTAAAGTCTTGACTTAGTGCAAAAGACCAAAAGGTCTCGACTTAGCATATTTTTTGTATATAATAACATTCATTGAACAAGTACATATGTTAAGGCACTTTTGAGACACACTCAACTCTAGCCAGAAGTGTAAGACTTATAAAATCTCAAGGTGAAGGTGATTCCATAAAATATCAAAGTAAAAGGTTTAAGTAACTATGCCCGGGTCCCAGACCCTGTGGTACCAACGTGGACCCATGTTCCTTCCACTCATGGTGACTCAGTTCTATAATAAATATTCACATACAATGAATGCAATGAATGACTTGTGTTTTGTTCTAAGTCCTAATTAAAAGAACCAAAATAGTGACACTTAGAAAACTTTAGTTTCTAGAGCCAAAGTGTTGACACTTAGAAAATTTCAGACATTTCAATAAATTCTATTGAACACAAAAATAATTCCAGAAGTTACATGTAGTCTGAAAACATCACATCATACACTTCATAAATAAATATTTTCATCTCCATTAGATATGAAAATACTTCATGACTGCAATTGTTTCATCAGAGATCAAAACCTAGACTTGTGAATTTGTGTGTCAGAATCCTCATAAAATCTCACATTCAGTCAATAAATTCATTATAAAATTCATTAATTCAGTATGAGATGCAGTCCATATGAAACAAGTTAAATTACTCCTATTAAAATGAGAAATAATCTGTACTTACAATGGTTGAGTTTTGAAAAGAAAATTGAGTGGAGAAAGAGCGAGAGAACTTCTGTCAAGATGGCGTCCTTGAAAAGTTGTGAACAATTTGTGTCTCCCGCCCCGTATTTATACCCCTAAACCCTGTGACGTGATTGGTTAAAAGTGCCAAGCCCCCAAAAGCGAAAGTGATTGTGACGTCACACATACTTGCGCGTAAATTTATAACCTGGCGACTTTGAGGCCTTGTATGATATAGCACCCTCAACGTCACATCCAATACAAAACACATCTCTTGCGGGATGTTTAAAAAGACAATGCCTGAAACGTGCATATCACAACAGTTTACTAGGAAATATATTAATCTTTCATTCAAAAGAAAACATGTATTATTTTATTCAGTCATCAATTATCCTATTAAAATTTTAAAAATTAGGGGGCTGGTGCCAAAACCGTCACATTACCCCCGCCTTAAAAGAATTCGCTGTCCTCAGCGAAGTAAACATTTGCATGTTTATACTGTAAATATACATATATGTACATACATAAGTCAGCATATAATATATATCATCAAAAACATGGAATGTCAAAGTGGAGGAATTTTTTTTTTTTTTTTTTTGCACATTAACGAATAATAATTTAAAAACATTAATCAGAAAGCTCATCATGGGGGTAAAAGTTCGAAACCCTCCTCTCGTGGAGAACACTTTGTCCTCTTACGTTGATGTACGTTTCCGTAGTGACCGTGACACATTTTAGTTGCGTAATCCCAAGTTTGGGCTGTTGCACAGTGCATGTCACGTTGAACTGGTCGTCGTATGGTCTGTCGATGCACATCCTGAGAGGAGATACCTGTCGTTCCTCTTTACGCTCTTCTTCTTCACTCTCTTCTTCTTCTTCACTCTCCTCTACGCTCTCTTCACTGCACTCAGACTCGGATTTCTCGCTGTTATCGTCTTCCTCCTCATGGTCACTCGCAATGACACTGATCTCCGCTTCTCTCCTCCTCTTCTCTTCCTCTATCTGCCTTGCCACTCGTCTGGCCATTTCTCTTCTTTCAGCCTCCTTTTCCTTTCTGTCCTCCTCACTGCGGCTTTCCTCTCTTACTTCTTCTTCCGTTTTCTCCTTGTGGCTTTCTTCTCTTACTTCTTCTTCTTTCTTACTTTTCTCCTTTCTCTCCTCCTCCTTGCTGTTTCTCTCCTTTCTTTCCTCCTCTTCTCTCCTTTTCTGTCTCTCCTTAGCATCTCTTCGTCGAAGATATCTGATCGAGGCCTCGTCATACTTATTGTACCTTGTCTCTTTTCCTGTCATTTTGTGCTGTCGTCTGTAATGCCTCAGCAATGGCTTCTCGTCTTCATTTTCAAAATCGCACTTCCGACACTTGTATGTTAGGTCGGAATCATGCCTGTCCCTCAGGTGGCTCTTCAATTCCCGGTAATTTCCAAAGTCATCTTTACACCTGCGGCAACGGGGCATCTGTATAAAGTAAAGAAATTAAAGGCATTCATAAATGAGCTTGTTATTCTACCCAACTGTATCGTTTGGGTATTCGCTTAACTCTTTCGGGATTTCTCCTAGGGGGTAATAGTTTAGTCCAATCCTTCATGGTGGGACCCTCATAGGACTTCAATCTATCTAAGTGCACCACTTTGGCTTTACATTCCCTACTTTGCTGTATCCTATATACAACATCAGATAACTTGTCAATTATCAGATATGGCCCTGTCCATTTTGCCATGAACTTGGGGCAGACACCTCTTTTCCTATGTACACCACTCAACCACACCCAGTCCCCTGTGTGGAAACTTCTTAATTGGGTGTTCCTGTCATAGGTTTTCGCTTGGCGATCAGCACTCAGGCGTAACTTCTCTCTCGCATCTTCATGTACATCTTGAAGCTTCTGACGTAATTCAAATGTATAATCTGTTTCTTCTCGTCTTTCAGGAGATGGAGATTGAACCAAGACATCGAGTGGCAAAGGAATTTCTCTTCCCATCATCATCATCGCTGGAATTTCACCGGTTGATTCCTGAACAGATGATCTATATGCCATCATTGCCAGGGGCACTTTCTCATCCCAGTCCTTCTGGTTCCTATCCGGTTCGAGTATGGAGGCAACAGTGCTTACTAAGGTAAGATTGAATCTTTCTACAAATCCATCTCCCCTAGGGTGTAATGGGCAAGTCCTGGTTTTCTTAATGCCTAGTATTTTACATACTTCTGTCATGACATTGGATTCAAAGTTGCGTCCCTGATCAGTGTGCAATTCTTTGGGTACACCAAATCTTGAGATAAACTCTTGAACTAACACTCTAGTTATGGTGATAGCTTCTTGGTTTGGCAGTGGATAGGCTTCTACCCACTTGGTAAAATAGTCTCCTACTACAAGGATATATTTGTTTCCTCTATCTGTGATGGGCAGAGGGCCCAATATATCAGCTGCCACCCTCTCGATGGGGGCTCCAACACGATATTGTTGCAAAGGGGCTCTAGCCTTCTTAGGTGGGTTCTTCAGTTTTGCACAGACATTGCATTTCCGGACCATTGACCGTACATCTGCTGTTAGTCCAACCCAGTAATACCGTTGTTGGACTTTGTGTAACAGTTTGTTCATTCCCAAATGACAACCAGTATTTGAACTATGTAGTTCAAGCAGAACTTTGTGTCTCAAAGCACGTGGTAGTACTATCTTCCAATTGACCTCCTTTCCATTGTCTGATTCCCATCTCCGAGTTAGCACTTCATCCTTGACTTCTAACAAGTCCCAATTTATCCAATATTTCTTAGTTGCTGATGAGAGGCTGGATACATCTTTCCAGTTAGGCCTGTGTTCGTTTTGCTCTTTCCAGCGCAGTACATGTTTAACATCAGGATCCTGTAATTGGACTCTTCTTATGTCATCATATGTAATAGTCGGTGACAATTGTATTGCTTGTATCTTATCAACTATTTTGTCCTCCAAACTCATTTTTGCAGTCACTGTTCACATCAAGTTAACATAGTAAAGCACCTATTTAATACACATAAATAGAAAATGTCAATGCATGAAAATGTTCAATTCAACTAATTGAATAATTTATATGTTTACTTATTCATTACTGCAGACGTTCTCTGCTTGACCGCATTGACGACAAGGACGGCGTGAGAGACCATCAGCATTGCAGTGTTGCCTTCCTGCCCGATGCACAAGGGTGAGTTTATACTGACTAACAACCTCTAACCACCGTGCTAATTGCCCTTCTGGGTTCTTGAAGTTGAGTAACCATCTCAGTGCTCCATGGTCAGTACGAACAGTTACATCTTGTCCATACAAATAGGGTCTGAAATGTTTAAGGAAGTAGACTATAGCAAGCAGCTCCCTGCGTGTCACACAGTAATTCTGCTCTGCCTTGCTGAGAGTGGTGCTGGCATATGCAATGACTCGTTCTCTGCCTTCTTCTTCCTGAGAAAGTACAGCTCCAATTGCATCTTTACTTGCATCAGTGTCTAGTAGAAATCCTTCCCCTATGCGTGGATATGCCAAGATTGGTGTCGTGGTCAGTTTGATTTTTAGTGCTTGAAAAGCAGCTTCACATCGCTCAGTCCAGACGAAGGGTGTTTCTTTCCTGGTTAATTCCGTCATGGGCTTTGCTACATCAGAGAATTTGTGGATGAATCGGCGATAGTAGGATGCTAATCCAAGGAAGCTTCTCACACCAGTGACAGAAGTTGGGGTAGGCCAATTCCTTACTGCTTCCGTTTTGGATGGGTCGGTGCTCACTCCCTCTTCCGACACCACATGACCAAGGTACAAGACTTCCAGTTGAAAGAGGTGACACTTCTTGGGCTTCAATTTTAACTTTGCCTCTTTAAGTCGTATGAATACGGCCTCTAATCTCTGTACTACCTCTTCAACCGTGGAGCCGAACACTATCACATCATCCAGATAGATTAGAACGCTTTTCCATTGTAGTCCAGCTAGTACAGTTTCCATTAGACGCTCAAATGTTGAAGGGGCATTACATAGCCCGAACGGCATGACCTCAAATTGAAATAGTCCACCTGGCACTACAAATGCTGATTTGAGTTTTGCATCTTCATCCAGTGGTACCTGCCAGTAACCGGCTGCTAAGTCCAAAGTGCAAAAGTATTTTGCACCTGCTAGACAGTCGATAGACTCATCAATTCTAGGAAGGGGAAAAGAGTCTCGAATTGTTTGTTTATTCAATTCTCTGTAGTCTACACAGAACCGTTTGGAGCCGTCTTTCTTGTCTACCAGTACTATTGGTGACGACCATGGGCTTGCGGAATGCTTGATAATGCCTCTATCTAGCATGTCTTGCACCTGTTTCTCAATTTCCTCCCTCTGTCCCATAGGTGGGCGTCTTGGGCGTTGTCTGATAGGGGCTGCACAGGTTGTATGTATTGAGTGAGTAATCTTGTCTGTCCTACCCAGATCATGATCTCCCTTGCTAAATACGTCTTTGTGCTGTATCAGTAATTTGACAAGTTTAAGTTGATCTGAATTGCTGATGTTTGTCAGCGATCTACTAAGTAAATCATTCAGAAATTCTGGTACCTCTTCAAATACATCAACATGTCCCACTTGGCAACGTTCACTCCTTCTGATGCAACGAATGAGCTCCCCATTGCAGTTTACCTCATATTTGTCACAGTTGATAATACTTCCAGTCCGTGAAAGTACATCCATTCCAAGAATGCCTTCATTTTCAATGTCAGCTACTACAAGTTCAGTCTCTAGATGTGTGCCACCAATTTCCACATCAGTGTTTAAACTTCCATGTACTCTTATAGGTGTACCATCTGCTTGCTGTAGTCTCACATATGTTGACTGTAATCCAGATTGGATTTTTGATAGTCTTCCATGCACTTGATTGTTCAAAACGGTAACCATGGCTCCCGTATCAATAAGAAATAACACTATAACACCAAAAATTCTAATAGGAACAAACATGCCATCTTGATTTTCATTTATGGTACAAATTGCATGAGGCAAATTCACTTCAGAATCATCTCCTATGTCCTGGGACCTTGCTGGGGGCGTGACCGTCCCATGGCCCACTGGGAAGGCCTGTTGTCGTTTCCCTGAGCACGATTTTTGTTAGGGCAGTCTCTGATAACATGTCCTGGTTCTCGGCAGAAATAACAAACTCTATTGTTACTGCCAACTTTAGGAGTCACTGCCAACTTCTCAATCATTGTAGTAAGCTGTTGCAAACTTGACTTTAATTCTTGAATTTCTCTTCTTGTCTTCTCATCTACAGGAGCTGGCTCAGCCTTGCTTTCCATTGAGCGAATCTGATGGGCCGGCTTGAAGCGATCTCTCACCCTCTCTGACTTCATGAAGGATTCAGTGGCAAGAGCAGCACGGATAGCTCCATCGAGAGTAGTGGGATTTGCACGGAATATTCCAGCTCGGATTTCCTGCTCTTCTATCGCATCCGAGAAATGTCCTCTCGCAAGGCGCTCCCTCGCATCACTACTCAGTTCCGGGTAAGCAAGACTTGTCAAATCGCGTATTGCTTGTCCCAGCTCTTGCAATGATTCATCTTTTCGTCTTCGTCTCATTCTCAACTCGATGAGAAAGTTTTCAGCATTCTCTCCTGGACCAAATCTTTGTCCCAGATGACTCGCCAATTTACCGTAGGTGATCTTGTCATGCGACGCAAAACCTCCAAGTACTTTCAGTGCAGGGCCATGCAGTCTAGTTGCCAAATATTGTCCTGCTTCCAAGTCACTCCAGCCATTAAGGTTCATACACACTTCAAAGTGTCGTCGATAGTCCTGCCATGGCATTTTACCACCAAACTTCTCGGGTAGTACATCTCTTCGGGAGGAGATTCCACTTGTGCGGCCTACCATCTCGGTTGGGTCTGTACTGTCCACATACTGAGCATTTAACCTGAACTCTTGTGACGTATACTCTTGTCGACCCCTTTCCGGAATGGAATCACCAAATTCTCCAACACGAACTACCACCTCTGGGTCAGTCACATCATTCGCCCAACACTTTGGACTATCATCTCCAGTCGTGTTCTCAGTTGAGGAATTTGCAGGAATATTTGTATTTTCTAAGTCCATAATGACCTAGATGAAAGAGAAATTGATTTTCTCTTTCTTTCAATATTTGTTTTCAAATATATATATATATATTTTTTTTTTTTTTAGTAATTTTTGCTAGTCAAGTGTGTCTCTTACAATGTATAGAAATATGATTTCTAATTTGTGCCTTATGTAAGCTACATGTAAATAGTTTATACAAAGTAATTTTATATTCTTAATTCTACTACTTATATTTCTCTACTGTAAGCAATGCCTGACCAGCACTCATCTGCAATGATTATATTCAACAAAAATATTTAATATTTATTTAGCCATCCCACCGCTCGGCCACCACTGCGACGCGAGTCGCCCCAGGCGCCTTCTCAACATATAATCCTTATAGTAACTGCTGCCACCACATGGTTTATAGGGACATGACCCCTGGATCAACTGTGGTTTCTTCAGTTGATCCTAATCTAAATAAGCTTTGTCACAAAATAAATTGTCTTTGTGAGGTAACAATACGAGACTTTAATAGAGCTACTTTCCAGTCAATTATACATGCAAATGAAAGAAAGTTAAGACCTCCGCTGATTGGCTAAGAGAAATACGTGCCTGGTACTATACGTACACCCATGCTAACGAGCTAAAAACCGTACCATCTTTGCGTGGTCAAGAAAACCAATAGAAAATTCACCAAGTTGTTCCTCAAGGTGCATAAAGCTTCTTTTACCTTAAGAGGAGCAGGTCAAGAAAACACTGGTAAATATTCTGTACTCTTATTCTTCTCCTATTTTGTCTGTTACAAGTAAATCTCTCTTCATTTGCATGCTTGTTACTTCTCATTCGCACTCTGTATGCACACGTGTATCAAATCATGCACGCTGACCACATACTTTGAACTTAGGCAATTTTCCACGTGTTTATGCACATTGCATACGTTCGCTCTAACACTACTCGGGCATAATGTCCACCGAGCACTCACTTAGCTTCTCGCTGCACAGTCTCGCATTTCCTCACATTAACTATTGTCTCAAAATTATCCGAGCTCAAATCAATGGCTTAAAGGGCCGTCTGCATCAAGCAAACTGTTGGCTAAATAAATTATTATAAATTATTAAATTATCTCTCCATCAACATCTTCCTTCACCAATCATGTCTATAATTACTGGTCAAGCAATGAATTATGTAAGGATACTTTGTAATCAAATGTAACTTGAACTTTAATCTTGTATAAAATAACAAATGGTGGAATGAAATCCACAACAATGGTAATGATTCAAATTATGTACAAATATTTATAAGTGGTAATTTACTGTTACATTCCAAAATTCCTGTCTTAATCTACAAACCAAGTCTTTTCTCCGAGTAGGCCTGTTACTATACCTCGCGGTCTTCCAAACAATTCAAACCTAGTTCCTAAAGTCAGTTTTATCTCTTCTTTTCCTACTCATTATCCCCTAAAACTATGTTGATGCGACCAGCACACAACACATCTCTTTCTTTGGATATAAAACTCTATTGTCTCAACTTGCCAACACCAATTCTCCCCTCCTGGGCACAACCTGAACCAAAATTTCCTACAACAAACACGTAGTCACAACCTCAAAGGTTAGTGCTACTTCCCAAAACACTGGTAACCGTCGCTTATAGTAACTGGCCTCAGAGATATTTTCTCCCAGAAACTATGACTAAGAGAAATCTTTACTAGGGAACAACTTTCTTTGTTTAACCTTGACCATAACTTTTTAGAGTTTACACTCTAAATTCACAAATATAAATATAAATTGTAACTACTAATAATGCATGGTGGTGGACTAGCATGAAAGAGGGGGGGGGGGGGGGAAATAGTCAACTTCCAAGTCCTTTGGTCTTGTCCCATGTTCCTCAATGAATAATGTTCATCAAAACATGTCCTAGTCCATCTAACAGAAATGGCATTCTGTTCTGTGACTGTCTAATTCCATCTGATCAGTACCATTGTCATCCTCGAGTTGGGATCATCTAATTGTAAATTGCATTCCTCAGTCAAAACCATCTGATTGGACATCATGAATGCATAACTTGTCCACTGGAACTGGTACGCCGGAGATGGGGGATGGGGGGGGGGGGGGGGGGAGGAGGGGTAGTAACACCACCAAAGGCTAAACATGCATGACTATAATATTTAGTAAACATTCATAAGTAGAGGTAATTCAATACTAAGTATGTACACAATGACCAAAAGATCCATACTTAGAAAATTATTTGCAGTGCCAGGTGACCAAAAGGTTCAGACTCAGAATATTTTCAGTAGGCCTAGTGTATGTAATGCAAATGACCCTAAAGTCTTGACTTAGTGCAAAAGACCAAAAGGTCTCGACTTAGCATATTTTTTGTATATAATAACATTCATTGAACAAGTACATATGTTAAGGCACTTTTGAGACACACTCAACTCTAGCCAGAAGTGTAAGACTTATAAAATCTCAAGGTGAAGGTGATTCCATAAAATATCAAGGTAAAAGGTTTAAGTAACTATGCCCGGGTCCCAGACCCTGTGGTACCAACGTGGACCCATGTTCCTTCCACTCATGGTGACTCAGTTCTATAATAAATATTCACATACAATGAATGCAATGAATGACTTGTGTTTTGTTCTAAGTCCTAATTAAAAGAACCAAAATAGTGACACTTAGAAAACTTTAGTTTCTAGAGCCAAAGTGTTGACACTTAGAAAATTTCAGACATTTCAATAAATTCTATTGAACACAAAAATAATTCCAGAAGTTACATGTAGTCTGAAAACATCACATCATACACTTCATAAATAAATATTTTCATCTCCATTAGATATGAAAATACTTCATGACTGCAATTGTTTCATCAGAGATCAAAACCTAGACTTGTGAATTTGTGTGTCAGAATCCTCATAAAATCTCACATTCAGTCAATAAATTCATTATAAAATTCATTAATTCAGTATGAGATGCAGTCCATATGAAACAAGTTAAATTACTCCTATTAAAATGAGAAATAATCTGTACTTACAATGGTTGAGTTTTGAAAAGAAAATTGAGTGGAGAAAGAGCGAGAGAACTTCTGTCAAGATGGCGTCCTTGAAAAGTTGTGAACAATTTGTGTCTCCCGCCCCGTATTTATACCCCTAAACCCTGTGACGTGATTGGTTAAAAGTGCCAAGCCCCCAAAAGCGAAAGTGATTGTGACGTCACACATACTTGCGCGTAAATTTATAACCTGGCGACTTTGAGGCCTTGTATGATATAGCACCCTCAACGTCACATCCAATACAAAACACATCTCTTGCGGGATGTTTAAAAAGACAATGTCTGAAACGTGCATATCACAACAGTTTACTAGGAAATATATTAATCTTTCATTCAAAAGAAAACATGTATTATTTTATTCAGTCATCAATTATCCTATTAAAATTTTAAAAATTAGGGGGCTGGTGCCAAAACCGTCACAATATCATCAATATGAATGATCAGACCATTACACTCAACTGCAAAGTAGTTTGTTTGTTTTTTAAATCTAGAACCATGTTAAGACAAAATGTCGAAAATGATCCTTGATAGTGTATTAATCAGAATGTAGCGGTATAATAATGTCTCAAAGTGGCATTTTCCGCCTTGTTTTCACCCTTTGTAGGTGCCCTTTTCCCCCCCAAAGTGCCCCTTTTGTTGGTGCCCCCTCCCCACTTTGAAAAACGCTCAGCTGCCCCTGCCCCATTATCATATCCTCTCACCTTTATACTCCCACTACCTATTATACTTTTCTCGGTTTCTTGTTTCTTCTCTCAATCGTCATCTCTGTAAAAACTTCATCTCTTCTACTTTTGTCCCCGTCTCATCATATCTATCTATATACCTCCTTTTCATAGTTTGCTTTCCTCTTGCGCTCCCTCTTTACTGCATGTCTGTAAGTTTTCTGTCCCCTTTTTCTCTCACTATCACTATACTCCCTTAATTCTCATTTTCTCTCCTCTCATCATCTCTGTTTCATCTGAATCTTGAAGTTGAATGTATGGACACTGTAAGCCTATACTATTTCTTGATTTTTTGAAAGTGCCAAATAGATAATAATAATATTAATAATCTCCAAGTTTGTTTTCCTCTCATAATTCCAAGCTTTTTCTCCTCTTTCTCTCTGTCTCTCCATCTCCTAGTTCCTCTCCTCATATCTCCTGGTTTTCTAAAGTTTTCTCATACCATCGCTCTTTAGTCCATCTCCTGGTTTTTTCTCTCCTCTTCGTACTCATATTCCATTACCTTTTATTCTTTCCTGTGTGTCCTTTATTCTCTATCCTATGCTCCCTGTCTAGCTTAGCCTTATCATTATGTTTAATCATACTGGTAGCAGCTCTGGAGACAAAAAAAAAAATCAGTTTTAAAAAGGACAGGAACCAATAAATTCTGATGTTTTTATATGTATATTTGCATATTTATTTGGTAAATATATTACCTTTTTATTTGTTCTTCTGAGACTTTAATCAAAGGGAAAACAAAGGGATCTTAATCAAGATCAAGAGTAATTTTCAGACTAAATACATGTAGATGTCAGAAATAAGATATTTAAATTACCAAATTTGTCCCTTTTCAAGAAAAAGGTTTCATGTATGATGGGTGGTCCTAAAGCTACACTTTTTTTCCAGCGACTAAAAAGTAACTATTTCAATGATTTATCTGAATTTCTTTGATATATCTTGGTTCTACAAACTCTTAAAATTAAATCCCTTAGAAAATTACGACGGATAAAAATCAACATTAATTTTCAAGTCCATGACGATACCCATGACGAAGTTGGTCAACAAAATGATAGGGTCCTAAAGCTGCGCACACGTAATAAATGAATGATATTGAAGCCGAGTGATTTGAATTTCCAAATAACGATAATATCACAAAAATAAAGGAAAATTACTCATTCTTTTTGGCAAATGTATTTATTATGATAATAATAACGTAGAGGTGTTGTGGTCTACTGGATAAGTCACCGGACTGTACATCACAAGGTACGGGGTTCAAATCCCACCATGGCACTAATGTCCTTTGGCAAGACTCTAATCTACATTTGCCACTCTCCACCCAGGTGTAAATGGGTACCTGATATGCTTGAGCGCTAGTTACTTTGGCAGCTCGGCTATAACCAGGGTAATAATGTCTAAGCGCCATGAGCGTCACTGCGTGACGGATATGAGCGCTATATAAGTGGCCATTATTATTACTATTATTATCTTGTTGCTCAGTCAAGCCAAAAGTTTGAAGCATTG
Source organism: Heliocidaris erythrogramma (assembly GCA_025617745.1). Taxonomy (NCBI): domain Eukaryota; kingdom Metazoa; phylum Echinodermata; class Echinoidea; order Camarodonta; family Echinometridae; genus Heliocidaris; species Heliocidaris erythrogramma. The sequence goes on along the minus strand of CM046855.1, from coordinate 19,800,167 downwards.
CGCGTATTTTGCACGGTCGCAGCTTTAGGACCCCTGACCATACAAGCCTTGCTCTATTATCTACAGGTAATTCATTATCAAGTCTTTACATACGTTCTTTGAAAAGATGTGTTGCATTTTGAAAAGTTATTGGAATTTGAAAAAATGGGCAGGATGACTGGAGTAGATCATATCATCATAGACTTCCTAATTTCTTCATTCAAGGGCCTTGTAGTTAAGAAAACTGTCAATACTGAGACAGTTACAAATGTACTCCTATGCTTAGATCCAGAATGAATGGAAATTACCATTATATGATAAATATCATATTGGTAAATATATTACCTTTTTATTTGTTCTTCTAAGACTTTAATCAAAGGGAAAACATATAATCAAGAGTAATTTTCAGACTAAATACATGTAGATGTCAGAAATAAGATATTTAAATTACCAAATTTGTCCCTTTTCAAGAAAAAGGTTTCATGTATGATGGGTGGTCCTAAAGCTACACTTTTTTTCCAGCAACTAAAAAGTCACTTTTCAATGATTTATCTGAGTTTCTTTTATATATCTTGGTTCTACAAACTCTTAAATTAAATCCCTGAGAAAATTATGACGGAGAAATATCAACAACATTAATTTTCAAGTCGATGTTGACACCCATGGTAAGGAACACAACTGAAACTGAAATGGACACTTTCAAGAAGGAATAAGAGCATAAAACAAATCTTACAAATGACTTGAAGTATATGCAATGAGAAACCTATGACTTTGATGACCAGATTTAAACTGCAAGCCAAGAATGCTTCATTATTATACAAAAAATACTGCATGCTTCAAAAAACAAAATATATGAAATGACATATTCAGAATTTCTCAAGTGATGTTATATCTCCCTGAGGCCACAGGCCCAGGTTGAAATAAAAAGGCACAAGGGAAATTCTGAATTTGGAGGTGAATATGTTATACATTTACAGTGGAACCTCATTATAACAAACTCCGTGGGACCAAGGAAATCACCTCTTTATATCGAAACCTTGTTATATCAGGGCTAAAAAAAAACAAAGAAGTGAGACCGGAAAAATTACCATGTTATAATGAGAGTTTGTTATAACAGTGTTCTTATAACGAGGTTCCACCATACTGAACAACGATATGCACACAATATTTGTTATATAAAATTGAGGATATCTGCAATTTCATGCCTCGCTTCTTTGGAGTCAGGCCCTCTAGATTACATTCATGTTGCCTTCACATCAAATGAGCGCAGGTGAAACAATGAAAACAATGAAAAGGGTTGCCCTGACATGCTGTACTCTTTTGAATGTACTTTACCGTGTAAAAAAGGGTAGTTATATTGCATGTTCAGTCATATATAACAAATTGATATATGTCATGTGACACCTTTTCAGCCAATAGGGTACTTAAACAATTACCCTACTTTATACAACTATATGTGCTATGGCAGAGAACAGACAAACTGCTGCTTTTAACACTCCCCCTAAAAAGGGTTTAAAATGTATATATTCCTTATTTACTTATATAATTGTATTAGGATCCCAAGCAAATCGGTGAGTTTCACCGAGGTTGTGTAATGCTTTCATATCATCGTCTGTGAGAGACCAGTCAAAGACATCACAGTTGTCAATGATGTGATCAGGCTTGGTGGACATTGGAATCACACCTGTGAAAATCACACAAGAGGGGAAAAAAATCACATATTATGATGTTCATTAGTCTGTAGTCATCTTTCTTTCTTCTGCTCAGCAGAAGAGCATGGAAACAATTCTCCCTAGGCATAAGAACTTCACTACTTGGTGTATTTTCTTGGTCATATTAATGGGAAATCCAATAAAAATGTGCCCCAAAATTCTACAAACACTATTTGTAAATGAAGGAATTTTCAGACTTTGTTTTCCTAGATTTCAACAAGTGACAATGCTGCAATTTACAAGATTTTCTCTATTGTGGGATTTCTAGCCAACTATTTCTCTAAAGGTTATCTTCTAATACAAGTTTAACTATACAGTACAAACTTTAAATAGCAAAATTAGATTTCAAAATATAACATTTGGAATGGTGCTAAGTCTGCTATGACAACAGAAATGCCACTGAGGAATCATTGAAAAAACACATACTCTTTACCCCCTATTTAATTATTATGTCCAAAGCACCACACAACACACAAGAAATCTTGATACACCCTGTATAAGATAGCAATTGAAAAGGTATAGTCTTGACTGTACAACACATGGATCAATTAGCGTTTATCTTGACACACCCTGTATAAGATAGCAATTGAAAAGGCATAGTCTTGACTGTACAACACATGGATCAATTAGCGTTTATCTTGATACACCCTGTATAAGATAGCAATTGAAAAGGCATAGTCTTGACTGTACAACACATGGATCAATTAGCATTTATCTTGATACACCCTGTATAAGACAGCAACTGAAAAGGCATACCGTATTCGCCGGCGGAAAGGCCGCGGTATTTTCACTCAAAATATGATCCCAAAGTCGGGGTGCGGCCTATGGGCCGCAACAGACAAAAATGAAAGGCCTCCAAAATCACCACACGTATTGGAATGGACGGGACAAACGTTAGATCTAACAGTAACACTACAGTAAGCCTGTGCTCTATCTCCAACAATGTAGATCTACTTATCTTTCAAGTACTGAAATATTTTCAGTAATAAATATAATTCAGAACTAATAACTACATATCTTATCAATATAGTTACAAACACAGCCTCGTATGGTCTTCCGAGGTTGACAGAGCACTCGTACGAAGCTCTCTATTGAGCTCGAGTAAAGTGCTGAAATCAGCCACCCCGGTAGATGTTTTCTGTTCTGTGAGCTATTGTAATGGGTACGTAGGCGCTTTGTAAGTTTTAATTTGTCTTTTGAGCACACCCTTTGTATGTGTTGAGATCGATGGCACCCCCTCAACCTCCGCGCTATTTCAGCGCGGTTGTATCCTTGCAGGATCCTTCACGGAGATGTGTGTATTTTGTATGGAGAACGGACGTTATCGCAGAGGATTTTTCATAGCGCACGTGGCGTGCGTTGTAACCTGCCTTGTAAGCATAACCTGCCTTGTAAGCATAGACATTGTAAGTCATGGCAAAGATCTTAAAATGTAAGATAGGGCATTCCCGTCTCTCCCTAATTTTATGTAACGTAGAATGGCCTCATATGGGGAAGGCCAAGGGCGCCCTTCCCTTGGCCGTTACATCGGACCCTTTACACAATCGGGAGAGTGTCCTATCTTTCTTTTCACGATCTTTGGTCATGGCAAGCACATGTTTCAGCTTGCAAATCGTCGTGACAACGTTTTCAATTTCCTCTTCGAAACCATCATGCTGTATTATGTATTTTTCTGTCTTTGGATGTCACATAGGGAACATTTGATGGAATATGCACCTATGTAAGATATCTCTTCACCATTTTTTAGAGTGGTGGAAACATTTCCTTTCCAATTTCATTTGTGATTGTGCCTCAATTTGCGAGTTGCGTTCACGGTTGATAGTGTTGTCGAACTTTTAGGGAGACGGCATGTACCGTACACTTTATACTAGTACTAACGTTAGTCTACAAAGATGTACGTGTTTGCGAGTACTACTCGTACTAGTACTACGCTTCGTCAGATTCTCTTCAGTTCAACTAAAGTTCAACTTTTAAATTCTTAACGACATAAAAAGCAACGACATCTAGGAATAATTGTCTTCAAATAGTCAATACCATAAAAAGTTTGGCCCTTGTTTTTTCGTTGCATGATATTTGGGGGGCAAAATTTCTTATGCTTTTGATTTTTCCCCATATTTTTTTTTTTTCAAATGAGTTGTCAAAGTTGGGGTGCGGCCTATCCGGCGCTGCGGCCTTTCGGCCGGTGAATACGGTAGTCTTGACTGTACAACACATGGATCAATTAGTGTTTATCTTGATACACCCTGTATAAGATAGCAATTGAAAAGGCATAGTCTTGACTGTACAACACATGCTCCAGCAACAATTGTTCAGTTTCCACTTTGTATTAACAATACTAAACTAGATTCCAAATGTCAACCTTGAACCACATAATACCAAACGTTACACTTTTGAAAAATCTGTCAAAATTATATTTCAAAATATTTGGAAGATTTTTTCATGTCAATAGATACCCAATAGTCTCATCTATCAAATGCTACTAACAAAACAAATTTTCGTTCACGCTTGGGCAAACACTGTTTTTGTCCAGAGTGTGAAAAATGGCTTACGCCAAATTGAAAGAGGGAAAATTAAACCAGCAGTCCGAAGAAGTGCACCCATTCAAACAAATTGTTCTCTGGCATATGATTTCATTGCTTTATGCTTTATGATAGAAATTGGGACAAAATCCTGAGACTATCATAACATGAGCATAAATTTATGCCAGAGAACAATTTGTTTGAATGGGTACACTTCTTCGGACTGCTGGTTTAATTTTCCCTCTTTCAATTTGGCGCAAGCCATTTTTCACACTCTGGACAAAAGCAATCAGTGGTCGCCCAAGCGTGAACGAAAATTTGCTTTGTTAGCAGCACTTGTAGACGAGACTACTGGGCATCTATTGACATGAAAAAAATCTTCCAAATATTTTGAAATATTATTTTGACAGATTTTTCAAAAGTGTAACGTTATTTTTGATACGCACTGTAGAGTACCAAAGTGTGACGTCATACCAACCAAGTTGTCAAGGTTGCTGGTTCCAAACAATTTTGTGCTGAACAATGGCGTGGTGATCACACCAGAGCCAAACACTTAATTTGCCCTGCTCCAGCCTGCTGCTTGAAGAATTTTGCGGTGAACCTCATGCGGGCTCTGTTGTTTGGAACCAGTAACCGGGACGACAAGCGAATATGACGTTAGCACCTCGATACTCTATAACATAAAAGTGCAATCGCAAACTAAACCCTACAGTTTGACAAAATAAAGTCCTTAGCAAATGCTGCTGGAGCATAATGTTGGATCACTGTGCTCTTACCTATGCCATCCTGCATGGCCCATTTGAGGAGGACCTGGCAAGGTTTGTGCTGTAACCTGTCTGCAATAGACATTACTGTAGGATTTTTCAGCAGCTGGAAACAAAAAGACATACAATAATTATAATAATACTGGCCCCCTGTATCAGTCTATACACTGCACGAGATAATTTGCTTCTACTTATTCAGGTGTATGCATGAGTGCTTACTGCTTGCATATGTAATAAGCGATGCATGGGGTTGTTCCAATTTTTATTTTGTCGCGTAGAATAGCTCATTTTGCATGATTTAGGTTGCATTTTATAGATGAAAATATGAAGTTGATTGGTCAATGCACCAATTTCCTGTGCATAAGGATTCAGGGATGGATGTTCGGGCTAGGATATTGGCAAAAAAAAAATAATTAAGGAACTGTGCTATTTTCTACTATTATATTAACATTGCATCAGCAAAATTTTATATGTAGAACAAGTACATTTTCTTCTTCCTAATAGTGTCAAAAAATCGAAATCATTGAATAATATGGAGTACCAGGGTCAAGAACCAATAAAACCCATGTGTATATTGATTAAAACAATTTGAAATAGGGGAGACTTGCCAATGTACCTCCTATGTACTTGTATGCACAAAGAACTCTAGTTGTTGTACATTTTGTTATAAATAGCATGGAAGACGAGATAAAACAAAAGATACAACAATATTCAGAATACCAATCATTTCATGATTATCTTTCAGTGTGTGTGTAATTATGTTAATTAGGATTATGCACCATTATCATCAGTTTACAAACACTACATGCCCAACGTTTGACTGGTGGGTAAAGATTTAAGAGAGGAAAATGAGGAGAAAAAAGTTACTCAGAAAACCAACCATTTTTAATGGTGAAGATTCAACAATATTAGAGATACAACAGTTTTCAGATTACTGCCCCAGGCCGCATCCTGATACAAACAAAACTTCATGCAATATTGGCATAGTTTCGTGCAAGCTTAAAATTATTAATGTTGTTACTTCAGGTCAAAACCTAAATATTTTTGTATTTTAGGGTAAATCGGTTCTCAAAAGTTTCCAAGAATACGTTTTTGCGTCAACTTCATTTTTATATATTTTGGTCATTGGAATGTTTGTTCACTCTGGTAAACCATTCCAATCAAGCAATTTTCTTTGGTACCAGGATCAGGAAACACAAGTAAAAAATACCATGCAAAATCGCTGATTAAAAAGTACCAAAATTATTGTCAATTCTGGTTGTAAAAATAATGCTTTAAACAATATGAATGCACTGCAAACTCACCCTGCAAATCGCGCTGAGTTCAGTGTACGCAAATTATTCAAGTCCGCAAACCAGAAGTCTGCAATGAGGGACTCAAAAGCATACGCGCTGCGGATTGGCTGGTATAGTGCTCGTATCCACTATGCAAGGTGCTCAAGGCACTCCTATCGTCACCAATATTACCCCGACTTTAGTTATGCCAATTCAAGGGTTCCCAACACTTAGTAAGGAGTTGGAACAACTCAGTAAATGATGGGAGCCACCTACTAAATGGTACATGTAGGAACGGCTTATCATGGGGGAATGACATATAAGTAATGGGAACAACTTTATCAAATTCTTTTCTTTTTGTGCATGTCCTTTCCAGAATCCATAGTAGGCCTATACTTTCAGATGATGGAAAATAATACCAATGTGGATTACTGGTACTCACTTCTCCTCTTCCAAGTGAACTGTATGCTTGAAACTGAATACCATTCCCCCGACAACATTCCACAACATCTTTATTCAAACAGAGAGGGTGATATTCACTCTGAAAGAGAACAAATGTAACTTTTTAAACTGCAGTACTTTTTTATCCACTGAAGGACATGATTAATTATACTTTAATATTTAGAAAAGGAAATTCATGATATGGGTGATATTAATCTATCAATTACTTCTCAAATTACCGTATGGCAACTACAACTATTGCCAACATACGTGACCTCTGACCTTAAACCATTTTAATGTTAATCTTCAAAAGACTGAACACACTGCATTATTTAAAAATAAGCTCTAAACTGATTGTTGTAATGAAAACCTTAATATAAATGATAATAACAAGTGTCTGTGTCTTAAAATGATTTTTTTTTTCCATCAACAGACTCATTCTCTTAAATGACAAAAGTGTTGGAAACTCCAGAACATACTTGATTTACAGTTGGTTGAATTTCTGCATACGTGAAAAGTTCTTCCATGTGTCTGACTAAGTAGTTTGAAATTCCAATCTGTTTGCACTTCCCTGTCATTAACAAGAACAACATATTTTATATGTCATAAACACAAAACATACAGGTATATATATATATCTATATATATATAAAAAAATATAGTTCTGCTTCGGACTTGCAAAGTTATAGACAAAATAGGAATGAAAAGTCCGTATACGATGAAAAAATTCGAATTTTCGGCCATAGGCCTTCATCAGGAAATGATGAAAATTTATTAGATAGGTACACAAAAGAGCGTGAAGCGCAAAAAAAAAACCCCCAAAAAACGCAAAAGCTCCATGGATACCAGCGCAACCATGGTAGAGATCAGGAAGGAGAGGAGAGAGAGAGAGAGAAAGAGAAAGATATAGAGGCGTAATAGAGCAGAAGCGCAGAAAGGGAGAAAGCTCCATGGAAACTCGCGCAACCATGGTAAAAGAAGTTAAAGAGGAGAGAGAGAGAGAGAAAGAGAGAAAGTAATAGAGATAGAGGCGTAATGAAACGTCATAAAAGAAGAGAAAAAGAAAACAAAAAAGGAGAAGCGCTAAAAGGGACAAAGCTCCATGGAAACTCTCGCAACCATGGTAAAGAAAGTTAAGAGGAGAGAGAGAGAGAGAGAAACACGTCACAAAGAAAGAAGAGAGAGAAAAAAAAAAAAAAAAAAAAAAAGGGGGGGGGAAGAGGGAGAGAGAGAGGGGGGGGAGAGGAAAAAAGAAAATAAAGAGAGGAAGATGAAGCACAACGGAAAGAAAAAAAAAAGAAGAAAAGGGGGAAAAGGAGGAAGTAGTGAAGAAAGATTAAAGAGCAAAAGGAAGAGAGGGAGAGAGAGGAAAAAAAAAAAAAGTAGAAGAAAAGCAGAACGAAGAATGGAAGAGAAAGGTGGAAAGGACAAAAAGAAAACATTCAATTCGTACGAAATGATCGAAATGTTACATTCATCCCACGAGGATGAAGGGTTCCCAGGTGGAAAATCAGTCTTTCCTCCCTTCTCTTCCTGGATAGATCATCGCCATTGCACTTGATGGCGCCCATCACTTTGAAATCTTCAACCGAGTGGCCGGGGAGGTTGAAATGGCGTGCAACAGGCAAGCCACTTGTGTTCAGACGTATGGAACGTAGATGTTCAGTAACCCGGTCCGCTAGACGCCGCTTGGTTTCGCCCACGTACAGTAGATTGCAGGCCTTGCAACAAATCACGTAGATTACATTCTCCGTCGTGCAGGTGAAATTATCATGGATGGTGAAATTGCCCTTGGGGCCACTGATGTTACGTTCTGTAGAAAGACGGGAGCATGTCTTGCATCGTGGGCGGAGGCAAGGACAGGAATCTAGGTCTCTGTCAGCAGGTTGGACTCTGGTGTGGTTTGAATGGACCAAGGTTGATTTCAGGCTTTTGTCCTTCCTGAACGCTGTCAGAGGGGGTTCGCTGAAAATGTGAGAAGTTGAGGGGTTGTCACTCAGCAACTTGAAATTTTTCTTGATGGTAGACGCGAGTCTAGCATTCGGCTCATTATACGTTAACACCAGGGGAACGCGGGATGATGCCTTTTTCTCACGTCATTTCAACCTCCCCGGCCACTCGGTTGAAGATTTCAAAGTGATGGGCGCCATCAAGTGCAATGGCGATGATCTATCCAGGAAGAGAAGGGAGGAAAGACTGATTTTCCACCTGGGAACCCTTCATCCTCGTGGGATGAATGTAACATTTCGATCATTTCGTACGAATTGAATGTTTTCTTTTTGTCCTTTCCACCTTTCTCTTCCATTCTTCGTTCTGCTTTTCTTCTACTTTTTTTTTTTCCTCTCTCTCCCTCTCTTCCTTTTGCTCTTTAAACTTTCTTCACTACTTCCTCCTTTTCCCCCTTTTCTTCTTTTTTTTTTCTTTCCGTTGTGCTTCATCTTCCTCTCTTTATTTTCTTTTTTCCTCTCCCCCCCTCTCTCTCTCCCTCTTCCCCCCCCCTTTTTTTTTTTTTTTCAGTTCAGTTCAGTTCAGTTCAGTTTATTTATTTCAATCATAAAAATATAAAAATATAATACAAAAGTAACATGAGTCAATCATAATTATACATTTGGAAATCATGATGAAATAGGAGACTATAAGGAAGTGTCGAAAACTTGTAAGCAATAGTCCCCTGATGTACTTAATGGATAACAGAATTTATGGTTTACACGTTACTCAGAAGAAAAAAAAATCTATATGATATTAACACATTAGAAATACACAACGATCAACACACACAAACCCTCACACGCGCGCAAACACACACACAATATACATACATGTAGCATGGGGAAAATATATAATTATAACAGTGAGTAGATTTGAAAGAGTTAAGTATAATACGAAGAGATCAATTGTCTCTTCAAATGAGCCTTAAATGAAGACAAAGTAGTGCATAATCTTAGTTCATCAGTTAATTCATTCCAAATACGGGGACCATTATGTCGAACAGAGTTGAGCATAGATTGGGTAGAAACCTTTTGATAATGATAATTGGAACATGAGCGAGTATTATATGAATGAACAGATTTATTAAGAATAAACATTTGGGAAACTCTTTTAGGTGAATTATTATTAGAAATGTTGTACATCATGATAGCACTTTGGATATTGTGTATATCATAAATATTGAGGGTGTTTAAGCGAAAGAACAAAGGACGTGAACGAGCTTGGTAATGGGAATTAGTACAAATTCGTAATGCTTTCTTTTGAAGTTTATATAGAGGTTCTAATATTGTTGTTCCCACACCGGCCCAGGTGATATTACAATAATATAAATATGGTAAAATTAAACAATTATATAACATAAACAATACTTTTTCAGTTAGTGTTACACGTAATTTACAAAGAACACCAATATTTTTAGCTATTTTGTTTGTGATATATAATCGATGACCCTGAAAGGATAGAGTGTCATCTAAGAGGATACCAAGAAATTTAACTGTAGAACAAACATTCAGATTTACATCATTTATAGTTATTTTTATATCATTAACATTATAAGGATTGGATTTATTATGAAAATAAAGTACACTTGTTTTGTCATAATTTATAATCAATTCATTAGCATTAAACCAATCAGCAACTTTTTCTAATTCTTTATTTACTTCTGTCATTAATTTACCAAAATCATTATGAGATGCAATAATATTAGTGTCATCTGCAAAGAAAACAAAATGGAAAAATGAGGAAACAGAACAAAGATCATTGATGTAAATCAGAAATAGGAGAGGACCCAGTATGGAGCCCTGTGGGACTCCACAATGGATCCTCTCTCTGTGACTAACAAAGTTATTGTATGACGTAAATTGATGACGATCACTTAAGTAATTCCTAAACCAATCCCACGCAATACCACGTATACCACAATTATTTAATTTAGTAAGGAGAATATCGTGATTAATAACATCAAAGGCTTTGGATAGATCAAGAAACAAACCCAATGTATGCAATTTATTATTCAATTTATTTAGAATGTGATCGTGTAGGTCAATTAAAGCATGTCCACAAGATGAATTACTTCTAAAACCATATTGAGAATCATTCAAAATATTATATTTATTAATATGACTTAAAAGCCTATTGTAAATTAATTTTTCCAGTATCTTAGAAAAGCAGGGGAGTAATGATATAGGTCGGTAATTAGAAAATAAGTGAGCATCACCTTTTTTAAATATGGGTATAAGTTTTCCTACTTTAAAATTTTTAGGGACTTTTCCTGACAAAAAGGAAAGATTACATATATGAACAAGTGGTTTAGCAATGAAATGTATAACATGTTTTATAATATACTGACTAATTCCTTCAAAATCTCTGCTTTTAGTTGAATTGAGTTGCTGAACAATATTAATTATTTCTGTTTCATTAGTTCTCTCTCTTCTTTCTTTGTGACGTGTTTTCTCTCTCTCTCTCTCCTCTTAACTTTCTTTACCATGGTTGCGAGAGTTTCCATGGAGCTTTGTCCCTTTTAGCGCTTCTCCTTTTTTGTTTTCTTTTTCTCTTCTTTTATGACGTTTCATTACGCCTCTATCTCTATTACTTTCTCTCTTTCTCTCTCTCTCTCTCTCCTCTTTAACTTCTTTTACCATGGTTGCGCGAGTTTCCATGGAGCTTTCTCCCTTTCTGCGCTTCTGCTCTATTACGCCTCTATATCTTTCTCTTTCTCTCTCTCTCTCTCTCCTCTCCTTCCTGATCTCTACCATGGTTGCGCTGGTATCTATGGAGCTTTTGCGTTTTTTTGGGGGTTTTTTTTGCGCTTCACGCTCTTTTGTGTACCTATCTAATAATTTTTCATCATTTCCTGATGAAGGCCTATGGCCGAAAATTCGAATTTTTTCATCGTATACGGACTTTTCATTCCTATTTTGTCTATATATATATATATATATATGAGAAAATGAACTAAATCAGCAATAGTGCTCAACAGAATAGGAGCTACATTAAATGAATTTGGGTTTGTTTCAAAAAACAGTAACCATATCTAATTCAACATAGTTTTAAATAGATAAATACATATTACAAACTAAATACAAATCATATGCCAGTCATACAAATTGTTTCGCCCAAGGGCTCTTCAGTGACTGGAAAGAGTGGTTATTTTACATCATGTCTTATACTCCTCTTACAAAGGGAGTAGTTTCATAGAGAGCAGACCTGCCAAATGTTACGAATTCCTCCTCTCACGTTGCTTTTGTTACTTTTGTTACGCATTTAAACAAAAGAAATTCGTACTAATTGGCAGCTCTGAGCATAAGCCATATGCTAAGCCAGGAAATACACCCCTCTACGTCCATGTTGAATCAAACCATCCTCCTTCGATCATCAAGCGTATACCTCAATCCATAGAAGCACGCCTGTCGAATGTATCCAGCACACCGGAAATCTTCAACGAAGCGAAAGCGCCATACGAGAAGGCACTACGAGATGCCGGTCACAACACCACACTCAACTACATGCCGCCAAACAATCCAAACCCAAACACAAAGAAGCAACGGAAGCGCAACGTCACGTGGTTCAACCCGCCTTTTAGTAGACATGTGAAGACCAACATAGGGAAGAAGTTTCTCTCCTTAATTTCGATTCACTTCACTGAAAACCATCCTCTGCGGAAGATATGTAACAAAAATACTCTCAAATTAAGTTACAGCTGCATGACGAACATTGCAGCAGCTACAAAAACCCACAACAACACGATCGTCAATGAACCAACACCGGAAGTCAACACTTGCAACTGCCGCCAAAAGCAAGACTGCCCTCTACCCGGAAGATGTACATCGAAAGACATAGTCTACAAGGCCACCGTTACCACGCAGGACGACGAGAAACACTACATCGGCCTGACTTCGACATCATTCAAGACACGATACGCTCTCCACAAGACATCATTCAAGAACAAATCTAAACGACACAGCACAGAACTCAGTAATTACATTTGGTCGCAGAAAGAACAGGGTACCCCATATAGTGTAAGGTGGGAGATCATCCAACATGCCCGTCCATACTCACCCAAATCAAAGAAATGTAGCCTCTGTCTAGCCGAGAAGTTCCACATCATCACCGCTGACAGAGCTACATGTTTGAACTCCAGAAGCGAGTTATTTTCCACATGCAGACACAGGAAGAAACACCTGTTATCTGGGTATGGTTAACCCCCCCCCCCCAACCCCCCCCTCCCGCTATCCCACCTCCCCCTTCCTCCCGCTATCCCACCTCCCCCTTTCTCCCACTGTATGCCTTATCACGCCCCCAAATTGACCCATTTTTCCACCCTACAAATTTCTTGTATTGTATACAATGTACAATGGGTTCACCCATTCAAATAAACTATTCTCTCAGAGCTGCCAATTAGTACGAATTTCTTTTGTTTAAATGCGTAACAAAAGTAACAAAAGCAACGTGAGAGGAGGAATTCGTAACATTTGGCAGGTCTGCTCTCTATGAAACTACTCCCTTTGTAAGAGGAGTATAAGACATGATGTAAAATAACCACTCTTTCCAGTCACTGAAGAGCCCTTGGGCGAAACAATTTGTATGACTGGCATATGATTTGTATTTAGTTTGTAATATGTATTTATCTATTTAAAACTATGTTGAATTAGATATGGTTACTGTTTTTTGAAACAAACCCAAATTCATTTTATATATATATATATATATATAAAACAGTTATTTTTGTACATATTCCTGCAAACTGGAAGATCTGAAAATATCATTTTTGTCAATTATCTACTGCAGATCAACCCTTCAAAAAAACAAGAGATCCATTATTGTCCGACATTCAGAAAAGCATTTTCATGAACATTTCATTTAAATATATCAATTAAATTTTACAATTAATAACTTGTATTCCAATAATCACAAGTATGACACATCTACTTCCAATCTCCTGTTATGTTTTGTTCTCTACGGTCATCAAAATATGGTTTTTTTCTGTTACAAATCATTGTACAACAAAACAAACTGATATTAAAAGTTAAATAAACATTTTCAAACACAACAAAAATTTATAATAAAACTTTTCAAATGTACCTTCCTTGTGTAATCTCTCCAAAGTTTTCCAGCTCACTCGTCTGTTTTCCACATTCTTAGGATCATCTGTCTTGAGTTTCTGAGTGCCAGGCCAGTGTATGAGGTAGAGGTCAAGATATTCTACCTGTAGTTTCTTCAATGAAAGTAGACATGCATCATATGCCTTTTCACCCTGGTCTGCTGGAGCTGGATTATTTAACACAGAAAATGAAAGAATATGTGTTAGAGTAGATCATCCTGTCTGTAAATGTGAGTTTATGCACAGCTTCATGCAATGCTCAAACATTCAGGTTCACAATTCACAATATAATGATAAATAATAAGGACTAACATTTCATCTGTAGGAAGGATAGGATATTTTAAACATTTAAGAAACAATTAAGGGAATTAAATGATCATATGAGTCTATTGCTGACTTTACGTTTAATAAAGGTTGGTGAATTATAAATTAAATTGTTAAAAACTTTCAAAAATAGTCCACTAGATTGACATTATTTATACAGGGCAAGACATTTAAGAATTTTGTCATAATTAATAAGGAAATGCGTCACATCATTTATACGGATAAGTTTTACTCATTAAAGTAAAACTGAATCTTAAACTGACAATATAAAAATTTGAAACACTCCTCACTTGTGTGTGCAGACCCTTGTAAAAAAAGAAATTAGTATATATATACATGTATCTTACAAATATTCATGAGGAACTTAACATAATGATCATCACTTGATCACAAGCTGAATACTACTACACATGAACATTTTCAGTGAATTATATATAAAATGATAATTACAAATATTTCCTAATTTGTTTCTGCTCACCTAATTTACTTGTGATAAAGATATCAAACCTTGAAAGTCCATATTTTGGAAGAAGCTCTTTCAAAGCAAGTCCAATTTCTTCTTCATTCCTGTAAACTTTAGCTGTGTCTAGCAATATAAAGAAAAGTTTGATAAAATACAATTACTTCAATATTATCATGATTTTCAAAATACAACATTATCATTACCACTGCTGGTAATTTACCAGCAATTAAGAGGTATAGTGACAATTGACAAGTACGTTTAAGTACTGGTACACAAATAACTAAACTAACTAGCCAACTAAAAAATTAATGGAGATTCAGATGTCTTGTGGAATAAAACGTACAATCCTGTATGGTTGAACATACATTGACAAAATATAAAAGTCTATTTTCTGTTCATAATTGTAGTTGAAAATGCAGTAGAGACTCCATTAAATTTAATGCAAACTATGATGTATCAGTTTCTGAATCTGAACACATAGTTCTTTGGAATATTTGAATTTTGATCCTGGCACTGGCACCTTACAACAGTTTGATGAATGTTCATCATCTTACCAATAAGACGATATCCATGTTTTAAAGCTGTATCAAGGCATTCGTAGATTGTGTCCGCACCTCTCATACAGTAAGTTCCAACTGTAAATTAAAGGTCAAAGAAACATGGGAGTGGTTGTTAGACAAGTTACAATGGAATTGAGAAACGGATACAATGATCTTAACTAAAGTTAGAGTAGACTGAAAAATCAGTCTATTTCGTTTGGGGAGATGCTCAGCTGAGACTACATCTGGCTTCACAGGGTCTTGGAGGAGCAGTGAGGAGAGCCTCAGAAGTAAACAAAATTTTTAGGAAACTCCATGGAAGAAAAAAAAGGTTATCAAATATTTTGGGCTATCTCTACAGTCCAACAAGCAAACAAAAACAATTTGCCCCCTCACCAAAGAAAATAAAAATCTGCCACTGTGTTCTTATCATTTGCTTTCAACATGATTAATTTCACGCTTTCCTCATTTCATTCAACAGACATGCATGGAGTTCAACTTGACCTCTCATCGTGATTTTATAAACTCCTTGAAGTACAATATTTAACCTACTAGCAGAAGCAGCCCGTGGACATCCACGGGGGCTAGCTGTGTTTATGATTAATCACTGTACCGTATATTTGTTACAATAATCAAGTGAATAAATAAAAAAGTCGGGTAAAGTTATTTTTACCAAGAAGTATTTACAACATGTGCATTGGTGGATCCAGGGGGGGGGGGGGTACTTCCGGCCCTTGCCCTCCCCACCCCCCTTTTAGAAGGAAAGTATGCATTTTGACCATAGATGATCCGCCCTTTTGTCGATTGTGCCCCGCCCCCTTTTATAATGAAACCTTCTTTTTTTTGCTTGTCAGAGAATTATGGAGGGACCCCCATAACCACCTCCTCCTGAGCGAATTTTGTAGGTCTGACGAAAAAAAAAAATTCTCGCCACCCCCCCCCCCCCCCCCCCCCGGTCTGCCTTTTCCAAAAGTTGACAAACCTGCAGTTGTGTTCCCCGCCTTATACTAAATTCTGGATCCGCCCCTGATCATGAGAGTATGTCTTATTTATCCAAAGCTTGCATGAGTTCTGAAGAAAATATAATAATGTTCGAGTAGAATATCCATGCATAGACCTAGAGGGAGCGATTTGATCTTGCCATGTTTCTGTGGTTTAATACTCAGAGAAAATAAGGCCATGAAAACATAACATCCATAGCGGTACGTCCCCTGTAAAGGATGCAAAAATGAGAAAAAATGAATTTGTCATTTTATTTTCAGGGGGATTATGGCCCCCTATGATGGGTCTTGGGAGGACCGACGGATTGACTTTCCCCTACTACCCCCCCCCCCTCCCGCTCCCCCCCCCATTCCATTGTCATCCCATCACCCCCAACGCGAGGGAGAAGGGATTAATATCATTATACGTATTCATATCATAGTGGAAATATTTTCGAAGGAATTTTCTTATCAGATTTTCTGATAAAGTGTCAAATTAGGGTCTGTGCTTGCAGACTATACCGTACTGGTAGCGAACGTAGTGAAACCATAGAGTTACATACACACTAAACTGTGTGTGTGACCATGAAGCTTCAAATGATGTAACTCTATGCGTAATGTACCTGTATGACCTGTACACGTGCGAACGATCTAACACGTGTGTATAATACTGTACTGTACATTGAAGCCATCCATGCATGCGGATATGGCCACGCTGTTCTAATTTGTCATACCTCCCCTTCACAGGTAAAGTAAGGTAATGTAACTCTATGCGTAATGTACCTGTATGACCTGTACACGTGCGAACGATCTAACACGTGTGTATAATACTGTATAATACTGTACTGTACATTGAAGCCATCCATGCATGCGGATATGGCCACGCTGTTCTAATTTGTCATACCTCCCCTTCACAGGTAAAGTTCATTATACGTATTCATATCATAGTGGAAATATTTTCGAAGGAATTTTCTTATCAGATTTTCTGATAAAGTGTCAAATTAGGGTCTGTGCTTGCAGACTATACCGTACTGGTAGCGAACGTAGTGAAACCATAGAGTTACATACACACTAAACTGTGTGTGTGACCATGAAGCTTCAAATGATGTAACTCTATGCGTAATGTACCTGTATGACCTGTACACGTGCGAACGATCTAACACGTGTGTATAATACTGTACTGTACATTGAAGTATTCATATCATATTATACGTATTCATATCATAGTGGAAATATTTTCGAAGGAATTTTCTTCTTATCAGATTTTCTGATAAAGTGTCAAATTAGGGTCTGTGCTTGCAGACTATACCGTACTGGTAGCGAACGTCGTGAAACCATAGAGTTACATACACACTAAACTGTGTGTGTGACCATGAAGCTTCAAATGATGTAACTCTATGCGTAATGTACCTGTATGACCTGTACACGTGCGAACGATCTAACACGTGTGTATAATACTGTACTGTACATTGAAGCCATCCATGCATGCGGATATGGCCACGCTGTTCTAATTTGTCATACCTCCCCTTCACAGGTAAAGTGTATGGGTTGGGCTGAGCATGAAGCTACAAACCCGCTTCATGGGTTGGCAGAATTATTAGGCTTACTCCCTGCAGAAATTCAATGTTTAAAAATGAATTTATGAAATATGGACGGCACGTCAGCCCTTAAGAAGTGCCTCCCACCACTCTAAGAACCATTCCCCACCCGTGGGTACCAAAAGGCGGGGACCGAAAGGGCCAGGGGAGGAGCCTATTTGAACCAAAAAAAGAGCCCCAAATCCTTAGTGTATTATATTAATAGATGTTGTGTTAACAAAAAAGGGAAAAATTCAAAATATTTAGTTTGTTGGAGACCATTATGCAATATAATGACAGTAAGTAAATAAGGAGATAATTCATAAAAGTTGCACAAACTCTTGCCCAAAATCTGAATTTTGTTTCTTTAAAGTAGAACGTTAAGGATTTTAAATATTGGCTTAATACTTATTATTGCATAGATGGCATAAATTAAACAAGGTTATCCAAATTCAACACTTGGAAACATTTGAAGTAATGATTATTATCAATTATAAAACGGTAAAATACAGCCCCCGATATAGCAGCTGAAGAGCTCCTCGAACGCTGCTGAGATATGTGACGACACACCATGGACCAGTCCTGTCTAAGCAGACGATGTCCCATAACATCTTACACATTTTTCAGAGCCTATTTTGTCATCTCCTCTTCACTTATTTCTCTTCCTTCACTAGCGTCAGTCTTAATGTTAGTCTGTTGCCTCACTCTTAACTTCGTGTATGGTATTATTTTGATGAAAAATGCAGCGTTAAAAAAATAAAGGAATCAGTCACTTGTAAACAAAATAAGACGCCATTGTATTTTCAGCTGCTTGCACCGGGCATGTTCGGCGTTTCAAGAGGGAACGAATACCATCCTGCTATTATTCGGAGGGCTTTTCAATTTGAAAGTGGGGTTTATTTCATTGATCATTGACCCTTCTCCTGTGTATTTACAATCAAAGGGTTTTAGCTATCAGAATCAGTTTCACTTTCCCTTTGTAATGGTGTGAAATAAGGTCATGTTTAAATACACCAAACTCTTTATAATTTGATAAATAATTGCATTGCAATTACGTTCATTCATTATAGGACGTCGTCTGCTTAAGCAGGATCGATCCCTTGTGTGACGACATCAAAACATCGCTATATTTCTGGCGAATCCTCGGATATTCCAGATGCTGAGAAGAGCTTCTATTTGTGTTGTTTTTATAATCATCAGATACGCAGTTGACATAAAACTTATACGATTGCCATCTGTAAGCTTCCCAGTTTCTAGTGATACATTAATTGCCATATTTGTGATTTTCTTTGAATATCTACTTTAACAGTAATCCAAACTTAATGCAGTGGCGGATCAAGGCAGGGTCGCGCCTCCCCCCTTAATTTTTCTGTTGTGTGATTTTTAAAATAAATTCTTCAGACCACCTTAAATAAAGCGCAGGCTTTTCGTAAGTTTCCTTTGGTTTCATTACCAAGTATATCGTTAATAGTAGCACACCACACTTTATTGTAAGAAGCACCCCTCCCCTTACTTCAAGATTTTAATCATGATAAAGCGTGAATTTAGATTGGTACCGAGGCTAAGCCTAAAGTTTAAGGAAAGTATAGTTCAGGTACTTTTCATTTAATGATCCACGAGCGTGCCCGCGTGTACAGTATAATACAAGCCATACATGTTGTAGAACCAACCATGAGAAAGGCCCCAGAGGGGATTGGCGAAGATGACCACAGAGAGGAAAAGTCACATAGTTTGTCATTCGTTCATCTTAATGATGCATCAACTTCCCTAATTGAATCATTTTCTGGTGATGCCTATATTCTCTTACATGTGTAGGTAAACAGAGTTGTAAACATGTGTTGAGAATGCAAATGCAGCCAATAATGATGATCACAGAAAGGAAACCTCTGCCGTCGCCCATATAACATCTGGTAAAGACAAGGAAATCAGTGGCGCTGTAGAGCCAACAGATATGTATCTACTGTGGGGTATGATCTAGATCTTCAACTACAAGATAAATGTGATTTCGGAGCAATTTGTGTAAGAAGAAATTTGATAATAGCGTGCCTAACATTGTTTTTAGAATATAGACAAAAAAAATATATTTCATTCAGGGATATGCTCAGCTGAGACTATGTCTGGCTTCACATAGCCTTGGTGGAGCAGTGAGGAGAGCCTCAAATTAAAAGTAGAAAAAAATTCCTTTAAACTGAAGTGGCGTGACCCGGGATGGCTGGTGGCCACCACCATCCCACATCCGACCTTTCCCCAAATTTCCAAACAATTAGCTTTTCCCAGTTATACATGTACAAGCTTATCTGAAGAAAACGTTGTACTCCAGACTAGCTTTTACGGGTGAATAGGCTTCAATAGCTTTTGTGTGTATCAACAGGCCCTTTTCCAGGCTAGATCATTCATACAGGAGAGGAAAATAATTCTTTAAAATTTCACTTTCAAGTCTGAATCCATACATTTGTGGCAAAGTAAGAGTTGAAGAGTCCCTGAATCAGGTAATCTAGCAAATTTAAGAAAATTAAATGTTGTTGTCTGCTTTTGACTGCTGCAACAGTGAATATTGGACAGTCCCACATAGGCAAGGGCCTATGAGTGAGCTTTTCCTGCATGTCTACATTGATACTAGCCTCATGAAAATGTGTCTGAAGAAGCTTCCCAATCAGGGCATCGCTAGAGGGGAGGTGTGGGGGAGGGGGTGTCACACCCCCACTCAAAATTGCTGTTGGCAAATGCGCCACCTGTCGGCAAAAAAAAAAGAAGGGCAAAAAGCAGGGGAAGCTAGAGGAAAGGGAAAAGGAGAAAAGAGAAAGAAGGAGAAAAGAGAAAGGAGAAGAAAAAAGAAAAGAAGAAGGAAAATTAAGGGAAAGGAAAAGAAAAAAGAAAAGGGAAAGGAAAAGAAAAAAAAACAGAAAGAAAAAATGGAAAGGAAAAGGGAAGGAAAGAAAAAGAAGAAAAAAGAAACTGGCCATTTTTTTTGCTCGCTCGCAAAAACATTGGAGAGTTAACCTGTTGACTACTGAATTACATATCTCTCATAGGCTTAATACAGGAGCCACCCGGTTCATGTTGTCTATGAGTTAATATTCGGGCAATATGCTGCAGACCCCCCCCCCCCCCGGATTTTCAAAGTTCCGATATTAGGGCAACCACCACTTCATATTCAGGCAGTGAGGGTCCCAGACCGTCCCAGATAATTATGTAGCTTGTGTAGATTCACATTTTCACTATGAAAAATCCCAAAAATTCGCTCACTGGCTTCACTCACTCAAATTTAGAAATTGAAAAGTTGATATTTGTGCAGAAGTCCTCAGCCCCTCCTTGCGAAAATGGGCCTGTATGATCAAGATCTCTAACTGACATACATCTGCCATTCTGTGATTTTCTTTTATTTTTTGCGGGGGGGGGGGGGGGAGATTAGGGTGCATAATCTTTGTCACCAAATGTGGGTGTTACACACCCCAAAAAAATTGTTGGCATTCTCGTGAAATAAGCCACCCCGCGTACACTTTGTACATGCATGACATGCAGTTTATTGCGTGTAAATGCCTATGACGGCTTACAGTTTCTGACAGTTTACAGCTTCTGAGTTGCCTAGGTCAAGCTAAACCGAGAAGTTTGCTCAAAGTACCGAGCTGGACTGGCAAGATTTTGCCTTTTGGGCGAGGGGCGTTGTGGCGTGCGCCTGTAATCCAGCTACCAGTGGAAGTTATAAACTGATTCAGCGGACCCAGGTTCGAGACTGAGTCACGTCTTTCGGCACTGTTCGGATGGTGACGTTAAAGGTCGGTCCCCCCCCCCCCCCCCCCCCCCGTTTTAGCGACGCCCTGCCCAATCAACTGCCAATGGCATGAATGGTCAATGGCAATGGAATGCACAATGTTATTGTTATTGTCATTGTTAATCATACTCATAACATACTCACGACCAAAAATGGGTAGAACTGGATCAGCCATTCAGCTAAAAAAGTCAGGACAAGCAGTGTCAATATGAACGGAAAATTCAGTTTGATTGTGGCTAACTAACTATGCATGATCATGATGATCAACCATCAATGTTAACATTCTAATTTCCATTGTTTCAGACATGTCAGAAGCTTCTTAAATTTAAAAGATCTAGGCAGACGTGTTTCCCGATGTCGATGTCTTCTTCTCAACGATTCTCCTCGGCCTCCTCAGCGCAGCTACTGAGCTAGCTAGCTCCATGTACTATGTAGGCCTAGTTAGCTTTTGGCTTTCGCTGGACCTGGACAGATACGGTATGCACAAAAAAAGTGTAGTTTGTAAGGCCAGGAGCTCCACCGCCGCGCCGACCGGCCAGCCGTTAATTGGCGGTGCGGTGGAGCTCCTGGCCCTAGCCCTGCTGGGAATTACCATATGCAGTTTGTATTACGGCGCACATGTATGCATATCAGTCAGTGCTAGTGGTAACCATATGAATTCCCGCGAGTGAGTTGTGGAAAACTGTCTTTAAAGATACCGTACTTTAATCTGTGGAGCCAAGCCTTTTAATAGTATCAAGACAGATTACCCTCAGGTACTTCCGTAGTACATTTGGCAGGCGTAACTCGGTATACTGATCCTATGCAGTTCGTAAACACCGGTTTTCCCTATTTGTTGGTTTGAAAATTTATATGGCATGGGCATGGGTGTGCTGTTTTCATATTTGTTTTTCAAATAACATGCAGTGTTATCATGTTGGTCCACTATGATGATAACTGATTTGGATTATTTAATGCCATGTCCAATGGATACAAGGATGGGAAATAAAATGGGCAGTATAAGTATTAACGACATTTATGGGAATGATAAGGTATATGCCATATGGCATATAAGTTCAGACGAATAGTTTGGAAGCATGGGGATTGGATATAGGCCTAGTATTTGAAACAGATGGGAATGCAATGAAGGCAATCACAGAGTATAGTTTTAATTTGCGACAGTTATATAAATGAATCGAGAAATATCATGTCAAATTTATAGTTTATGCACAAGTAGAGTGGATGGAAAACTAATTTTGATAACAGAAATTAGATGTTGTCTCTAATGATTAATGAGTAAATACAGAAACGTGTTAAATAGATTGTCTTATGGGAAATGGTCGGAATTTTGATTGAAATTGGATGTCAATTGCAGGCATATCGTTTGGTTTGGTAAGTTTGAAAAGATTAATAGATGATATGAATGAACGTATACCCTGGGATTCGGTAACTTTCTGGAGGCTAGATTTAATAAATTGTTGAATTTTGATATCTGTCTTGTATAATGATGTTCAGATCGAAGGATAAATAAATAGCCAGGCATAGAAAGGTTAATTTTCAACTATAATGCTATTATGTTGACTGAATACTCCCATTTACGAAAGTGTATGGCCATAGGCCTACGCTTTAATCTAATACTGAGTCTATGGGGGAAAATGAGTCTGGAATAGACTGATATCAATAAGATCAATTTCAAGCTTTATGTTACAGGGCTTGATAGGCTTCATCTCTACACGTCTGTAAAATTTCATTTACAATGCACACACACACACGCACCCTCGCACACACCCCACACACACGGCCGAGCGACATCAGAGATCGACATGTACCACAATATATACGCGTGCTTTATTTCGGGACTGAGTACTCTTTGTATTTATACTCTTTGGTGAAGCTAAAATCCCACTGCCTGCACTGCACATATCGCATGCACTAGTATACAGCATCTATATATGCGCTCTATATACTGTACTTCCATGATATGACTCGACTGGCAGCAGCAGCACGGCGTCAAGTCCTAGCTTACCCAGTGGCCAAGTCCTCGCAGTAGCAGCCTGGCTAGCTGGATCTGGAGAAAGCAGTTCATGTATACATATAGCGCCTTAACTTAAGAAAGCACCGGCATCAACGAGACAGTCTTTATAAAATTTTCAATCCCATTTGTATGTGGTCAAAACAAGATGAGTGCTGGAAGTAGCAGATTATCCGTAGCTTCACAATTTTTCATGGACGATGATGGAGGAGAGGGTCAAAGCATTTCTGATCGGGTGAAAACTGAATTTAATGACTTTTCTTTCTGTTTTAATTTTTCCCTTAATTCTGAGCTAGAATTTGCTACTAAAAGTTTCTTGATAATAGCCTAGGGAAATCCAACCTTTGTAAAGCAGAAAAAAACCCCTAAAAAAACAGGATGGTGAAAGTTTGAAAGAAATTGGACGAATAACATGAATAATCAACATCAACTGCGTAGCTAGGATTTAATTTAAGAGGGGGTGCGATTGTGAGCATGCGTTTGCCCACTCCTGCACGAAAGCTCTGACGGTTGAGCGAATATGAGAGAAAGATAACGGCTCGTAGCACTTTTTTTAGGCGGAAAGTTCGATGTCCTGTTAGTCGACTGCTTTTCAAATTATTTTGGATACAATACAATACTGCATGTATGTAACGGGTGGGCGCAGGTAGCCAGGATTAGCTTCGTGAGTGTAAAAAAAAAAAAATTGGCTATACGCCTTTTACATCACGAAGCCAGGCGTTTTTCCCCAGCAATCTAAATGCGCACGGGTTAGCAGGACATAAAAATGCCCTGAAATAACACTTTTCTGATAACTCCCGCGACCGACAGGCCCTTCCCCACAGCGTTTCCTCCTAGGGAAACTTTTTGAATTAGTATGTGTTTTTGATCGTACATATTTTTACAAAAAAATCAAAAAAAAGAGCATAAGAAATTTCCGAGAACTCGCCAGTGTTTGTATATCCATGCCTCCTCTTGTCATGCAGATATAAAATGGCGGCTGTGTGCGACGGCACGCGATACAACCATAATTGAAACTATACGTCGCCGACAGCTGTCGGTCAGTCGTGGGAGTTATCAGAAAAGTAATATTTCAGGGCATTTTCATGTCCTGCTAACCCGCGCGCATTTAGATTGCTGGGGAAAAACGCCTGGCTTCATGATGTAAAAGGCGTATAGCCAATTTTTTTTTTTTTTTTACACTGTGCCTAGCTAGGCGCAGGGAGGGGGGAGTTTCCCCTTCCCACGTGAAGTGCAAAAACTTTGACGTTTTAGCAAATTTGGAGAGAAAGATAATGGCTCGTAGGGACGTAACACCTTTTTAGGCATTATCGCTCCAGCCTTTTTTTTTAAACTGGCGTTTGGGCAGTAGAGGCGCACAACCAATATCGGAAACTGCTTCCTATTTGGGAGACTTTACTTTGTCAGAGACTTTGTCAACATTTTTGGTAGCCTATTAAAGGGAATACCTCGGCTCAAAATGAAAATGTGATAAGCTGATTGATCATGAAAAATTACCCCTTTTGACTGTCTACTCTAAAATCCACCAACATTTTTGTTATGATCCACACACAGAACAAATGAGCTTCTGACCTCAGTGAGGCAAAAGTTTGGCTGAGAGGAACTGCCTTGTTGATGTTTCTTTTGTCCTTTTGTAAGCTAAGACTCCAATATGGGAGACGGCTCCCAAATCAGAAACAGTCTCCAATATTGGCCATGCGCCCCCCCCCCTTCCCCCCGTCTACACACTGGCGAATAATAAAGTTATAAATGTTTGAATAATCAAATCACCTGAAAAATCCAATGCCAATGAAT
Source organism: Heliocidaris erythrogramma (assembly GCA_025617745.1). NCBI lineage: Eukaryota > Metazoa > Echinodermata > Echinoidea > Camarodonta > Echinometridae > Heliocidaris > Heliocidaris erythrogramma. Next base: position 19,774,931 of record CM046855.1, on the reverse strand, counting down.
AACTCTGATTGTGAACATGGTGAATATCAAATTGGCAATTTGGTCAGGTGATTGTGACCACTAAAATGTTGTATTTCTGGTTTGCTTCGGATTGTCTTTTCCCTCAGGGGCATTAGAATTCCTACTCACAATATATTGTAGATACCATATTTTCATAGATCCTCATAAAGAGAACAATATCCTACCAAGTAGACATCTAAGTTAGACCCTAGTCATTTTTTTTGTGTTGATGAAAAATAGAGTTGTCTGCCACTATATTGATGGCAGTGACAGTGGGCCAATTTCCCATATACTGTATGTATAGTGATTACAACTTTGAACTTTGAAATATTCATGACTTTCATATTGCTTGTCTGATTTCATTCAAACTTTCACCAATATGCTTTCTTTCAGAGTAATTGGCATTAAGGTTTTATTTCCATATAAAGTTGATAAGCCAGGGCAATCCAACCTTAGTAATTATACTGTAGTTGATTTGTGTGAAAGCCAAAAACAAGAGGAAGAGGATCAGGATGGTAAAAGTTTGAAAGTAATCAGAAGAATAATAAGCATGATATTAAGAATATTTGATTGATGTGATCACTAAAAACTGAGTTGAATCTCAAATTGACGGTTTGGCAGGTCAGACGATAAAGTTGCTATCCATCACTATATCACATATACAGCTAATTTTAAATTCCCATATATGTAAAGTGATTACACCTTTTAAAAAAATTGTAAGTTTCTAATATTCTAACCTTTCTTTATAGTTGTCTGATCTTGTTCAAATTTTTTACCAAACTTCTCTAATTTTTCCGCTTTCTTTTGTTAGGTCAATTAGTGCTGCAAAGTTTGTCCATAATTGTTTTGTTGTGCAAATATAGGTCTGCTGTATTCATGCTATTATTATAGCATACCGGTACACCATCCACTTCACATGGGCAGCAAAGATTTTCTTTACTTCCCAGAGTGAAGCAAGCACTGATATCAAATGAGGAAATGCAGCAATAATCTTCATTTCTTTCTCCGTACAGGTAGTTGACTTGCTGCAGCAAACCCACTCTCTACCCAAGGATTCCCAGAAGATCAACAACTTGAGACATGTCCAAGAACTCATTATCAACAAGGATCCATCTCTACTCGACAATTTCCTGGATGTGAGTTCTCGATTCTTTACTATACTTTGTACGATACAACCATTGGAAGACCAAGCCTAAGAATAATCAGATTCATTTCAAGCCTATTGGAAATCTATGTTACATGAAAAGTAACGCATGTTCAGTTGATCATATAAACTACAAATCACTAAGATAAATTAAGGTATGTATTGTAAAGATCAGAATATGATTTGGAAGGCCATGGAATTATAAGTGTTGAATGAGAATTTTTTATCCTTTTTTTTTCCCCTTCTTCTCTGTGCAGGAAGTTCTTCAGTTCCAGTTTGACGAGTCTGTGGAAGTTAGAAACTTTGTCCTCAGCTTTGCAGAATGTGCCTGGTGAGCAAATTTTTGTTTGATTAACTTAACTCCTCTTGAATCCCACAAGAAATGTTGTACCGTGTGTTCAGACAAAGAATGATCCATTTCATCATCCTGAAAGAGAAACAAGTATGTATTTTGAGTTTTTCTCTTGTGGTAGAATTCTCATTAACAATGAGAGAATCGATTAAAATTTTACCCTGAAAAGTTTATCAGTGATGATTGTTCTTAAATATTTTGGCACAGGAAAGGTTAATGAAAAAAAATGTGAAATGCAAATGTGTTCATTCAATATTTCAATATGCACCAAAGAATATTGAATGGCTGAATTCACACATGATATCATAAATGATAAATGTTATGCAACCTCCATGTACCTCATCCACATGTTTCATGAATAATTGACAGACATTGTTATTATGTTTTTTATTTGTTTTTGTTGCCTTGCAGCAAGAAGGACAACCAGATTTTATGCACAGTGTTGCCTCGTCTCCACATGATGCTGACAGAAGTGAACCAGCCTGCTCCTGTACTCAAAAGGGTCATCTTGTGTACCTCACAACTATTCAGAGTTACTATCAAAGTAAGTTTACAAATATCGGGATGGCCCGGAAGTGGGAAGTTTCTTTGTGGGGAACTGGAAGGATGAAATCAGCACTTTGCTTATTACTTTCAATAGAAATAAAAATACCTAATATCTAAAATGTTGGTTGTTACCATCATCATGTGTGTTATTGAAATGATGATGGCTTCCCCTAAAGGTAACTATCGTATTGGAGCTATTGATTTACTATGGGCGCCAAGTGTTCACCGAGTTATTCAAAATTCTGTACAAACTTGCCTGATTTTGTGACAAAATTCACTCAAAACTCGTTTTTGTTACAAAATTATTGAACAGCAATTCATTTTGTAACAAAATGAATTTTAAAAGGTAATATTGTAACAAAAAAATATTCTGTTACAAAATTAACATGATAAAATTTTCATTTTGTTACAAAAATCATTGTTACAAAATGAACATGTCCAATTATATTTTGTAACAAAACTCATTCTGTTACAAAATAATCATGTCAGAATAATTTGGTTCATCATTTTGTACCAAAAATCATTTTGTTACAAAATTAATCATGACAAAATAATTTGGGTGATGAAGTGTGTTTTGAAATAGTCTTATGGCTATCCTTAGTACCACTCTGAAGGAGTCTACAGCCAGTAGTATGCGGAAGTCTGAAAATAATGGAAAATTATTTCAAACTTGTTTATGTTGCTGATATATGATGTACTTTATCTCATATCTCTGCAGTGGCTGACCGGTGTAAAAGACATACGAGAAGAAATGGGGGCTGGCTGGGCAGCTTTGATGTTGATGAAGAAGAAGATAGTATCTGAGCTGTTAGATGATGACAATGATGGGTTAGTAGCAATGAAGATAATTGCTTTTATTCTTTTAAAATTGTGTAATAATGTGATGCTCTTTTAAAAATTTTATACAAATTAAAATCAACATGAAATAAAATTTTCCCCTGTTTACAAGTTCTGTTTCAGACAATTTATGATTCTCTCAACTTCTGTAAAATGTTGTTTTTTAAAGATATGAAAATAACTTACACTTATGTACTTTTATTTTGTATGCTTAGTGTTCAAGCTTTTTCAAGAGAAGAAAATACTGAAAGTAAAATATCTGTGATTGATTAATATTGCGTAATGCTTTTCTTGAATAAGTTAGCTCTATAAGGAACTAAATCGATGTATGTTTTTTTAACTTCTCATTTCAGAGTACGAACATATGCCATCAAATTTGCAGAAATGTTGGTTGTCACACTGTCTGCCAGGTCATCTGATTCACTGATGCCTAAGAGAGCAGAACAGGACATCACACTGGATCAGGTTTTTAGAACATATTATTTACAAAAAGAAATTAGATTAAAACAGTTTGGTTAGACGTATTAATCATTAAAGGGAATGTTGAGTTCTGGGAAAGGTGAAAATAATTTGTGAGCTTTCTCATTCCTTATATGTCAGTTTGGAAGAATATTATAGTAGAAATGTCCCCTGAAAAGGATTGCTCTTCAAATGCCCTTATATTCAAAACGTGAAGAGAAATAGGTGAAGAGTTTGAACCGAACATTCATTTCACATGTGTGTGTGTGTGCAGTCCCATATACCCATTTCTGTGTGCAGTGCATGTGCTTTTCAGCAAGATTTGGTCAATTTCTTATCATTTTTGATAATTCCAAGATCTCACAGTATAAACCACTTCTTATGTAGCCATGATCAACCTTTCCCAATTGCTTTGAGACAATTTTTTTTATTAATGATGTTATTATTGACCAGAACTGTATCTTTAACAGTTAAAGTCTATCTTTATATGATAGATAATACATATGACAATGAAAGCAAGGCTTAAACACACATTATTTTTTTACGTTGGGTGCAGCCTTCAGTGTGCCTCTCACATGAAGTGCACTGATGGCTGCAGGTTACTGTTCCCGATCAATCACATGTTTTTTGCTCTATAGTTTCCCATCCTTCTCGCTTCCTACCAACTCAACATGATTTGTCTTGATCTTATATTCTGCTACCTGGCTTTTCTTGGAAAACTGTTGTTCATTATTCTTAAATACACTCTTGAAACTTCTCATCTCTGTAGTAGCTTATTTTAGATTAAGCTTACAATTTATTATAAATTGGAAAGTTTGTTTGATTCTGACCCGTTATATTTCCTCTCTTATCAGCTCCCTGATGGCAATTCTCTCCTAATCAAGAAGAAGCTTCAGCATGAAGGAACACAAACCTTAGATGCTTTGCTGGGTATCTTGGTGTCTGCTAGTATATCAAGGTGACTATACTGTCAGATCCATATTGCTGAAGGAATTTTGTATATTATGTAGTTTGACAGTTGGTAGGGAATTAATGTGATGTTTGATTTTAAAGAAAAGGATTTCTATGAGAATTTATAACATTTTAGAACAAAATATAAAGGATTCTTCTATGAAATGATTTCTTGTATATTTCAATTTATTCTATCCCCCGGCAGAATGCCAGAGGATACTTTGGATTCAGCAACGTTACGCTGCCGCCGCATCACATTCTTGGGTGCGCTCTAGCGGTCACATTTCTCAACGGATTTCTTTCAAGCTTTGTACGGAGGTGTATCTTGGTAAAATCTAAAAAGCTATAGTTTTTGGTGATGCTGCCACTAGTGTCCCATCTTTTACAGGGTTAAAGGTCATACTTCGGAGGATGGCATGAGTGCACTCTGCAGGCCACATTTCTTGATGGATTTCTTTCAAATTTTGTATGGAGATGTATCTTGGTATAATCTACACATCTTTACGTTTTGGTGATGCCGCCTTCATTGTTCCATCCTTTATAGGGTCAAAAGTCATTTGTCCATTTCTTGCACTCTTCTGCATTTCTTGACAGATTTCGTTCAAATTTTGTATGGAAGTGTATCTTGGTAAAGTCTACAAATTTATACTTTTTCATAATGCTGCCCTCATTGTTCCATCCTTTATAGGGTCAAAGGTCATACATGTATGTCTTTTGTGCGCTCTAACTGCCACATTTCTTGACGGATTTGTTTCACATTTTATATGGAGGTGTGTCTTAGTGATATCAACACATCTATAATGTTTGCTGATGCTGCCCCCACTGTTCCACCTTTTATAGGGTCAAATGTCATATTTTGGTTGCTGTCTTGCATGCATTCTGGAGGACACATTTGTTGACTGGTTTCTTTCAGATGTTGTATGGAGGTCCATCATAGATTACACTAGACCTCTAGAATACAGTTTTTGTGATGCTGCCCCCAGTGTTCCATCTTTCATAGGGTCAAAGGTCATGTTTTAGTGGATATCTTGTGTGCGTACTGCAGGTCATATTTCTTGACATATTTCTTTTGAATTTTCTATAGAGATGCATTATACTCTAATCGACACACATTGTTTTGGTGATGCTGCCCCTAGTGTTGACAATAGTCCGGGCCACTGGCGGCAGTCTCTACGCCATCCTTTTGTTTGAGGGAGGGGAGGGGGGAGGTTCTTTGTCCCTCCTTCGAATCGCTGCCAGTGCCGGGGGATACATTCGCATTGCGCAGCAATGGACATTTCTAGTTATTATTATTTTATGCATTCGCTCAGCACCTTTACATAGTTTGAAATATGTGCGGGAGTAAGTATGTTACAAGTGATGTGAAAAATACAGAGAAATGTGTCAGAGAAGTTGGAGTCAGTTATTCTACATTTTCAAAGTACTTAACTTTGAAGCTAATATATTTTGTATATTTGGTATGATTTATCACAGCATCAACCTGATGGTGTGTATGGGAGCACTTACATCTATTGCTAAACAGAGACCGGATTTTATGCCTAAAGTCATCCAGGCCTTTGAGAATCTACATGGTAAGTCTATTTCATATTCTTACTGATTGAAGTAGAGATTGAATGTTTTTAACTATTTGTGTAATTTGAAGGATTCTGTTTGTTTGTTTCATACACTCCTAGGTCCTGAAAAAGTATGCAAAAAATATAGGTGACACATTTTCATTCAAGTTATGCAACTGTAACTTGAACAATGTTTTAAACCACATTAAATGAAAGTTGCTGTCATCTTACGTATTATTGAATGTTATATTTTACAGTGAACCTTCCTCCAACCTTGTCCAAGTCACAAGTAAGCAGTGTCCGTAAAACACTCAAGGTGAGTTTCATGAATGCTTATATGTTTGAAGGATTCGCTGAAATGTTTTTAGAGATTTAGGTAAAGATTGGTCTTTTGTGTATATCCCTATTCAATAAAATACAGTCATAAAGAGAAATATTCCAAAGATATGGCCTCTTTTGGTTTCCATTCTACCTTTTTGTCTCTTTTTGTGTTTTTTTGTTGACCAGTATATTACATGACAAATCAACTAGAATCCATGTGAGAAGTATAAGATACCACATTGCATTTGCAATTGAAATCCTATGTGTCATCTTTGTTTTTGCAGATTCAGTTATTTGGTCTTCTAAGGCATCAGGCATCTGTTGATCTCAGACGTAACATTGGTACACTTCTCACTGACTTGGGGGCATCTGAAGCAGAGGTAAGAATAGACTTACAGAGATGTGTACTAGTACATGAATCTAATAAGGACTTATTACTCATGTGAAGTCTGTAAATATGGTGATTAATAGCTTAGCTTATTTTGGCTCTTTTGATTAACCCTTTAGTCACGGAACCGCCCCATACTGCCCCGTACTACCCTTGGACTTTGACCAGCTGTAACAGCAAATAAAGGGGATCATGGGCGATGAAATTTTTGGTGTCCTATGTTTAGACTTAAACCATTTAGAATCTGCATTGAAATGATGCATTACTGTGGAAATATTTGGTGTATAACCGGTTGATAACTGAATTCTGTTACTCCCCAGGGCTAGTATAGGAACCACCTGGTTTCGAAGGTAATGGGTGGGAAAGTTATGAAACTTCTGTTAATTCAATCCCAGAATGGTGGATGAAAGAGGGTAGCTATTCATGTATTGTAGGCATCCCTGTTCTATGCACAGCACTTTTTATAAAGTACATCATCTTTATTGGCTTGAGAAAACAAAAAGCTCCATGAACAACATTCAAAAGACATACACATGTTGTCATGAGTTGAATTTGAATTGAATTGAAGGTTTTATTATCATTTCATTGCAGCCAATGGCTGAATTGCGAATGATTAAAAACACTGATAAAAACAGAAGTTTGGAAGACATGTCAAGAGTGTGTCCCTCGCTATGCCTCAATGTGATAAGCTTGTATTTGATTCTTCATTTTAGGTCATACGAAACACGCCAAGAGTGGTGGATAGACCAAAACGGCCACGTAATGAGGAGAGTGATCAGAGCAAAAGGAAAAAGCAGAAGGTAAGATTTCAGAAGATTTCAAGATTGTAAAATTCAGTTGGTCTTTTTCATGTGTCAGTAATTATCCCATGGGTGCAGGTCTCCTGGACGACCCAAGGACAATTGACTCTTTGGAAAATTACCCCACCCCCTCCTTTTTCATTTTTTGTTAGAATTTTTCAAACTTTTACTGTTATGTTTTTATGCCTCCGCCCACCGCAGGTGGTGCCGGAAGCATTATGTTTTCGGGTCGTCCGTCCGTCTGTCCGTCCGTACGTTCCGTCCGTCCCCTTTTCGTTCTCGCGATAACTTAAAAACCGTTTGGCGGATCAGCTTGTAACTTGGCCCATGTATGCATATGGGAAGGACGATGAACTGATTAGATTTTGGGGTTTCAAGGTCAAAGGTCATAGAGGTCATTATATACATAAAAATGGTTCGTTCTTGTGATAACTTAGGAACCGTTTGGCGGATCAGCTTCTAACTTGGCCCATGTATTCATATGGGAGGGACGATGAACTGATTAGATTTTAGGAGGTCATAGAGGTCATTATATACATAACAAGATGAATGTGACTGCGTCTCCTATATGCCTCCGCCTAAATTCAGTTGATGGCTCAAACTGTTCTAGAAATATTTGATAACGAGGCTAAAAACCAGTAATTTCATGTAATTTCATGTAAATTGACCTCTGTGACCTCTGACCTTTGACCTACTTACCCCAAAATCTAATCAGTTCATCTTTCTATGGGGATGCATACTGGTACCAAGTTTGAAGTTCTCATCTCAGATAGTTCTTGAGATATCGCGGTAACGGTGCTAAAAACCAGTAATTTCATGTAATTTCATGTAAATTGACCTCTGTGACCTCTGACCTTTGACCTACTTACCCCAAAATCTAATCAGTTCATCTTTCTATGGGGATACATACTGGTACCAAGTTCGAAGTTCTCACCTCAAACAGTTCTTGAGATATCGCGGTAACGGTGCTAAAAACCAAGAATTTCATGTAATTTCATGTAAATTGACCTCTGTGACCTCTGACCTTTGACCTCCTTACCCCAAAATCTAATCAGTTCATCTTCGTATAGGGAAACATACTAGTACCAAGTTTGAAGTTCTTACCTCAAACAGTTCTTGAGATATCGCGGTAACGGTGCTAAAAACCAAGAATTTCATGTAATTTCATGTAAATTGACCTCTTTGACCTCTGACCTTTGACCTACTTACCCCAAAATCTAATCGGTTCATCTTCGTATGGGGATACATACTAGTACCAAGTTTGAGGTTCCTACCTCAAATGATTCTTCAGATATCGCGGTAACGAGAAGTGGGACGGACGGACGCACGCACGGACGCACGGACAACCCGAAAACATAATGCCTCCGGCACCCACCTTCGGTGGGCGGAGGCATAAAAATGGTTATTTCTCGAAATAACTGAAGAACTGTTTGACAGATCAGCTTCTAACCTGGCCCATATTTGCATATGGGAGGGACGATGAACTGGTTATTTGGGGTCTCAAGGTAAAAGGGTAGAGGTGTCATTATGTACATAAAAATGGTTCGTTCTCGCAATAACTTCAGAACTGTTTGACAGATCAACCTCTAACTTGGCCCATGTATGCATATGTGAGGGACGATGAACTGATTAGATTTTAGGGTCTAAAGGTCAAAGTTCAAAGGTCATAGAGGTCATTATAGGCCTACCTATTTTAGAAATTTCAAGGGGACAGTGGTCTATTTGCTATAAAATTTCTATTTCCTTGGTGTATTTGATGATTGTAAGTCATCAATGGTAAGTTTTTTATTTGAAAATAAAATGAAATAAATTTTTTGTCTCCTGTGCATTTTAAGTGAAAAGATTTGTAATTTTGTTGGACCAATCCTTTTTTGAGTGTACATGTATGCCATACATTTCCAATCTGGTGATGGCGGAGGCATAAATTCTGACCGCGTGCGGCCGAAGATTCATCTAGTTTTATTTTTTCCTTCTACTTGGGCCAATCATTTCTGAAGGGTTACACTACATTGAATGGTCTAGTTCTTCAAAGGAAGTTCTGATCATGATTGCATAGGGTGGTTTTCTGAAGGTAATGACTCACTTTCCATCTTGCACATCCCAGATTCTTGACGATGATGAAGAGGATGAAGCGGCAGACAAGAAAAAAGATGAGCCAGGACCAAGTAAGAGGGTTACCAAGGCAACCGTGATTGATCTCCTAGCGTCTGAGTTAGAACCACTGCTTCGGAACCACGAGAATGTGGCAAACCTGGTGCTCTTGAGTATGGTAGGTATTTACAGCTTATAGAAAAATGTATGAAATATTATTTAGTCCTTGAGAGTGTAAAGCCCCAGAAACCACTTGTAAACTTTGACACAAGAAAGTAGCCAAAGTGTGAGACTTTGGCATGTTTTATTTTAGAAATTACCCAGTTTGGTCAAGTATTGATGACCCTGACATAACAAATATCTTGCCGTTTCTTCCTGTCATTATTAAATTTCTCCTGTGCTTGTAATCTGTAGGTGCCATTGTGTTAGGCTTTTAAAATCAACAGACAAATGACATCACAAAAGGATAGATGAATTAAAGTGTCTCTTGATGTAAGTAGTGTCACTGTATGCTCAACAGTTGATCTTGCACCATATAAGCTTTGTGGTAGAGAAAGGACTTCATAGATTTGTTCTTCTTCTGTAGGTATCTTTACCAGACACAATGCCGGCAACATTCCAGGCTACCTACACACCTATTGCTGCAGCAGGAACAGATACCCAGGTCCAACATTTAGCCAGGATGGTTAGCAATCAGCTGGCTGCAGCTGGAATCAAACCTAGCAATTATGAGGTGAGTTCTGTGTAGTTCCTAGAGAATGCATTCTATATGCTTAACCTAATACTGTCAAACCAGAAACGTTCACGACATGTAAATTTCACAATTTCTAAACGACAGCCATTTTCACAGCAAGAAACTTTCGCTAATTACAAAAGTTCTGTGTTGTGTCAGTTGTAATTCAATGATTTCGCAGCATGAACTTTCGCGAGTCGAAACCACCCGCAAATTCGCAAACATTATATGCACTGGAAAGTTTCTTGTTTTACAGTACTTTGATCTTATTTTTTGTGAAAATTTTTATTTCTCCTGTGTTTTTCTTTACTCCATTTCCTTTATTAATGTTTTCTTTATTTCCTTCTTCTTCCTGTTCTTCATCTTTTCAACCTGAATTGAATAATTTCTCTTATTTCTGTCAGCTTGAAATGCTTTATTTTCAATGCTGCATATTTTGTTTGTGTTACGATAAATTGTTCAATTTTTTTTTTTTTTTAAATCTTTTTTATTGGTGTAATCATATCATACATGTACAGTGTAGCATAAACATAGCAAATATGCACAAAAAACATGTATTTAGCAGTAACATAGTATATGTATATCCAAGTACAAAGTACAAAATAGATTATCATGATTACAGTGTAGATAAGAAATAAATTGTTCAATGTTTGATTTGTGTTATGACAGATTGTATGCCACCACATTGTAAGTTATTGCAATTCTATGACATATAATCTTTCCTAACATAGTAACATTAATTTTAGTTTTCTTTTATTGTAACCATTTATTGCCAAACATTCATTTTATGTAGAATTACAACCATTAGATGAAACTTAAATATAAATGCTATTAAGGTTATCCTTTCTAAAATGATATAATTTATCGCCAATTTAAATATATTTGAATTCATATACATAATTATATGTAACTTAAAACAGTGAAGTTTTATCTGAACAGGTTTAATTTGTGTCATGTGGTTCTGATTTAATGCAGGATTTGGAGGTAGAAGAAGAGCAAGGACCACCAGAGAAGATGGAAGAAGAGGATTTCACTACCAAAGGCATTCCTGTTCTTGGGGGCAAAAGTGGTAATTTGAATTTTGTAATATGCAGGGCTCCTTTTCATTGGGGGTACGGGTTGACATTTTTAGTGCCTCTGTGCATGGGTCCTATAGTAAAGTTTTGAAATTTTGGGGTCTGAACTTGAATTTTGGACTCCATAGTGTCCCGGGTGCCTGTTAATGTTGAACTCTGTAATATGTGTTATATTTACTTCCTTTTATTTTACCAGGAGCAAAGTCAGTTCAGTTAAAGTTTGATAAAAATCGTGTGAGTGTTATTCAACAACCAAGACATAAATGCCTATATGCTTAATAGATTCAACTTCTTTGAGCTTTTTTTTTCTTCAATTTTTCCATTGTTGTTGAAAAATTACATGAGACTGTTATGGAAATGCATCATACAGTAAATATGTTTCAATTTCAGTTTCATATTTTCTTCAGTATTGCAATGTCACCTCATGCCATGTGTTATGGAATCTCCCTCTGTAATCACTTTTGAAAAGTCAGATCCTTCATGCACATTTTTTGGACAGCATTTTCCAAAAATAGTCAAACTTGTGACTTCTTCTCTTACTTGTGACTTGCATTGCTTTTCCCAAATTTCGTCATGGGGTGATTTTTTTTGTCATGTTGAAGGTAAATGATGTGAAGCTAAAAGAAAGTCCTTGTTGGGATAGAGCCCCAAAGCTCTCAAGGGAGTCCAGCGGTTTCATACATGACCTTAAAGGATTTTATTGTTTGATATGTTATTGATAGGTACAGCACCCTCACCCGATGAACCAAAGAAGAAAGCCCCTATCGTGATGGAGCCTCAACCTTCCAAGGGGGTAAAGCGACCTAAGCATTTCAAACTGCGAGAGGTCACCCATCTCTTGTCCGTGGATGATGCCAATAAACTGGCTTGTGGGGCCGTCAAGAGGATTATTTCTGCGGAAAGTAGGCATAAACAATGCTTTTAATTCCATCAAAGGGTTTTGACCATATGATAAAAAGAAGAAGAAAATAGACTACTGGTTATATAACATATTTAAGTAACACATCTGTTTTTGAGATATATTTTAAATTCCTACTAGTCTCTCTTAGGGTCTTTCTTTTATGAAATATGTTATGATTATGGCATGCTTTGTCTCTTTTTGAGCAACAGCTGATTATCACTTTATTATGAATTTGTTAATGTATAAAAGAGCAGTGTAGAATGTATGGTATTACGATTCAATCAATAGTTATGAGGAAGTCTTGAAAAGGATAATATAGTTTTAACTTGTTTTATGTTTAGTAAATGTTCATTTAGTCTGTCTTGGAGCCAGAAGGACGTAAACACATATAATTAAACACAGAGTTAATGCTCTTCTGGCTTTCAACAGATGACTTTATTAAACCTGAGATGTGTCCTTTGTTTTCCTCATTGCAGAAGCTGTTAGTCATGGCCCTGCAGCGAAAACAAGAACCAAGATTCTGTCTGCTCTTGTCACTCAGTTTGGAGGAAACCTGTCTGATTGTAAGTATTATCGTAGCCTCATACTTGCAGTCCGAAATTCTCTTCTGCCACGTATATTTTGCAGAGTCTATACTATCACTTCTTACCCAGGATGCACATTTGAAACAAGTTTCAAGACATCCAAATTTTCCTTGTGTAAACTTCATGTAAGCCCAGAGAGCACACAGCAATTAGTTATTCCTATTCATGACAGTGTTATATTCTCCGTCAACCTTACAAGGATAGGGAATAAATCACTATGAATTTCCATCTAAAAAGATTTGTGTAGCTGGAAGATTTGGGGTGTGTATACACTAAGGTACTTTCTGTTTTTGTTGCGACAACATACTGAATGGACAGGGGTAATCTGTTATGTCATCTTTACCTTATACCAGAGTTGGAAAAAAAATCATGATTTTGAAAAAAATTAATTAAAATTCAGATTTATTTGATTATTAATTTATTTGATTATTTTAAAGGGTTATTGTCGTAAATGTTGCTCCGATAGAAAAGAAACAGAATATTTTGGTAGATCTAATATCAACCATTATCTGGAATACAAAAACTGTTACTTGGATGAATATTTGGAAAAAAAACAACAAATTTGGAAAACCATGAGTCTTGAGTGATTTTTGTTTGTTTGTTGTATCAACAAAATCAACAACAAAATTTTTAATGTATTTCTCTGTTTTTGATGTACATCAGTGGTTAAAAAAATCAAGCCGATTTTTAATCAAGGTGATTTAAATCGTGCCAGTTCTGCTTTATACTATCCTCTTGTATGAACAAACTATCTCGTTATAAATTTACTGTTGTCTTTTAGTGCTTGAGAATCACATTCTAGAGGATTTACGAAGCCGTAGTGACATTGCATTGGCCTGGCTGTACCAGGAATATGCCAACATCCAAGGCTACATGCCTCATACCCATAGCCAAGATGTGACCACACAGCGATACGATAGCCTTCTGTGTAACCTTCTCAAGAGTTTACTGGTCAGGACTGATCAGAGAGATGGGTAAGTATCAAGCTTTAGTGTCTATTTACTTTTTTTCTTTTGATCTTGTAATTGTATTACAGTCAAACCTGCTTTAGCGACCACCTGTCTATAAAGACCACAATTTGTTTTTCCCATTAAAACATGTATTAAAGCAACCTGCACATAGAGACCACCTGCTCATCAAGACTACTTTTCATGTCTCCCTTGAGCGGTCTTTATAGACAGGCTTCATTGTAGTTTTTTTGTAACTTAGCAAATGCTTTAGATAATTCTGGATATAACCTGTAATCAAATGCAGGTTGAATGAACTTTATTTTGCGTTAGTATCTTTTAAAGTGAAGATTATTTGTGCCAACCCTCATCTTTGTTTCTTTTCAATTGTATAAGGAATGAACCTAATATGGTGAATTTTGCTTTAGCGAACACCTATATAGAAAGACTAGCTCACAATTTTTGTTTCCCTTGAACAGTGGTTCTCATTGAAACCTGCACTAAAGTAAACATTACACAAAGACCTCCTGCAAATAAAGACCAGATTTCTTGACTCCTGTGAGTTGTCTATGGTTTCACTGTATTGTACTATTATCACTTCTCATCATTTGATCAGGATTTTAAATTTTACTTAATTTTGGACATCATTCTTTGACTGTCCATTCAGAGTCAGTATTATTATTGTGATCCGCAAACAATGGCTGAGTTATGTCTCCCTCTTCACATCGCACAGGTTGTTCAACAGGCTTGTTATGGAGGCACCTGTCATTACAGATGATGCTCTGAAAGTCATCAGACAGTTCTGTGAAGATGAGGTTAGTATCTTGTGCTGTCCTATGTATTATGATTTTCTCAATGGGAGTGTACAATTTGTTTTCTTGTATATCTAATGAGTTGAATGTCGTTCCTATTCCAGTTAGAAATGTGTATCTCAAGAACAGCTCAAAAAATGAGTTTGTGCTCCAAGTGAAGCTCATGAATATTGAGCAGATTTAGATATGAGGAAGTACGGATAACAAACGAATAAAGAATATATTTGGGATAAAAAGTATTGATATGAACACACTACTGCCTTATTTTTTTGTTTATTTTGATCCAACTTGACTGATAGAATCTTTATCTTATATGTGCCAACATTTACATATTAGAGGGGATTTAACAACTGGTTTATATGTCTTTGTACAATTTCTAGACTCATTTCTTTGCTGGTATGCATGCCCTTCGAGAGTTGATTCTAAAGAAACCAGCTGATTTGGAGAAGTATGTGAGAGAGCTGCTTGACCTGACCCAACATGAGAGAACAGAGGTCAGATCCCAGGCCATACAGTACATCAAGAGATTCTATGAAAGACCTGATCTCAAGCCACTCGTTGAGGTAATTATTTAACTGATTTAACCCTTAACCTTTGACCTGACCTAGCACAAGAGAACAGAGGTAGAATGAAAGCCAGTCTGTGAGATACGTCTTTCAACCTTTAACCTTTGAGCTGACCTATTAGTTGACCAAGCCAATTGTTTCATATCTTCACCTTGGCTCCACATGCTTGTACCGTGAGGGTTAATTAACCCTTTGAACCCGAAAGGCCGCTTTTACGGCCGCGCTGAGAAAGTAAAATATCATGTGACTTTTCAGCTCGGCTTGAAAGTTTGCGTGACCCCGGTTTCGATCAGGTTAATCGTCCGAGTCTTTTGATATTGCAGGCGTAATTTTCTTGAATTTTGATCAAATAAAAAGTGGAAAAATCTGGGGAAAATGGCAAGAAAAACATACACAGCCGATGAGGCTCATACATTACTACTGGGAGATTCCGCGAAAGACATTGATGGCTTAGAATATTGTCAGAGTAGTGATTTTGAGGATGAAATTGATACAGAAGATGAGGTTGCAGTGGCTGCATTGGTGGATTTAGCGTTACCTATGCACCTCCAGCCTGGTACAAGCGGGGTAGATCATAGTTATTGTGCCGATGGAGTATAAGTGGTCATCTTTAAAAAATGTTGACATATTTTTGACATAAGTAAACTATGCGTTACTTATGAAATAATTCAGGGTATAGCTCACGAAATATGCAAATAATTCAGGGTTCAAAGGGTTAATTTGTATTATATGTGTAAATTATGTTGCTGTGTCTTCTTACAGCATAAATTGTATCAAATTCTGATTGGGTCACCATCATCCATCTTGCTTTCTTTACCTGAAGGGGTGTCATTGAAAATACCATCATTTGCCAATGTTAATATTTGATATCCCTCTTGCTTTCATCTCGCTACAGGAGTTTGCTACCTCATTCCTTCGAAAGCTGCTCCTGAATCGACCACCAGCAACCCTGGTGTTGCGTCTTGCTGATCAGGAGATGCAGAAAGCTGCTTCTAAAGCCTGGACAGAGGAAACGGCTAAGATGTGTCTCTATCTCTACCTAGCCCTCCTACCTATCAATCATAAACTTATTCATGAGTAAGCAAGCAGTGATATGACTTTGTTAGCTTTATAGAGGGCAATCAGACTTGGAAAGCAAGTTGTATTGAGTGAAAAAGAAACCGAAAATCAGAACAAGGGATGACTTGAAAGCTTGAAAATGATTGGAGAAATAATGATTTTTTTTTTTTCTGAAAGCAAGTTGCAATGAAGGTTCAATGTCCCTTAGAGTCAGTTCCATGTCTATAAGATTTAGGTTTTGTTGATTGCTAATATATTCAATACGGATGTGATTGAGAAGATGTGTGATTGTCCCATGTATATTAAACCTATTAGCCGTAAACTTATTCACAAAGTAAAGGCATTTATGCCTTCATTTTTACCACCCCTAATCCTCAATTTTGACGAACTTTAATATATGCTGTTATTTTATAATTGATAGCCATCAGTAATCATTAATCATTGGTGATGCTAGTTACTATTTTTTTTTTCAGGTTGGCTAATGTGTATGTATCAGCCACAGCAGACATCAAGAGAACAGTACTCAGAGTCCTAGAGACACCGGTAAGTTGAGAACCAAGGAATCACAAAGTCTTTCAAGGAATCACAAAGTCTCTGAAAGTTTTTGGACAAAATGGAATCATTTAACCCCTTCTTCTGATAAAATCAAATGTAGCAATCAGGAAAAAGCTTTGATACACTGTTTTTCTCAGTCTACTCTTCATGAATACAAAATATGGGATAAAAAGAGTTATAGGAAATGGAATAATATCCATTCTACATTTCTCGTCCTACAGCGAGTGCCCCTCAGGAAGCAGAAATATCTGATTATGGCATGATGTGGAATTTCATTAATCTTGTTTTATGGATTTCTTTCCATTACGATGATTACGTGATCATTTATGTATTCATGACACAATTTATCATTATAATTATAGAATTATCCATTATTTCACAAAATTTTTATTCTCCTTCACTTCTCTCTGAACATCATGTGGAAGATATGATAGTGATTAAGCCAGCACATATTTTCTATCTTCATGCATGTATTTTATGTCTTCATGCAAAATTCATGTGTGTAAAAAAAAAGTGAACAAAACATACAATTTCTGTTTACATTTTCTTCATTTTTTCCCTGTTTCTTTTCATTTTTAGGTGCGAGGTGTTGGTATGACATCTCCTGAGCTCCTGCTCCTGGTGGAGACATGTCCTAAAGGAGCTGAGACACTGGTCACTAGAATGATGCACATTCTAACAGACAAGAGTAAGTCATTCACATTAGATTAATACACCTCTTAGTAGCATGTTAACGATAGTACAATACTATTGCCACAAATGATGTATGAGATAGTCCTCTGAATGCCAATTTAAAAGGTATACTGGAAGGAACATGACCATTCAAATATGGATATTTTGTGATGATACTGAGCTTGTTCTTGATACCTCATGGAAATTGTGCAGTTTATGAATGGTATCATGTATTCGCATGAAGATCTTAGTTTTCACTTTTACATTATTTTGTATATGTCTCCTTCTCGTTAAATTTTCTTTAAGAATTAGTTCTCTTTGTTATGAACTGGTTCAATTCAGTGAAACAGAATTGTAGCACTTTAAATTGTAAAATTCTTGTGGATTTTTCTCATGTGTCAAATATAAAATGACTTATAGAGGATCATAAGATGTATTTGATAATAATGATTTTTTTAAAAAGTTCTTTAAAGTTTGGAGCATAAGGAACGTGATTTGTAGTAAGAAATTTCTAAATTGTACATTTTCCTCCATTTGTCAGCTCCCCCATCTGTAGAATTAGTGAAGAGAGTCAAGGATTTATATCACAAGAGAGTATCAGATGTGAGGTTCCTTATCCCAGTACTTACTGGGCTTGAAAAGGTAAGATGATTATGAATTTTCTTAGTTTGCCCAGTATGAAAGATAGTTGCGTTTCTTTAATCACAACATACTGCTAACATCACTCAGATCTTGACAATGAGTATTAGAATGAAAAGAATATTGAACACTCAAACTTTATGTACATTTATTTCTTTATTTTCTTTCTTTCTTTTTTTATTTTTTGGTGTGCGGAGCTATAGATTGAGCAGAATAATCTGTTGATAATTGATTTTTAGCAATGTGTATTTTCATATTCCGACCTATATTTTCTGTTAGTACATAAATGAGATAGAGATAGAGTAAAACTGAATATATGTTCTGTAGCTTGAAAGCTAATAATTCATTGTACCATCTCATTGTTTCCCTCACAGAAAGATGTGATATCTGCCTTGCCCAAGTTGATTCGTCTAAACCCCATCGTAGTAAAGGAGGTATTCCATCGTCTTCTTATGAGTCATCAAGCAGAGAGCAGCGGAGGTCAAAGCCCTTTGACACCGGCAGAGCTTCTTGTCGCTCTTCACAATATTGATCCGTCTAAATGTGATATGAAATCCATCATAAAAGGTAAACTCAGAGAAATGTTTTTATGCCTCCGCCCACCGTCCGTCCCCCTTTCGTTCTCGCGATAACTTCAAAACTGATCAGTTTGTAACTTGGCCCATGTATGCATATGGGAGGGACGATGAACTGATTAGATTTTGGGGTCTCAAGGTCAAAGGTCACAGAGGTCATTATGTACATAAAAATGGTTCGTTCTCGCAATAACTTCAGAACTGTTTGACGGATCAGCTTGTAACTTGGCCCATGTATGCATATGTGAGGGACGATGAACTGATTAGATTTTACGGTCTCAAGGTCAAAGTTCAAAGGTCATAGAGGTCATTATATACATAAAAATGGTTCGTTCTTGTGATAACTTAGGAACTGTTTGGCGGATCAGCTTCTAACTTGGCCCATGTATTCATATGGGAGGGACGATGAACTGATTAGATTTTAGGGTCTCAAGGTCAAAGTGCAAAGGTCATAGAGGTCATTATATACATAAAAATGGTTCGTGATGTATGGAGTCTAGGCCTACCTATTTTAGAAATTTCAAGGGGACAGTGGTCTATTTGCTGTAAAATATCTATTTCCTTGGTGTATTTGATGATTGTAAGTCATCAATTGTAAGTTTTTTATTTGTACGGGATGAAAATGAAATGAAATAAATTTTCTGTCTCCTGTGCTTTTTAAGTGATAAGATTTGTAATTTTGTTGGACTAATCCTTTTTAGAGTGTACATGTATGCCATACATTTCCAATTTGGTGATGGCGGAGGCATAAATTCCGACCGCGCGCGGTCGAAGATTCATCTAGTTTAGATATACAGAGCTTGTTTCATACAATAAAAGTGAGTGTGTATGTCAAACGATTCATATCAATCTTTTTTGTGTTATGCTCACCAGCAACCAGTCTATGTTTCAGTGAGAAAGCCATCTACACTGGCGAGGTACTGGCAGTGGTGATGCAGCAGCTGATGGAGCAGACACCCCTCCCTACCCTCCTCCTCAGGACCATCATCCAGTCTCTATCCATGTATCCTAAGCTCAAGGGATTCATCATGAACCTTCTCCTGAGGCTTATCAACAAGCAGGTGTGGAAGACATCCAAGTTATGGGAAGGATTCGTCAAGTGTTGTGAGGTGAGATTGGTGTTCGTGTGTTAACCCATCAAAGACTGAGCCCAAGAATTCAGTGTGGTAATAGTCCTACCTATCAGAAACACATTCGTAATGAATGTAAAACCTTCATCCAAAGGGGTTAAGATTTAATGGAAATTGAATTTCTAATTCCATGTGAAACATCATGTATGTCCTGCACGTGAGGTATGTTTTGTTGTCTGTATTGCCATCTAATGGTGTCTCGTTACCAAAAGAATTGTGTAGCAATTGAACCAAGCCTTGTACTATGATCAAATGTTAGTAATAAATCTTTTCATTTATTTGTTTGTTCATTTGTTTATTCACAAGTAAATCACTTTGTGTGAAAAGAATTGTAAAACAAGGGAATATTATGAATAGGAACTGAGCAACGCATTCATAATAAGCAAATATTTGTTAAAAACTTACGCTGTTATTTTGCGATTTCCCTCTAACATCATCAATTATGTATTGGACTATGTAATTGCACCAGGGACCTTTGGAATGTGAGACCCATGTTCAACACACTTGGGCTATCATGCTGCCTCCTAGTAACTTAAAAATAGTGGCCATTCTTATTTCTTTTCATGACACCAAATGTGTGTTGGTGCAAGAACAATACATGGAGTGGGAGTTGCTTAGGGTCATGTTGAGTTTCCATGTGGTTTTTACCCATGAAAAGAGTCTGGCTATCTACTTAAATTACATGTTCATTCTTCATCACTTAGAGGATTTCTTTGCCTTAAACGAAGAATTTGTCACAAATAATATATCAATCAAGTTATATCAGTTCTTTCTTTCCTTCGTTATTGGCCATTACAGCGGACCATACCTCAGTCTTTCCAAGTACTCTTACAGCTACCCCCACCTCAGCTGGCTGATGTGTTTGAGATGAGCAAGGATATGAGACTGAAGCTCTTGGCTCATGTACAGAACTTCTCTTCTCATCAGGTATGTCTTATTCCAAAGCCATGGTAGGATTTGCGGTTGGTATGGAAGTACATATTGGTAATTTTGAAACCCCTCAACATTTTTGAGCAGGTTGGAAGAGAAATTATTGATATTAGTATTTATTTGGGGTTTTGTTTTTCTTTAGGTGCATATAGAACAGGAGTACCTTACAAAAAATAGAAGACCTTAATATGCAAATATAAATTTTGAGAGAGGAGTATTTCGTTTTTTAGTCCATAGCCAAAATATTTTTAAACTGTACATTGAATTTTAAAGTGAGGACTTCAAAAAGAAAGGAAAAAAAATCTATTGGACTCATTTTAAGAAATAGCCAGTTCAAATGAAATCGATGATCCAATGGTGGTTGATATCATACCTTTATTTTTTTGTTTATACAGCAAGCACATGTGCCCAAGGCAATCATGAAAGTGCTGGAAACTGATCCAGTAAAGGAAAGAGAGGAACGTGAGAGGAAAGAAGCCGAAGAGAGGAAGCAAAAGGAAGAAGAAGCGAGAGCAGCTAGGGAGAAGGCAGAAGAGGAGAGACTACAGAAAGAAAAGTTAGAGAAGGAAAGAGAAGAAGCACTGGCTGCAGTAGCTGAGCAAGTGAGGAAGGAGGAAGAAGAGAAACGTAAAGCAGAAGAACAAGAAAGAGTGGCTGCTGCCGCAGCTGCTACTGAACAGGCTGCCAAGAGCAAAGAGACGGAGGAGAAAACAACTGCAGAGACGGAGGAGAAAACAACTGCAGAGACGGAGGAGAAAACAACCGCGGAGACAACAACCGCGGAAACAAAGGCAGAGGAACTCCCTGAAGATGAAGGAACACCAACTAAAGATGAAGATGAAGAGGAGAAAGCCAAGACAGCAGAGGCCACGCCTGTGAAAGCAGGTAGAGGTAGGGGGCGAGGAAGGGGTGCAAAGGCAGCTCCTACTCCACCTGCAGCAGGTGTACGTCGCAGCTCAAGGAGAAAGTAGGGTCCTTTGAAAGAGATGAACTCCTAACCTGGCCTGTTACTTGGATGTTATCCGTGTCCAACAAGTGATGGCTTGAACTTTGTACCATACAATTAAATGTCAAGTGTATAATGTTGTATACACAACCACGTTGGACATATTTGATAAGTGGAAAGAAGATCATCATGATTGAATGGGGTCCACAGGAAATGTTACATATCAAATAACGTGATTGTAATACATTTCTTTACATACATTCTTTGATTTTTCTTTCCTTTTTTTAAAGGAAGTCTCTTTCTTGTGATGTACATTTATTAGTTGTAAGTTTTATTTTAAGAGAAAGGAATCAGAGCATTGATGATAATGAGATATTCATGATTTGTATGCCAATTTGTTTTGTTTTGAAACCAAATTCAGTATAATCTATTGAGGCATTTTTATGCCTCCTCCCAATGAAGGTGGTGATGGAGGCATTATGTACTCCCGCATTCTCGTTATCGTGATATCCCAAGAATCCTTAGATAGTATGAACCAGCATAGGGAAATGAACTGATTAGATTTTGGGGTAAGTAGGTCAAAGGTCATGGAGGTCAACTTCCATTAGATTCGAGGTTTTAGCCTTGTTACCTCAATATTTCTAGGACTGTTTGAGTCATGAACTTCAAACTTGGGACCAATATGCATCACCTTTTAAATATAGAGATGAACTAAAGGATCTCGAGGCAAGTAGGTCAGAGGTCAAAGGGCACAAAGATTAATCAGTGATAATTACGAGTTTTTAGTGTTGTACATGAATTACAGTCTCATAAAAACCTATTAATGGATGTAAATCACCTAGCATGCAGCATCAGGAGGTAAAGTAAGCAGAGTTTACAGACAGCTCATATGAAAAATGATTGTAAAATATACCAACGGTGAAAACTATACAATATACATGTCAAGTACAAAGTGGTAATAATGGATTAACTGAATGTAGGTGGAGGCATAATGGAGATGCAGTTGCATTTGCCACTTTTTTTTTTTACTGATTTTAGTCATATCTTGGGTTAAAGTTACAATTAATTACAATATGTATTTTGAGTCTCAAGTAGATGCTCTACAAAGTTGTCAACGCAAGCAGAAATTGACTTTATAGACAATAAGACTACCAAGTTCAAACTCTGAACATGTGTTTGTCTTTTCTCCATCTCATTCTTTATGATTTGTATAGAGCTTGTGAAGCAATCAAAATATTGATGAATGAGATTGTTACTTTGTGTCAATAGGTTTTGCTTTATTTCTATGTGCGCCTTTTCCTTAGGGGAGGGGTTAGAATTTCAATACATGTACAATGCATTTGATGTGCATCAATTGGGTTGTGAATATTACATCAACAGTTGCGCACATGTTTTATCAGCGTGATCCTTTTTTTTGGGGGGGGGGGGTGGGTGGGGGCTAAACTGAACTCCTTCACTGCGATCCAAACATTCTCAACAGAAGAGCTTTCTTGAAAGGTCTGACATACATGTATGTTGAAAATATATTGTGATCTACTGCCCATTTGTTGCAACTCTCAATTTTGGATGCTTTTTCTTGGTAATTTTTAAAAAAATCTTACCTCCTCCCACATAATCAAGTTTCATTTAGAATGGCATTAGAAATATTTTGACCTCGGATAATATATTATCTCTGTCAAAATGGAATCTTGTTTTGTAAGATAATGTATACAATTTGATGAAATAAAATATTGAATTGTCATAAGTAGATTATTGATGTGAATTTATGTACATTGATATGTTTAAAAGACAATCCTTCCTTTACAGCAAATTGCTTTTGAGGGAGTGAAAGGAGAAAAAAATGTGATGTTGAAGCTTGGGAAGGATTGAAGTAATCATGAATTTATACAGACGAGACCACTGAATGATTGGGAGTCTTGTTCAAGAAAATTTGTGGCACTGGATTTTGAAATTGAATGTGTGTGTGTGATTGGGTTTAATACACATATCGATTAGATATGATTATTTACGTCATGGGACCGACCCTTTAACGCAAATCGCTTTTTATATCACTTGTACTGTTCTTTAGGACGACCTTCCACTGTAACATGAAGCAAAATCTTCAATTCAACAGACAGGGCTAAAACCAAACAGGAAATTCTTTAGATCTCTATTTCCTGTTTAAATCTGATCACAGCTACAGGAAATGAGTTACAAAGAATGGTCAAATGTATCTCAGTCTAAAATGCATCGAATCACGAGCAAACTGCAGATAATGCATGGATAATGTTTACTTTCTCTTTTGAACATTTTCAGATGGCATCATAGTCCTATACTAACTTAATTCCCGACTTCAGCCTGGTACCGAGCACTACACCTAACCTAAATCCCAGACCCTACCATAATATAACACCTAACCTAAATCCCAGACCCTACCATAATATAACCCCAGAATAAAGCTGGGAGCTATCATCACCAGAGCAAATGTTGCGTCTTTCTAAGAAATATGCAAACATTTTTCCAGAGCTTCTCAATTTTTGTTGAAAAAAATAGAATCAAATTGAATTCAAAATGAACGTGGGTGGTGCTTACACCATGCATATGAAAATGCATTAAATATCCTGGATGGTTCAGGAGGCTATAGTAAGAGCAGTTCTGGTAGGCTTGGATTCTCAACGGTTTATACATATACCATTACTGCATTATCTGGAAAAATCTCTAAAACGACCACGCACAAAAATACTTACAGTTGTAACTCTTTTGGATCAGGCCACTGAAAATTTGATGTCTGCTGGTCATTGCAGTACATCGGGTAATGTCACTATTTCATGTACAGCATTACCATTTAACCCAGATAGAGCAAGCGTATTTCATGTGTTTTTTCTGAAACAGCCCTATTCCCACATGATGTACTAAACTGTATGGGGGGAAAAAACAACTGCCGGGGCAAAATGAAAATAGTGTTTGTTGGAAATTTGTATAGAGTACCGAAGTGTGACGTCATCAAATTTTGATTTGTGTATTTTAGTATTTTTATGACCATATTTAGGTAGAGCATGATGGAAAACGTTCACACATCAATTTTCACATGAATCAGTTCATGGTGGCCCAAGGTATGGCTATATGAATATCTAATTAGCCCCACTGAAGTCAGTGTAAATTGGCCTGGTTCTTAACAGTTTAGAACCAGGCCAATTTAACACTGACTTCAATGGGGCTAAGGAGGTATTCATGCGGCCATATCTCAGGGCCCAATGAGCCAATTGCCATAAAATTTGGGCTCTGGATGTTTTTCACCATGTTCCTTTGAGATATGGTATAAAAAATGTCAAAATGAAAAAATAGCTTTTTGTGACGTCATCACTTCGGTACTCTATACCTGATGGCCGAGAAGGTCACCAAGAAGTAGCCGGCAACACACCCACCTGCTGCCAAAATGATAACTTGTGAATTGCAGGTCAGTGAGTAAATGTAAATGTAGACACCTTTGTTTCGCTTTTTTTTTTTTTGAGGGTGGGGGGGGGGGGGGGGTTGTCCTTTAACCCCAACATTGTTTCTTGCCATTAATTTACACATTAAAGAGGATGCTATTTTGCTGCAGCATATTTTGGAAGCAGTTGTTGCCTCATGTGGGAAGAGGGCCACTCATGGAAGTTGATTTGATTTTGGCATGTACTGATAAATCGAGACACTGAATTCTCACAAAGGACAATGAGCCATATTTGTACAGGAACACAAAAATTTATTAAAATCTCATTATCAAATGGAAAACTACCACAAAGGAGGTTGAATATGTATACAGAATTGAATTCACATTAATCTTTGTACACGTACAATGTGTTAATGAGGGATATATTGTGTACAACAAGGCTAAGTATCTTACTTTTAAACCAAATTTCAGCGATCAATGACATGAAGTTATTCACAATGGAAAATTGACACGACATACAGCTCTTGATATTTTCCACACATATAAAACTTTTATAAGTATATGGATTTCTCTGGAATACATTTTGTACACAAATATAATCATTTTAAATATCATACATACAAGGACAAAAAAAAAAAAGAATAGATAAAATAGAACACACACATTCAACTACTGGAATCAGAAAATGTAATATGCACAAAAGCTAGCACTAACTGGAAAGAAAAGAAAACGACCACACAAGAAAAATGTGTGAAATCTAATCCAAATATGGCTACAAAAACATTCCAAAAACACTTGTGTCTAAACACTCAATTTCCATCCTTCATCTCCCTATGTGGAGTGTGAATAACCCATAGTGAGGATTGGGCCCTGCCCCAATTTCTTTGCCCCCCTCTCCAATCTGTATTGCTGCATGATTTAGCAGATGAAAGCAAGTTCTAAGAGTTCTGTCTTCATCTTTGATGTTGTTAATTCTCAAACTGGTCCTTGTTCTTCAAGAGGTAGGCTGCTAGGTATTCGATTGGGTTGGGAGGTCTGTCCAAGACAAAGGAAAGAAAGATGGAAAAGAAGGAAAAGGATCATTAGATATGTTATTGATGGTGATAATGGTCAGAATAGACAATTAAAATATTAATCAACAACAACTATTGTATCCCAATCATTAAATGATTAACTCTTAATTCATAATTTGATCACTTATTTCAAATAACTTCTGAGATTAAATCATCACTTACTTTTAATGATGAATAATGAAGTTTTAGGAGAGGAAACAGTTGCAAAAAATGAAAGACAAAAAGTGGAAGAAAAGTACATCTCTGTGCAAACATTACACAGTGAACACTTTATAGAACAAAAGGCTATATGAAACCATTGCATGACTAAAATTTTGCAGATTTTCAATAATTTTTAAAGGTATATGTATGCACTTTTGAGAATACTATTCATCTCCTCTGAAGTCTAGCAGTTGCAAATAAGGTGTCAATTTTACGAGTAATAACACATTATTTTCTGTCAAAAAAAGGTAAATTTACTAACAAACTAGAAATATCCATTGCCGCGCGATGCAATTGTATCCCCCGACAATGGCAGCGATTCGAAGGAGGGACAAAGAACCCCCCCCTCAAACAAAAGGATAGCGTAGAGATTGCCGCCAGTGGCCCGGACTACTGTCAACACTAGGAGCAGCATCACCAAAACAATGTGAGTAGATTAGAGTATTATAATGCATCTCTATAGAAAATTTGAAAGAAATCTGTCAAGAAATATGACCTCAGAGCGCACACAAGATATCCACTAAATATGACCTTTGACCCTATGAAAGATGAAAGACGGAACCCTGGGGGCAGCATCACCAAAAACTGTAGAGGTCTAGAGCAATCTATGATGGACCTCCATACAAAATCTGAAAGAAATCAGTCACCAAATGTGTCCTCCAGAATGCATGCAACCAATATATGACGTTTGACACTATAAAAAGCGGAACACTGGGGCAGCATCAGCAAACACTAAAGATGTGTAGATTTCACTAAGACACACCTGCATATAAAATTTGAAAGAAATGTGGAAGTTAGAGCACACAAAAGACATATGACCTTTGACCCTATAAAGGATGGAACAATGAGGGCAGCATCACAAAAGAGTAAAGATGTGTAGATTATACCAAGTTAAATCTCCATACGAAATTTGAAAGATATCCATTACGAAAATGTGAGAGCACTCACGCCATCCTCCAAAGTATGACCTTTGACCATATAAAAGACGGGACACTGGTGGCCGCATCACCCAAAACTCTAGGTGCTTGGACTTTACCAAGATACACCTCCATACAAAGTTTGAAAGAAATTCGTTGAGGAATGTGACCGCTAGAGAGCACACAAACTATCCCAAAAAATATGGCCTTTTACCCTATAAAATACGGACACTGGAGGTAGCATCACCAAAATCTATAGGTTTCTAGATTATACCAAGATACACCTCCATACAAAGTTTGAAAGAAATTCGTTGAGAAATGTGACCGCTAGAGTGCACAAAAGAATGTGACACGGTGGTGGTTGTGGCGGCATTCTGCCGGGGGATACAATTAAAGAGAATGTCTGCCTAAACATCAATATTCACAAGTTTGCTGATTCTGAACCATTCATGTATTTGTGGAACATACTGAATAGAAATTCTCCATGTGCAGTGAATTTTTAACGCCAATGAAGACTTTGTAGCCCTCTGCAAAGCTTGATTATCAAAACAATCTAGCCAAACTAATGTACCTCTCTTTTGCCAGTGCCGACATTGCCTGAAGGAGGATGGGTACTACAGTGTGATCGAGGTAACTCCTGGTTGTGAGTGATTGGAGGTCAACTTTAGGTCTACTCTGCTTCTCTGCCTCTACTTTCTCATTAGAGATGATCTTCTGTACGTTTTCTGTCAGGCCATGTTCAGCATGTGGGTTCTCTGCTGGAGCTGCAACCTACAATACAACAAGAAATTCATTCTTTTTTAATTCTTATATAAAAACACTCTGCCCAAAGGCCCCAATTAAACTTGAAGTTTATTCATTAAATACACAATGTTTACTAGGTTTTCCAAAGGCAAGAGAGAAAATCTCCTTTAATATGTTGATATATTTCCCTTCCAGGTTTCAGGTGATTTTTCATACATTTCTAAGAAAGTTAATAAATGATTCAACGACAGTGTCAAATGCTGAATAGAATATTTCAATAGACAGAACATTCATCACAGAGTACAGACTACAGTTCTTACTACAAGTGATTGTTAACTGCATATCAGAATTTGGTACATGTATATTGTTGCCATTCAATCACAGTGTATGTATCTTACCAATCTGATTCAATGATCCTATGCAAGATGATTGGTTAATGCAAATAAAAAGAGGTAATGCAAATAAAAAGTGGGGAAAAGGGGGGAAAATATAAGGTACAGTGGAACCTTGTCATAAAGAACACTGTTATAACAAGCTGTACAAGGCAAGACACAAATCTCATATACTCACTGCAGGTTCCTGTGTTACCATGGGTGTCTCGGTTACTTGGGGAATTTGCTCTCCTATTCAAATACAAAATAGTGGATTGCTATTAACAGGAAAGTGGCATTTGAATTGGTTTAACCTTCACTGAAAATTAAATTCATGAAATGATCTTGACATGACTCATGTAATCTGAGATGCTTAATTTAGGCTTTTAAAATATTTTTGTAATCAAATAGAAACAATGCTTTAAAATGTAAGTCAGAAAATCTTTGCGCCCTTGTCACATTGCTATAATAACAGGATTACAATGTTCGGGACATCTAACGTTAGATCAATAGATCGGAGTCATCCGACAGTTATTAAAGGGAAATTCCACCCTGATATTAAGTTGGTTTTGAAAGAAGCAGAAAAATTAAAGAAGCAGAAAAATTAAAGAAACAGATCAATGAAAAATGGAACAAAATCCAATAAGAAATAAGAAAGTTTTGAATTTTAACGTTGTAAGCAATAAAAAACAAATTGGCAACTCTGTGACGTATCTTGCGAGCTCATCTCCCATTTGTTCCGTAGGGCATAGAATTCTACAAAAAAAAATCTTAAATTTTTATTTTCTTTGTTCTTGATGAAGGAATAGAATTGTATCATACATATTTTGTGTAAAATCATAAGTGAAATGATTATAGTACCTAGGGTGCATGTATGATAAAATATTTTTTTTAGAGAAAATGAAAATTCATTATTTTTTCAGTAGATCTAACTGTTAGACCTCTACTAATAGAGGCACACAGCCAATATTGGAGACTGTTTCCTATTTGAGAGATTGTCTCTATTGTCAGAGACTTTTGTCATCATTTTTGGTAGCCTATTTTGGAGACCACTCTGCTCTAGTCTACAGCAGGGCAAATTGGAGATGAGCTCACAAGATAGACCTACATTAGTCATTATGGAGTTGCCAACTTGTGTCTGATTAATTACAACTTCAAAAATCCATAACTTTCGTATTTCTTATCGGAATGTGGTTAAAAATCAAAATTTCATTGCTGTGTCTCTTTATTTTAATTTTTCTTCTTCTTTTAAAACCCGAGAGTAAGACAGTTGATATCATATCACTTTATCAGGGTGAACTTCCAAAACATGTTAAACTTATTATTTAATCTACATTTAGCACAAGTGCTGTGTCTTAAAAAGGGTAGCAAACGATGAGCGGAACTAGCAGGAGGGTCATGAATATGTATTAACTGACGTAATAAAATTGATATACATTGTGTATTGGAATGAGGGAACAGGGAATTTAATATGAAGTATACAGGCTAGGAGCGAAACTAGAGGGTGTAGTGAGCAGAACTAGAAGTCGGATTGAACATGAAAACATAGAATAACAAATGGAGCCAAACTAGAGGGTGTAGTGAGCAGAAGTAGAAGTCGAATGTACATAGAGCCATACAATAACAAATGGAGCCAAACTAGAGGGTGTAGTGAACAGAAGTAGAAGTCGGAATGAACAGAGTCATAGAGTCATACAATAACAAATGGAGCCAAACTAGAGGGTGTAGGAAGCAGAACTAGAAGTCGGAATGAACAAAGAGTCATAGAGTCATACAATAACAAATGGAGCCAAACTAGAGGGTGTAGGAAGCAGAACTAGAAGTCTAAATGAAAATATCAGCGGAACTAGAGGGTGTAGTGAGCAGAACTAGAAGTCTGATCGAACATGAAGACATAGAATAACAAATGGAGCCAAACTAGAGGGTGTAGTGAGTAGAAGTAGAAGTCGGAATGAACAAAGAGTCATAGAGTCATACAATAACAAATGGAGCCAAACTAGAGGGTGTAGGAAGCAGAACTAGAAGTCGGAATGAACAAAGAGTCATAGAGTCATACAATAACAAATGGAGCCAAACTAGAGGGTGTAGGAAGCAGAACTAGAAGTCGGAATGAACAAAGAGTCATAGAGTCATACAATAACAAATGGAGCCAAACTAGAGGGTGTAGTGAGCAGAAGTAGAAGTCGAAATGTACATAGAGCCATACAATAACAAATGGAGCCAAACAAGAGGGTGTAGTGAGCAGAAGTAGAAGTCGGAATGAACATACAAATTATAATCTGTATATACACATAATACGGCAATCTGTTTAAGCAGATTATAATAAATCTGTATACAGATTAGTAGAAATAGCCTTTTTTTTCTCTGTGGCATTAATGGTCTTTCGTACATTCTTATATATTAACTTTATAAATTTTATCAATAACTGATTGATATAGAAATGATTTCTTCCTCAAAAGTGGGGGTATATTAAGAACAAGCCACCCACGTAAGTATTTTGTTGACAAACAAGAGTAATTTGAAAATTATTCTTTGCTTCAAAGGAAGCCAATGTAGTGAGTTCAAGAGTTGTTGAGAAGGGTGGTCTCGAGAAACCTGTAAAATTAATCATGCTGCCCAATTTTGTAATCTTTGAATACGAATCAACTGATTAGAGGGAATCGTAGAAAGTAGCCCATTGCAATAATCAATACGAGATAAAACTAGAGAATGGACAGCATTGTGATAAGCAGACTGATCAATGAACCTTCTGATTCTAGAAATGTTCCTTAAATAAAAAGTAACTGGTTTACAGATGTAAGAGATATGATGTGACATCGACATACACAGATCAAACATAACACCAAGGTTTCTTATTGTTTCTGAAGGTCTTATGAGTGTGCCACCAACATCTAACTGAACATTGTGGCTTCCCCGAAAAGTGGGGGTTCATATGGATTATACTCCATTTGTTATTCTATGTCTTCATGTTCAATCCGACTTCTAGTTCTGCTCACTACACCCTCTAGTTTCGCTCCTAGCCTGTATACTTCAAGGTTTTATGAGTAACAACTGCCACATTTCTATGACAAATTTGCCTTCAGCCAATCAGATTTTAGTGAAAAGATTTTAATTGTCATAACAAATTTTAAATTGCAACATTTCATTGGTGTTTGCGCAGATGAATTCCGCGTACGCAGCAACTTTTGCGCAGTCATTAACCAATGATGCGCCATAAGCTTACATTTTGTTATTAGGTGGTCTGTCGTAGTCGACAGACCACCTCTTAATTTCGTCAGAATTTTCTTTATTATTATTTATTTATTAGGTGGTCTGTCGTAGTCGACAGACCACCTCTTAATTTCGTCAGAATTTTCTTTATTATTTATTTATTATTTATTTTTATTTTTCCACCACTTTCTTGTGAACACAATTTCTCAAAATCAACTCGATCAATTTTCATCAAATTTTTGTCAATTATCAGACCATATCAGATCAAGTGCCCCTATCTTTTTCGAGGTCATCAGGTCATCGTGACGTCATCCAGGCGCCATTTTGTGAAATCACATTATCAATCATATCTTCATAACGAGTCATCAAAAATAAACCATATTTGACACACATGAACTTCAGGTCAAGGGTCAACATAAAATGTCATTAAAATCCGTGCGCGCATCATGACGCGCACGTACGCGCGCGTCAAAATTTAAAAATGCTCCAAATCACTTTTTAATCAAATTAGGGTATGGTTCAGGACATTTTACGCATTTTAAAATTTCCTGTCCGTGCGCGCGTCATGCGCGCGCACAGCGCGTAGAGAACATAAAAACGCCGTTTTTTGGCATGTTTCATCTTCCTGATAATATTCTTGACAATTTCCAACTATTGACAGTCATTCTCGACCTTCCATAATGTCGTACGCGCGCATCAAACATGCCTATCTAGAATTCGCCATAGCTCCTCAGAATGCACCGAAACCCCCCAATTCCTTTACATATTATGAAAGCCTGGGAGTTGTAGATTTGAATTCATGTAGAATTTTTGCCGATCTCATGTTCTAACGTCATCATATTTGCATATGAACTCAAAAGAATGATTTTGAAAAAATGACGTCATCATTTTTGTATTCATTTGCTAATATTTCAGTAATAGGTGATCGATTTTCTTCCAAATTTTGATATGTTATAGCTGAGACAATTCTCTACCAGATAAGTCACCACCATTTTTCATTTTGATGACGTTATCACACTGAAATTTTCAATGCAAGATGCCATGTCAGAATTTTCCCTATTTGCGTGTTATGTCTATGGAAGATGATTTTTTTTCGAATCATGAATCTACATGACATCGTTCTCTGAGCAGTATCTCAGTTATTTTTGGTCTATTTTCTTCCAGATTTTAATATGTTGTAGCTGAGACTATAAGCTTTTACAAGTGTGGCCTCCAATTTTTGATCAGATGTCGGGATCATGCCCAATTTTTAAGTACAAAATGTGATTTGAGAATCCCGTTTTCGTTTACGTGTTATCTCTATGGGAAATATTTTGGTCTATTGGTCAAAGCACTTGCCTCCCATTCCGGTGACCCAGGTTCGATCCCCGGTGGGTCCATAACAATTTTTTTTTTTTGCTTCTTTTTGCCTGTCATTTTACCATCCTCTTCGACTATTATAACATAAACAATCACAAATCATGTAATACACTACTTTCCAATAGACAAAACACGCAAAATAAGGCAGTTTAGTACATGGTTTGTGATTGCATATGATATAATAGTTGAAGAAGATGGTAAAATGAAAGGCAAAAAGAAGCAAAAAAAAAATTAAAAATTTTAATGGACCCACCGGGTATCGAACCTGGGTCACCGGAATGAGAGGCAAGTGCTTTGACCAATATACCAAAACATTTCCCATAGAGATAACACATAAACGAAAAACGGGATTCTCAAATCACATTTTGTAATGAAAAATTGGGCATGATCCCGACATCTGATCAAAAATTGGAGACCACACTTATAAAAGCTTATAGTCTCAGTTATAACATACTAAAATCTGGAAGAAAATAGATCAAAAACAACTGAGATACAGCTCAGGGAACAATGTCATGTAGATTCATGATTCGAAAAAAAATCATCTTCCATAGACATAACACGCAAATAGGGAAAATTCTGACGTGGCATCTTTAATTGAAAATTTCATTGTGATGACCATATCAAAATGGAAAATGGTGGTGACTAATCTTGTAGAAAATTGCCTCAGCTACACCATATTAAAATCTGCGCGAAAAACGACCAATAAGTACGAATCTAGAGCCAAATTTGCATAAATGTGATGACGTCAAAACATGAAAAATGGAAATTTTGACTTCTGGCGCCATTTTGATGACGTCATAATGTTTATAAGGGTCAAATGATACATGAAATGAAATCTATGATTCATACCCTACCTGATGATGAAAAAGAATTGAGGGGTTTGTGGACTATTTAAAGAACTAGAGTTAATTTTGTAGAGGCATGTTTTTGCACGTTTTTACGTTATTTTCGCCATAGACGCGCGCACGGATTTTGAAGTTTGACGCGCCCGTACGACCTTATTATTGATTGAAATTGATTCCAAGTTGATGGAAATGATGAAGAAAAGTGTCAGGATTGCAAATCAATCGAAAAAACAGCGTTTTAACGTTATTTACGACTTGTGCGCGCGTAAAACGCGCGCGCGGACGCTTACGTACGGACATTTTTGAAATGCTCAAAATTACCTGAGACGTGTGCAGACTTGATCCTATGTGATTTTGAGCATTTTTAAATTTTGACGCGCGCGTACGCGCACGTCCTGACCTCTAGATGACCTGTGAGGACATGACTTGATGACCCGTCATCGGAAGTTCATGTGATGTGAATATAGATGATTTTTGAAGATCGATTATGAAGATATAATCGATCATGTAAATTTACAAAATGGCGTCTTGATGACGTCACGATGACCTGATGACCTCCAAAATGTTAATGGATCATGTCCATGATTGACCTCATACATGACATGAAACTCGATGATATTGACCTGGCCGATTTTGAGATTTGGTGGGTACAAAAATTTGTTAGAAAAAGAATAAATAAAGAAAAATAAAGAAGAAAATTCTGACAAAACTAATAGGTGATCTGTCGATATTCGACAGACCACCTAATTATCATCTTCACCATAATCGTTTTACAATGACCGTTACACATTTTGCTACATTCCTGTCCTCAAGAAGCATCTCCATTCATGGCATTTCTTGACATCCTATCTTCAGTTTAGCATTTCCCCATTATTATGATCATCCTGATTACAATCATGATCGTACAAATTGAAAGACAGACCACCTAATTCGTCCTCATGACGAATTAAAATCTAGTTACAACTAAAATTATTTCCATATGGCACAAAAAAATTATATGGAGGTCTACTATGATGTTGTATCTGCTGGTATTTTTGTACCAGATTCCAGAGAAGTTGGTGTAGAAAAAAAATTTGATATTTCAAAAGAATTATTTCTTTGTGACTTTATTTGAGCATGATACCAACCTCATATAATCCTTTTGTATTGTCCATTGTATCTAGTCAATATATAGTTCATGGCTATAGCAAATCTGCCGTGACTGAAGGTGGGGTGGTTATGAATGATAAATTTGACATAGTTTGCATCTAAAGCTCAGTGAGCCATTGCATCTTTGTTTACAAGTACCTGTAGATGTAAATATAGAATATTTCTGTAAAATTTCGCAAAATGATATACATGTACATGTAAGTACTATTGTCTGTATAATAGCATGTGGAGCTACATGCATATTACTTTTCAGGTTAGCACTAAGCTAGTATGGTTCTAGCAGATGTTTGTAGGCTTTCATTTTGTAACCTTTGTTTTCATTATGTTTGTTTGGTTAATATCTTTTCCAGTCAACAAGGAAACTAATGAGAGGAATAGTGGTAAATAATATCTAATCTTCTCCACTGAGTAAAACTATATGTGGAATTTTCAGTATCTTCACTCAAGGTGCATGAAAAGCATCTATTTGAAAGTTCAAGGCAAAATAGTAGTGAGTAAAGAGGAAACACATTTTTTCTACATATATCT
Source organism: Heliocidaris erythrogramma (assembly GCA_025617745.1). NCBI lineage: Eukaryota > Metazoa > Echinodermata > Echinoidea > Camarodonta > Echinometridae > Heliocidaris > Heliocidaris erythrogramma. The sequence continues at coordinate 19,739,558 of CM046855.1, read as the reverse complement.
CTTTGTGTACATGTACATGAAAATGTACATGTAAAATTTCTGAGAGAATTTTTCACCTGATGTTAACTTTTCTTAATTTTTATTGATGCCCTAAAATATTTAATGGCTTTATAGACTTCATAGGCCCCAAAGTATTACACTTAAAATGTACAAGTATACTTCCACTGTAATTAGTTGAAATACATAGAAATAAATAGTACAAGAAGCCTATTACTAATTAGAACAGCAGAGTTTAATGTAGTAAAAGAACTTTGTCATTTCACTTTTGGAGGTGATCCCTGAAACCAATGAAGAGGGCAGTATACTGTGAAAATCCCTAGATTAGATTTGCTGTGGGATATTGGTACATGTACCAATATACATGTATTTATAAATACATGGTTAGAGATTTCGTCGCAAAGTTGAAAAAATTGCCAATTTTGATGAAAAAACAATATCAACATTTCAACGCGTTGCCAGTTTAAGGATTTTAAAGCTTATTGTCATTTTAAAAATTCCTGATGTCAAACGCAGCATGGTCATACAACAAAACTGGTCATAGTGTGTGCAGAAATTATGCATCTGGTATATTATTTAGAGCTCTGAAGCAAAAGTTATTGAGCCAAACCACCTAAGGTGGTTAAAATTGTCTTGAAAGGGTTGAATAATTCTTGTCACGAAAGAGTTAAATGCAAGATTTCTACACTATTCTATAATGTTTTTATAGTCCTGTATGAATATACTACTCATACTACTATCGATGGATAGAATATCTGCCCTGTTCACATTTATATGGAGTCAAACAAATTTTGTTATGTGAAAAAAGGGGTTACTCGCTTTGTTACAGATACCAGCATATTTTGGAGCTTTGGTTGAATGACTCAACAAGCGCTTTTGTTAAATCAGACAATGTCATGTCTGTCACCTCGGGATAATCCATAGATTAGTAAAGGATTCCCTGTTCCCTCATTCCAATACACAATGCATTATAAATCGCGCACGCGCCCGCCCTATATCAATTTTATGACGGCAGTTAATACATATTCATGATCCTCCTGCTAGTTCCGCTCATTTGCTACCTGTCTTGAAAGCGGTAGACCCGGAGAATTGGGGACCAGACGCGCATGCTGTATTCAATACTGTGTGTATGTGTGTGACAATACGCCAGACGCGCGTCTCTTGACGGAATAAACCGTATTGACTAGTACTAGTATTACTATTACTTGTCACACTCACACACAATTCACATTATTGAATACAGCCATGACCATGATGACAGCACGCGCGTCTAGCCAGGACTAGCTTCGTGAGTGTAAAAAAAAAAAAAATTAGCTAGTATAGGCCTAGGCCTACGCCTTTTACATCACGAAGCCAGGCGTTTTTACCCAGCAATCTAATTGCGCACGGGTTAGCAGGTCATGGAAAATGCCCTGAAATAACACTTTCCTGATAACTCCCGCTTCGTGATGTAAAAGGCATAGGATGCGCGGCCCGGTATTCGGTCATATTCCAGAATTCGGTCACGCAGCTCTTTGAACAGCTGTGAAGAACTCATGAATAATTTTTGAGGCTCGAAACCTGTACATAACAGACACATGAACAAGGTACCTCTAATGTTGAAAGCAATTCAGGTCGGACGCCCTGGAAAAGATCTCCAAATACCCTCGAAACTGGTCAGTGTTACCCAAGTTTCCGCACTTCCGGGTTCCGTTAGCGCGTGAGTTAACACGCATAGCCATATGTAGACGCCTATGGTGAAATAACTATGTGTGCAGGTGCAATGAATTTAGTATGTGTGTGAAGAGGAGCTTCCGGGTCTTCCCTCTATCGCAGCGAATTTGCAAATGGCGATCTCAGCGATGAGCAAGAGAATATATACCTCACCCCTGCCAGTGAGATGGCGCTCTTCCAGTATTCGGTCAGGCAACATTGAGTGCCTTGCGCCAACGCGCTTTGTGTGCAACTTGTCGCTTTGCGCTTCGCCGACGCGCTTTGCTGACGCGCTTTGCTCTTTTTAGAAATACATTTTGTGCATTATTTCTGACCCTAGAGCTTCGATTTGTGGATTTTAATGGATAAAAATTCTCATACATTTAAGTATGAATATATAGAAGTCACAGAAAATGCCTAAAACGCAGAAATGTGACAAAAATGGTTATATAACTCTCCCGAGATGCAGTGCACTATCGCGTGACCGAATTGTGGGCGGCGCCGACCGAATACTGGGCGGAAAACTTCTCCTTCTTCTGTCGGCGATATTTTTTGGGGTAAGTTTCCATGTTTTAAATTATTTTGATAATTATTTAAAGGACAATTTTGCGGTTCTTTTGATGGTAGATTGTCAATTTAAAGAGATAGGTATTCATATCAGCGGCGATTTCTTTTTAAGTGACCGAATACCGGGGCGCGCACCCTAGGCCTATATATAGATAGGGTCTAGGCTCTAGCCACTCACGGGTACATTTCTGTAAAATAGTTGGTATTTTCTGTCGCATGTACTAAAGGTATGGGGGAAAAAATAAGATAAATATTTTAAATACTTGCTTTCAAATTCAGCCCTTAAAAATCTCGCTCCTACCTCAAATGGCCGTTAGGAAGAACTTTTGATATTTTCAGCAAAATCCAAAGTCAAAATCTTGTCCAAAACCGGAGAAATCCCCGCCGATTTGTTTCGCGATCGCGTGTTGTTTACAAACTGCCGATGTCTTAGACTAAAATCGGCCAATACAATTTTTGTCCACGAAGAAACTCGGGATCGCAAGCGCACATCGATCTTTACGATCGCGCACACAGAAAATCGGAACTTTTCCGTGTACGCCATAGGGACCGAATTTTTGAGGACAAAACTCTTTTGGGGAGATGTCAGCGCCCGCGGCGACCAGGAAATGTACACAATGACTCCGATAGCTCGTTTCGCGAGAATCAACAGTAAATTACGGATTTGATTTTTGAAAATATCTTTTCCAACATTGGTGAGTTGAATTTATTGTATTTCTTGGATATTTTGGGGTCGGTTTTTGAAAATTAAATGCCGATTTTGAGTGAATATTGGTGACTTTTGTGCAGTGGTGTTTTAAAAAGATGAGGTGTATGACTGCCTACATTATACACACGAAGTATAGGAATGTAGCTATGAGCACTCATAGCTACATTCCTATACTTCGTGTGTATAATTTGAGTGCAGCCGTCGTTGTTTTTCGATCTTGTCCGAATAGCTTGTGTGCGTAACATTCTGCGTACGTATCTATGGTGCGTAACCATGTAGAGCGGCCTCACTAGTGCGCAACATATTGAGAGCAGTCGTCATACGTATGGAGGTCTGTGTAACAACTACGAAAAACAAGGCTGTAAATGTAAGTTTTTATAACTTTCTACATTTTGTATCTTAACGAACTTATAACGTAATATCTAAAGAGTGATACCTAAGTATCAGTTTGCCCACAAAAACCTCCATTTCAAACAAAATTACATCTGTATCCCCAATACCCAGTATACACACATGTATATGATCCTAATGGTAGGGATACCAATACACCGAGGGTGCGTTGGCTACGCTTTGCTTCTAATACGCGCTCGCCTTCGCCCTCGGCCTTGGAAAATAATTGATGACTACAAAATTATTTTTCAAAAACCTTTCTTTGATTTCATCACTGAAACAAAGACAATGACACATACAAAAAACATCCCTTAAATTACGATCTTTAACAGAACTTACTCGTTTGAGTTACGATGTTGCAGAATTTGGCGGTTTTGAATCCAATAATTTCCATAGCAGCTCACGAAAAACGTACACACATCGCAAATGCGTAACGAAGCCAAAATTCGGGAGGGCGCTGCAAGTTTGATCACTAAAAATGTTCAAACTGGCAACAAGTAGGCACAAAAAATAAGGGTGATAGCTTCAGTCGAAGAACTTTTGATAGTGAATAATTCATGAGATGTCAATGTACGGTACCCTTATAGACTTGAAAATATAAAGAAAATAGAGGATTTGCTCCTTATTTTACACTTTTACTTTATTGACAAAAAGGTATAGATAAAGATGATTTTTAAGTCAAACGTACTTTGGTTTGAGCTCCATAGCTATAGCCATCTCAAAAATAGAGGGAAAACTGTGAAATATGACGTCATATTTTCGCGCCGACCAGGTCTCTAACTCATGAATAAAGATAATTATTGCAACGTTATTGCGAAATATCTAGTTTATATCGGTGTGGAAACATGAATATTGATGAGCTTCTTACGTGACACGCGAGGGAAATCATGTAGCCTAGTCTCACACGAAGACCCTATTTCTCATATCAGTGCACACAGGCATCAAGATCGTCCATAGAGTGCAATACTAACCCTATGAGTATTAGAAGTGTTCAAAAGGATAATTTAGTAAATATGACTGAATAATAAGTCTACTCTTACCCAGTCCTGACCTTTGATAGCCGATTCTTGAACCCGTTGTATAGTGGAAGATTGTGTGTGGCTGGCTGTATACTGTATTCACAACAGTCAGACTGCGCACGTGGATGGAAGCGTAGGCCAGAGAGAGAGAGAGAGAGATGCATAATGCATGCGCTGCCTGTCCATTCTTCGCCGTCGATCTCTGAACAAAGTTATTGTGCAGCACGTACGGATATAATCTGGATGAGCGTAGGGTATTTTGGGAGAGAGAGGAAAAGAGAGACATGTGTTTTGCATTCGCTCTACAAACACGCAGAGGTCAACAAATTTAGGACAGATAAGGTCCATAGAGCTTTCATTGTTTCGAACTCAAGGATGCAACATTCCTTTGCATCAGTTTACACTTTGAAAATGAGCTGCAGAATGCAAGGGACTTTCACATGATTATACCTGTATAATAACTATAACTTTGTGCAGGTCATGCTCTTCCTTTCTTTATGTTTTTTTCCTTTCGTTATATATATTTTTCTTTGATGTATGTTTGATCTTGTTCTGTTCATGCCAATCTTTTGAAACGTTTGTAAATATTGTGATTATATTTTTATTGAATATACACATAAATTAAAAGAAAAACATTTCGTGGCTGCCTTCTTAAATCCCTTTTTTCTTTTTTTTTTCGTCCAACTAATAAATGTTTCATCCTGTTAGCATGTAAAAGCCTATAACTAAAAATGTGAGATATTGATTACGATATAATATAAGAAAATATTAATCAAATGATCTGAGAAAAATAAACCACATTAATTATGTACTTTTCAATTCAATAAATAGTAACTGTTTCGAGTATGTTTAAGAAATCCGGTCTATATGAAATATTAAAAAGACGCAACAGACCACTAAATTATTTCAATCATATGATAAGTTTGAATAAATATCAGTTAATAACAATGAGAAATTGTCTCTTTCCTAAAACATAAATTTACTCAATATATCAAACATGAAACTCCATCAACAAATGATTCTTTACATCAATGATCATTGCAACAATACATGCCGAATTAGAACACTAAAAATTTATAGTAATGTAATTCTTTCATGAAGGACAAAGAACTCAACTATCCTACACTATCATTACAGCGCTTACCAGTCAAAACGTCCCCGCGCCAAAACGTCCCCGCGCCAAAACGTCCTCGGGTGATACCAAAACGTCCCCTTTGTTCGACCAAAACGTCCCCGGGTCAAAACGTCCTCGGGTCAAAACGTCCGCTGCATTCACGGCATAAAAATGATCTTAGCTCTCGCTTCCAATCAACGCAATATCGCCGGCTGTGCATGTAGTGCTAGTGTGCGTGGGGTACTTTGCATAAGCAGCCGCACGTCTCGTACAAACATTTAACAGTTTACCAGAGCAATTACATGTATAAACTATAATAAACGTATATGGGTGAGAATTTTGAAAAATGTACCAATCGGTCAAAGGAGGCTCAAAAAACAAAATTTGAGAAGAGTAAAAATGGCATGTTTATTGTTGAAGAATACAAATTTAAGCGTTACAAAAACCCGCTTATACCGGGATATTTGCCATGGAACAGGTTTTTAAGTTCGTATTTCCGAAAAATAAAAAAGGGTTTGCATTTCCGAAAATTAAATAGGGTCCATAATTTCGAAAATGAAATGAGGTTCGTGTATATGAAAATGGAATAGAGTTCATAATTCGGAAAATGGAATAGGGTTCGTATTTTCGAAAATGAAATAGGGTTCATATTTCCCAAAATGAAAAGGTTCATAATTCCAAGAAATCAATAGAGCCCTACTCAACTCTTTGGAATTACAGACCTTCGGAAGTATGAGGCTTTTTTTTGAATTTTCAGAAATACGAACCCTATTTCCTTTTCGGAATTTTGAACTATATTTCTTCTTCGGAAATAAGAACCCTCAGAATTATGAACTCTATTTCAATGCCTATTTAGATATGATTAATTATTATGAATGATAGTTAGAATAAAGTGAGCTCTACTTACTATAATTTTGTTAAAATATTATTTTAATTGGTCGAGTTTCAAGTTTTTATTGCATGAGAATATGATTTGACTATTTGACAATTTTCGTATGGACGCTCATAATCCATTCTTAAATAAATATTCATAATGTATTATTAACCTGTATGATAACTATTTCCACATCTGCTTCACCCCCCCCCCCCCCTTACCCCTCTCTCTCACACTCTCTCTGTGCTCCCTTTTTATCTCACTCGGACTACTTTATACAAAACGACAAAAACTCATTGAATCCATTTTATTCATTAACAACAACAACAACAATTATAAAATGAATAACAAGCAAAACAAGCAAAATAACAACAACAATTATAAAATAAATAAGTAAAATTGGACTCGAACTCCCAAAGCAGAAATATAGTACAGATACATTAATACAGTATAATTACAATAACAACAACAACAATTATAAAATGAATAACAAGCAAAATTGGACTCGGACTCCAAAACTAAAGCACCAGGCCCACGATGCAAGGTTACCCAATGCAATGTGCGCATGTGTGGCCGAGTTTTCCAGTTTTGTGGAGGTTTTAGGGGTTTTAAAGCAAGTTCACTCGTGAGTCAAACTTTATATAGTTATACTTTGCAGAAGAAAAAAAAAAAGAGTAAGCAGTCTACCAACTGACGATAGAAAGAGCGAATGACGCAAAACTTGAGCCAGAGGCAGAGCGGGGGAAAAGTGCGGGGACGAAGTGCGGGGACGTTTTGGTACGGGGACGTTTTGGTACGGGGACGTTTTGGTACGCTACCCGGGGACGTTTTGGTCGTAGCAATGCGGGGACGTTTTGACGCGGGGACGTTTTGACCGGATACCATTACAGCATGCACGATCATGACGATGGCACAACTCCATCTTTGTCTACACCTATTAAGTATTATCATATTCTACGAAAAGTATATATATATTCTTACCGAAATGGGCCTTTGTAGCTGTTCCACCACGTCCAAAAATATCCAGGTATATGCTACAGTATGTAACTCAGACCTTTCAGAAAGCGTCATTTCAACAATCATGCATTCCAGAATGACCAGAACATGTAATTTGGGAGAACAAAGAACTCCCTGTTTCCTGACTCGGTTTCCCGCTCGGTTTACATCGTATAATCTTATAATCTCTATAATCTTAGAGTAAAGATGCTGGTAGTCTTTGAACAGACTCTTGAGGTTGTTTCTGATTTTATTGACTATTGTTTTCATTATGATGTGATCAATCTTGTACAAACTTTGTGAAAATAAACGTCAGCTTCTTAGTGGCAAGTCGTCTTTTTTTTTGTTGAATAACTTTTGACTTTCCTCTTATATTTTTAAACATTAAACAATGAATCATGAAAAAGCGTCCAAGACGGCAACAAGACAATCAATTATGAAATAGACCTCTAGGTCCAAAACGGGGTAGAAAGACCCATTGCCAAAATGCCTTATCCTTGTTACGGGTATGAGGCTTTTTCCTTTTCGGCGTTGCCGGTTTTGCTGACTGCATTCTTTTACCTGGTAATATTATTTTTGTTAATTTAAAAATAAGTTAATAATAAAAGAATTTAAGCAATAATATATATCTATACTTGTGAATATTATTATTTTATACTTCTCTTTTGTCATAAAATATTTTTGAGAATGCTTACAATCATAATTTACCGACCTACATAAAATCGGCAAGACAAGCTGACTCTATCGAGCGAAGCGAAACCGCTAAGTTCAGTGCGTATTGAACTCTGTATCGTGCATACATGTGATCGTGAGCAAGCGCTAGGCAGAGCAAGCGCTAGGCAGAGCTCCACGCACGACGGCAGAGTCAGAGCGTGAATGACAAGAAACCACAGATAAGGCCAGTAAAATTTCAAATCTTTACTAAAAATTTAGGTCTAGTGTCTGATTATTAGAATGTATAGTCTAATTCTTTTTTTCAAAATCATTCGAGCTCGAAATCTTCCATTTTGTGCTCGGTCTCACAGTACAGAATTTTAAAATACTGTTTACGCATTCTCCAAGACTAGCGACCGAAATTGAGCTCGCTGGGGCGGGGAATTTGAATTTCATATAGGCACCGGTGTGCCTTTGTTATTGTAATCAGCAATGATCAGCTGACTTTTGGCCTTTCTAATTGCCAACGTAACGACTTTAGAGCATGACGTTGCAGTTTTTTCAAGGCGATATTCTCAAGAAGGTATAGCTCACTCCCGGTACATTTCTGTAAAATAGTTGGTATTTTCTGTCGCATGTACTAAAGGTATGGGGGAAAAAATAAGATAAATATTTTAAATACTTGCTTTCAAATTCAGCCCTTAAAAATCTCACTCCTACCTCAAATGGCCGTTAGGAAGAACTTTTGATATTTTCAGCAAAATCCAAAGTCAAAATCTTGTCCAAAACCGTAGAAATCCCCGCCGATTTGTTTCGCGATCGCGTGTTGTTTACAAACTGCCGATGTCTTAGACTAAAATCGGCCAATACAATTTTTGTCCACGAAGAAACTCGGGATCGCAAGCGCACATCGATCTTTACGATCGCGCACACAGAAAATCGGAACTTTTCCGTGTACGCCATAGGGACCGAATTTTTGAGGACAAAACTCTTTTGGGGAGATGTCGGCGCCCGCGGCGACCAGGAAATGTACACAATGACTCCGATAGCTCGTTTCGCGAGAATCAACAGTAAATTACGGATTTGATTTTTGAAAATATCTTTTCCAACATTGGTGAGTTGAATTTATTGTATTTCTTGGATATTTTGGGGTCGGTTTTTGAAAATTAAATGCCGATTTTGAGTGAATATTGGTGACTTTTGTGCAGTGGTGTTTTAAAAAGATGAGGTGTATGACTGCCTACATTATACACACGAAGTATAGGAATGTAGCTATGAGTGGCGTAGCTGAAGTTCCCAACTTTGCAGCAAAATATCTCTCTTTCAAGACCATTTCTGAGACAGCAAATTGGTGAGTTTGTTTTGTGTTGACACTGCCTTTCATCAGGGATAGTTTTTAAGGGGTAATTATCTTTAATTTAAAAGTCAGATTTTGGGATTAGTGTCCCTACGTAATGGTCAATATGACCATTGCTTGCTGATGTGGCTATGAGTGGCTCTAGCCACTCATAGCTACATTCCTATACTTCGTGTGTATAATGTAGGCAGTCATACACCTCAACTTTTTAAAACACCGCTGCACAAAAGTCACCAACATTCACTCAAAATCGGCATTTAATTTACAAAAACCGCCCCCAAAATATTCAAGAAATACAATAAATTCAACTCACCGATGTTGGAAAATATATTTCAAAAAATGAAATCCTTAATTTACTCTCGATTCTCGCGAAACGAGCTATCGGAGTCATTGTGTACATTTCCTTGTCGCCGCGGGCACTGACATCTCCCCAAAAGAGTTTTGTCCTTAAAAATTCGGTCCCTATGTGGCATACACGGAAAAGTCCCGATTTTCTGTGTGCGCGATCGTAAAGATCGATGTGCGCTTGCGATCCCGAGTTTTTCGTGGACAAAAAATTTATTGGCCGATTTTAGTCTAAGACATCGGCAGTATGTAAACAATACGCGATCGCGAAACAAATCGGCGGGGATTTCTCCGGTTTTGGACAAGATTTTGACTTTGGATTTTGCTGAAAATATCAAAAGTTCTTCCTAACGGCCATTTGATGTAGGAGTGAGATTTTTAAGGGCTGAATTTGAAAGCAAGGTATTTAAAATATTTATCTTATTTTTCCCCCATACCTTCAGTACATGCGACAGAAAATACAAACTATTTTACAGAAATGTACCCGGGAGTGCCTATGAGTGGCTCTAGCCAATTTTTTTTTTTTTTACACTTACGAAGCTAGTCCTGGCTACACGCGTCTGGTCCCCTATTCTCCGGGTTTGCCCTTGAAAGCTTCTTGGTTTTACAGTAAATTGTAACATTTTGCATGAGTTAGGTAAAAAAAAAAAGATCTGATAAGTTATAGTATACACCAAGACGCACTCATAGGTACATTCCTATACTTCGTGTGTATAATGTAGGCAGTCATACACCTCATCTTTTTAAAACACCACTGCACAAAAGTCACCAATATTCACTCAAAATCGGCATTTAATTTTCAAAAACCGACCCCAAAATATCCAAGAAATACAATAAATTCAACTCACCAATGTTGGAAAAGATATTTACAAAAATGAAATCCGCAATTTACTGTTGATTCTCGCGAAACGAGCTATCGGAGTCATTGTGTACATTTCCTGGTCGCCGCGGGCGCTGACATCTCCCAAAAGAGTTTTGTCCTCAAAAATTCGGTCCCTATGGCGTACACGGAAAAGTTCCGATTTTCTGTGTGCGCGATCGTAAAGATCGATGTGCCCTTGCGATCCCGAGTTTCTTCGTGGACAAAAATTATATTGGCCGATTTTAGTCTAAGACATCGGCAGTTTGTAAACAACACGCGATCGCGAAACAAATCGGCGGGGATTTCTCCGGTTTTGGACAAGATTTTGACTTTGGATTTTGCTGTAAATATCAAAAGTTCTTCCTAACGGCCATTTGAGGTAGGAGTGAGATTTTTAAGGGCTGAATTTGAAAGCAAGTATTTAAAATATTTATCTTATTTTCCCCCCCATACCTTTAGTACATGCGACAGAAAATACCAACTATTTTACAGAAATGTACCCGGGAGTGCCAAGACGAGTCATATCTCCACTAAAAAATAGTAACACAAATGGTAGTGTGTGGGGCAAGATTAACCCGACTTGGATTTCTGCTGTAATGTTAATGCACACATTAATAAGAGCGATTTAGCACAATGTCTTCAAGCAAAACAAAATAACATGAAGCTTGTTTAATAGCATCTTATCTTAATAATAGAATTAATTAGACAACTTATACAGTATTACAATAGCAAACTATTAAAATGAATTTAAAAGTGAGCAATTTTCGTGTTTACCTTCGGCCATGTTGTCTACAAACAAATGTCACGTGACCTATTCCAATCGTCGCGCGACTCTCGCGCGCGTACGTATACGGCGCCGGCGCGCGCTCCCTGGATTTTCCTGGAGGTTCCATGGGTGATTTTTTAATGAAAATTGATGTAGATTCTTTTTAATTCCTCTAATGAGCCACGACGAGAGAGAAAGAGAGAGAGAGAGAGAGAGAGAGAGAGAGAGAGGGGGGGGGGGGGGGGGGGCTGGTTAGAAACTGTTCGCACATTTCCCAAATCTTACTTTGAATTGCCCGCCCCCTCCCCCAACTTGCAAATTAACCTGGATCGATCCGCCACTTACAGCCTTATGGTGCATATTTAGGAGTAACTTCCCGCCGAGATTTGTTTTTGTTCTTAATCTATAACCCCCCCCCCCCCAAAAAAAAAAAAAAAAAAAAATGCACAGCAAATCAGGTAGTATCCGTCGATGCAGTCCCCCACCCCCCTCCCGCCCCAAATGAATTTACAGATACCTGGTACCCCTTTTCACCCCATCCCCAACGAAGTTTAATTACCCCCACCCCTTCACACTATCACACATATAGGGCCTATACTCAATCCACGAGAGTAAACATGGGAGTTCACATTTGTGCCTCCCCCCCTAAAAAATTATTTTTGACCCTTCCATTGGCGTAGATCTGTGCATACCTTCTTTTCATTCTCCATGAATGGTCATCCCCCCCAGTTGACAAGAAATTCTTGCATATTTACACCCGTGGCACTGAATAAAGGGTACTTCCCTAAATTTGTTATCCCCCACCCCCACAAAAGGTAAAAAACCAAATCACACACAAATGTAACTAGCCAATCAGGTTGCATTCATCGATGATACAGGATGACGAGTGTTTACTTCTGTATCGTTTTACAGCATCTCTCTTTTGCCAGATTTATCTTTTTCATGCAAATCATATTTTCTCACATTCATGAACACTTATTCTAGGGTTCTCTTTTTTTCTTTCACACCGACTATACAAGTCTCAGCTCTCTATACTAATCCTCATATGGTTTTGGTTGTACGTGTATTATCATCATTACACATTTCGGTAATTTTCAACTGATCGGAAGGGAAATATTAATGAACAGTCGACACATTCCAAGTGCAGTGGAACCTTGTTATAACAAACTCCTTGGGACCAAGGAAATTACCTCTTTATATCGAAACCTTGTTATAATCAGGGCTAAAAAAAACAATAGAATACAAAGAAGTGGACTGGCAAAATTACCTTGTTACAATGAGAGTTTGTTGTATCAGTGTTCATTATGAGGTTAGACTGTATTCACTTTCAACTCCAGCCTTGTGAACATTTAGCTGCATATACCCCCCCCCCCAACGATCTTTGGTCTATTTCTCTTTCTCTCTTTCTCCCCCTCAGACTTCTATTACCCTTCTTTTCTGGCCCTTGATCTCCTTTCATATTGCTTATAAAATCATGCATATTTCACATATTCTCATTCTAATAAACCTAGTTAACTTATGTAAACCATAACACTGAGGTAACTACACTGAGCCCACAAAATGAATAACATCATAGTAACTGAGTTTTGAAAGAGAAATGGACAAGTTTAATCAAATTCACAAAAAAATTGAAATCAGAAGAGTTAAAAGAGGCACTTGATCCACAAAAAGCTTGATTTTTTATAGTTGTGTTCAAGCTGATTCCACCAAAAGCACAATCATTTATTGTGTTGGAATCTTCTAATATAAATCCTTTTCAAAATTAACACATTGCTCTTGTGGTCGTGTCACTATTTGAATGAGCTTTTTATTCAGCTCCAGAACGAACAAAAGATATACACTGCATGGCTATACCCTGCACAATTGATGAGAACTTCATAAATATGCGACTATGATTTTAATACAACAAATCAATTGAGAGTCTAAGGACAAAAAGAATAACCGACTTTAAATACAACAGAAAATCAATTGAAAGTTTATTAATATGGACAACACTGCACAATGGTTTCAGCCCCATTCTATTGCTTATGTGATTTACTCTGGTTAATGTGTTTAGATTTTTGTGCACAAAGTCTGAGAGTGATGGCAGATATTATAGACCATGAATAATTCAGTTGTACATCAAATCAACAAATTAGAATCACATTGCTTAAAGGTCTCAAATTCCAGATTTCTCAATATTTAAAATTGGATAACATAATTAGAATAAGTAATAACCAATGGAGAATCATCACACACAATACCTTTCCTTTGGAATATGAAATTGAAAACTTTAAAATTGACAGATCAAAGCTTTATAATAATTCACATCAAACTAGATTCTTGTTCTACTATTTCTACACTACACAATGTAACATCAATATAAATGTACACAGTCAAATCTTTCCATCTTGGACACCTTGGTGTCTCCTTGAGAAGTATCGAGAAGTACCCGAATAGCCGGAGCTACTTTTTGGGTGTTTCTGTCATGATAAGGATAGCCACGATGTCCAACTCGGAGCTGTTTGCCTGCAGAGGGGAAGAAAATGGAAACTTTATTTGAGTTCTCAAAATTTATGTGAAGAGAATTTAGTATGACCTAGATAAGGTTTATTTTGGGCATATAAGCAGTACTATCAATTTTGTCAAGTGTGTAGTGTTCACTGGAGTTCTAAATTGAATATGCTGCAGTATTCACAACTGATCATTTACAATTTGATTTCTGCATTACATCAACATCCATGACATTATGTCTGTACATTTTGAAACCCTTTTTCAACAACAAGAAACTCTGAGACAAACTAAATCATCTGAAGTTAATGTGAAATAATAAAAGTTTCTAACACACCAAAATCTAATTTGTTTTATATTTACTATCAATAGTCAAAAGGCAGATTACAAAATTCCAAATGATCATTCACATCACAAATCCCCCCCAAGCTATAAATTGAATCTTTAAACTGATACACATTTCAACTTCAAAATTGAAATCTCAATATCCCCTACCTGTGTTGTTGGATGTGATGAAGAATCACATAGCTGCCTCAATGGCATCCATGATCTTCTTCAGCTTTGGCTCACTGTCAATGTATCCATCTCCATTCTATATAGAAGTAAAAGAAAAAACCTTAAAATACATGTAATATCAAATTCATATACTCCTAACACTTGGTATATCTTGCAAATTTACAAAAGTAGTCTTGTTGATGAGAATTAATAATAATCAAAGCTATATCCTGCCTTGTAGTCGTAATCACTACAATCTTTACAATATAAGCTCCACTGCTACAGAAATATTTTCATTTGGTGATAATTTCTGTTGCAAAATATGTGTTAACTGATAGAAATTCATTCATTTTTTGAATGTGTTCGGTAAAAGCACTTTGGGGAAAACAAAAAAGGAAAAAAGGAAATAATAATGAGTCAACAAACTTCTCTTTTATTCTCAAACTGCACTGGATGTTGGTGTTTGGGTATTTCAATTTCCCAAACATTAACAGTAAATGCATTTCATCAAAGACCACATATTGTTGAAGTACTGTAAAACAACTAAAGCCTAATAACAGATGATTGACTTTACCTTCTTGGAATGGACAAGTTTTCCATTGACCACTACCTCCAGAAATCCACTAATGTTCGGAGTTCCTTCACCGACCTGTAGGTCAACAAATGAGAAACATTAATGAAAATCCACATTTCTATTATACCCCATTCATATTCACTGCTGATGAAAGTGTCTGGTATCTAACATATATTTGTTCCAAAATGCTTTGAAAAACTGGAATATTTTAAGCAAAATAATTATCACTTAGTATTTTGCTTTAAATGTAACAGTCCAAGGGCAGTATTCTGAGATCCATTTTATCTCACATAAAATCCGAGATTTTAAGTCAGTGAAATAAAATACTGTTAAAATATTTTTAAATCGGTATTCTGAGAACAATTTTAGCGAGATTTCATCTTATATAAGACATGCCCATTAATGATGCCTTAACCAATAAGAAATGTCGTTAGATTTCACTTTCATCATGCTCCGCCAATAATAGAATTGCTTTCTGCCAGTCTCTGGGGCAAGAGCATGAATGCACTATTTTTACAATTTTCAACGTTACGCATGCATCAAAGCACAAGGATTCATGAAAATGACTAAAGTATTTTCCGAGGTTTTAGAAGACCAGCACAAGCATTAATGCAAATGTGATATTAGTTGACAAATATCTTATAATAGAAATTTAATAATCATATGAGAATGTTGCTTGAGAAATATAGTCAGTACTCGGTATCTTTTTGTTAACTTTGATCGCACGACTAGCACATATTTATCCAAATATATTACACTCACCGTGCATCTTAGAGATAAAATAGCCCTTAGCCTATTTTAAGTTTTATTTTATCTTTACCCCATTACGATTGGCGCGAGCGTTTAATGCTGTGCGTATCATGCGTACAACATGAATATGCACGCAAGAGGTAGGAGACCGAGATAAAATGTGAGATAAAAATAAAATCAGGGATAAAATGTGGTCTCAGAATACAAAAAGATAAAATAAAAAAACTTAGAGATAAAATGATGCTCAGAATAGCACCCCTGGTCATCAAGAGTTTGATGACATAGGAGGAACACTTGCGTACTATACAAGGGAAATGCCCAGGGCAGTCTCACCTGCATTAATAGCACAATTATTGGGGCAAAATTTTGGTGAAAAATCAAAGGTTGGGGGTACTTAAGCCCTGGGTGCTGCCCATGGACCTGAGCACCCCCCCCCCCCCACCCCCGTATGGGCCAGGTACCCCATTTGTATATCAAAATCCCCTTCAACTAAGATTTATTGGACAGTGAAGTTCATTTGAATCAAGCGGTGTGTTTTAAAAAAGCAGAATATGTGTACATGAAATATTTGCCATTGGGACACTTTTGGGGTGCTGCCCCTCCATCAGACCCCTTGAAGATAATCATCTACTATACTTGAAACATTTTAAAGGCCAAGTCCACCCTAACAAAAAGTTGATTTGAATAAATAGAGAAAAATCCAACAAGCATAACACTGAAAATTTCATCAAAATACGATGTAAAATAAGAAAGTTATGGTATTTTAAAATTTTCGCTTATTTTCGCAAAACAGTTGTATGCCAATCCTGCTCAATATGCAAATGAGGGAACCAGTGACGTCACCCACTCACTATTTCTTTTGTATTTTATTACATGAAATACGAAATATTTTAATTTTTCCTTGTTATAATGTGAAACAAGGTTTTGATTCTTCGCTGAACATGTGTAACTGCCATTGTTGCAACCTATACACAATTCAATGAGAGCTTCTAATTGTGAAATCTGCGGAAATTAAAATATTCTATATTTCACAAAATAAAATACAAAAGAAATAGTGAGTGGGTGACGTCACTGGTTCCCTCATTTCCATACTGAGCAGGATGTGCATATAACCGTTTTGCGAAATTAAGCGAAACTTTAAAATACCATAACTTTCTTATTTTACATCCTATTTTGATGAAATTTTCAGTGTTATGCTTGTTGGATTTTTCTCTATTTATTCAAATCAACTTTTTGTAAGGGTGGACTTGGCCTTTAAGTCTCCTTCGCCTAAGAATCATTCCTACCTAGTTCGGTTACATTCCACAGGTATCAATAGGTTGTATAGAAGAATAAGAATGTCCATTTGGTGTCACAGGCTCTTGGGGCATAATGCCCCCCCCCCCCTCCACTCCCTCCTTTAGGAGGTACCCTATTTGCATTAATTTAGATCCTCTTTGCCTAAGGATGATTCTTACCTAATTTGATTAAAACCAAGCCAAGCATTTAAAAATATCTCATTTTCACAATAGGGCACTTTAGAGGTGCTGCCCCTGAGCCCCCTTGGGGGCAAGGTACCCTGTTTAAGAAATTGAAGTCTACTTCCTCTAAGGATGATACCTACCAACTTTGCAACATGGCTTTAAGAAGAAGTAGCAAAAATGAATCTAATTACTGCCATTATTGGTGCTCTTGGGGGTGGTGCCACCAAAATCCCCCCCCCCCCCCATAGTGGTAGGTACCCCCATCTGTACTGCTTTAGATCCTTCTTATCCAAGGATGATCCCTGCCAATTTTGGTTGAAATCCACTACCATCAAAGTTTTGGGAAGAAGTCAAATGCATGTGTACAATACATGTACATACTACTAAAACAGCGTGAATAGGAACACCCCATGGAAAAGGATTGAAAGTTTGAAGTTTGTTTTGACATTTGTTTTAATCCCAAATGTGATGCAGACACTTAGATCCTTCTTGAGATGATGTTGCAGCTGGGAACAGGTAAGTCTTGAGGACCGACATGAAAGTCGACAGAGAATCAGTACTCCCGATACATTGCAGAAGGCCATTCCACAGCTTAGATCGAATGTAGAAGGCTCTGTGATGTGTGACTGAGACCCTCTGTCAGTCAAGATTACATGATAAAAATTGTCTTTTTCCAATTCACACGCGAGTTCCTATTCAACCCATTTTGTGATAACGTTAGGTTGTGATCTAACCTCATACATGTATAACACTAGATATATTCACAAGAGAGTAAACCAAGCAAACATGAATTTCTTATCTCTGTGACACTGAATTGTAACTGAAGTTCACACTTAAAGGGAAAGTCCACCCTGATTACAAGTTGGTTTTAAAAGAAGCAGAATAATTAAAGTCTTAGCAAATATAGAAATAGCTTTATGATTTTTAGAAGTTGTAATCAATCAAATACAAATTAGCAACTCCGTGACATATCTTGCGAGCTCCTCTCCCCATTTGCCGGCCCTGTACCCCAAAACTAATTAATTTCCATTTTCTCTACAGAAAATATTCAATCATACATGCACCTTTGATTATAATCATTGCTCATATGTTTTTACACAAAACCTGTATAAAACAAATCTATTCCTTCATCAAAAGTTAAGAAAATGAAAGTTCACGAAATTTTGTGTACTGAGGAAATGGGAGGAGCTCACAAGATATGTCACAGAGTTGCTGATATGTGTTTGATTGAGTACAACTTCAAAAATTTGTAACGGTCTTACATCTTATCGGATTTCCCTCAAACTTTAACTAACCCATTTCTTTCTTTCTTTTTTTCTTTTATTCAAATCAACTTAATACCAGGGTAAACTTTCCCTTTACCAAAAGGAACTGGAGTAAAATTCTGTGCAGGTTTTAGTCCATACTCACCATTTCGACGTCATCACCAAATTCAGCGATGACATCTTTCCGCAACCGCTCATACTACAGGGGAAAAAGGCAAACATTATTCTGTTGTATAACGATCATTACACATGAGAAATGTGACCAAAGTATGTGATCCAAAAAATTTATTAACGTAAAATTACTACTTATTGCACTCTTGGCAGCAATATTATATCCATTCTGAACACATTTCATGTCATGTCAAATTTGTTAATGTATAGTAACTAGTTTACCAGGTAATAAAAGAATGTGGGTGGGACATATGTAATTATCTTGTCCTATATCAAAATACATGCAAAAAATCCAAAGACACACTGTCAGTGTTCGATCTATTGAACTAGTTAAGTACGAAACAAAATAGACAAACATGTGAACCTAATCTAGACATAAGTCACAACTACATGTAGAGCTGTAGAAAAAATTATTAGACCAGCTCCTTTTAAAGGCGAATAGGGAAAGTGTTGGCTACATCAGTAATTGAACTGTCAAATATACTTCTACTAGCTAACTCACAATGATTAGATGACTATTCCCTAAAACAATTAACTTCTACAATTAACCCCTAGGACAATTACTCCAGGGCAATAACCCCTAGGACAATCCCCCCCCCCCCCAACCCCTGGACAATTAGATGTAAAGGCATGCACCCCCAAATGGATGGATACTAAGACTAACTATAAGAAAATATCCTAGAGGATAACTGTCCTGGGGATAATCTCCAGGGGTAGGAAGGTTTTGAAACAAATGTAATGACAGTAATGGTCTCTGGGATAATCGTCTGGGAGGTATGCCTCATTGTCCGGTTAAGCCATGTTCACTTCTCTAGAGGCAGTTTAAGTTCTTGGTGGAAAGTTGCTACATTTGATGATAGCAGCCATGCCTGTGGCATGCTGTCCATAAGGGGTTGCATTTCCCCCCCTCTTCACAGCACCTCATTCATGTAGCTAGAATCTTTTCTTTTTCGATAACTTTAATTTTTATGTCACTTCAACTGTTCTCAGTAGAATCTGGGCAGGCCATAGTGCTCAAACCAAGACAAGTGACACTGACACTTGAAATTTATCCTCTCAGACATTTATAGTCTATCATGTGGTAAAAAACCCTTTCTCATAGGAAAATGGGGGGAGGGGGGTTAATTTGTGCCGGGGCAGTTGTCCTTGCCGTAGTCATCCTAGGGGTAATTGTTCTGGGGTAAATGTCATAGGGGTAATTGTTTTAGTTAGCAGTTTTGTCCATTAATAATTAAATAGCTGTTAATAATCATTTTCATAGTTCCATAGACAATGGACACACTACCTGTATGGGTCTGAGCCAAAAGTAGTCAACATAAACCCTAAATTTTCAATTTAAGATTTGTGTCTGCCCTTGTATATCACATGAAAGCTGAGAATCTGTAGTTTATGAAAATGTACATGTCTCTTCATGATTGCGTTCCGTTTTTTTAAAAATAACCTTTAAAATGGAAAAGAGCGCCCTCATAGCGCGACGGGACGGAATTACTAGAAAAAGCAATTTAAAAAAAAAGTGAAAGGGCATTTGAAAAATAAAGTTTGGAGTTGGAATACTATATGCAATACTATTCAATGCCCAATGCCAGTTCTGGCAATATTCTGTTATAATTGGGTTAAAATTTCAACTTTTTGGTGCAAAATTGTATTTTGGGGCACTTTGACACCCCCTTTTTATTTTTTTGTAGGATAAAGTAGAGTTTATAGACTGAGGTCTTATAAAGTATCAATGAACTATCGTACCATCACTTCTGTACCATTAAAATTGACTCCCTTATATTTCGAGAAGAATTGTGATGTGTTCTTTTTTTTTCCGTCCCGTCGCACTTAGTGGGTATTTAAGGGATTTTAGGCGCGACGGGACGGAATTTTGCATGGAAAGTACAGTCCCATGTATGTCATTTGATGTAAGTATACTTTTTTTAACCCGAGCAAGTTTTTATTCATTTAATTTGAATAAACAATAGAGAATAAAAGTTTTCTTACTCGAACAATGTAGTTCTACCACATTTTTTTAGAGAAAAGAACTATTTCATGATATCAAAAAAATCTCTTTTCAAAATCCCCATTTGTTTTGTACATGGTGCAAAAGTGTCCATCCTCTCTAGTGATTTTATCTCTTTAATTTGAATTAACAATAAATCTTGCCACTTCCCTGTGCCTTAACATTGTAGTTCTACCATAGTTTAAAAGAAAAAAGTACAGTTGGACAATATTTTTAAAAAAAATTTAAATCCCCATTCATTTTGTACATGGTGCAAAAGTTTCCGTCCCGTCGCATTCCGTCCCGTCGCGCGACACCCATTCATCAATTTTCAAATTTAAAAAAATTGTTTGGGCCAAAATCTTAGCTTCATGGTTGAATGTCATGTGCTCTATCATACTAATAAAAAATCAGGATACGTAGCTAGTCTTCAATTTTAACTTCGATAGAATTTTACTTTGAATCTGTCTTACAAAATTTCACCATTCTATCGTTCCGTCCCGTCGCGCTAACAAAAAATATTGTTACCATGGAAACGGAATTACGATCATTCTTGTGTTTGTAGTGGAATTGTTCTTCAGTGTAAACTTATTATATAAGTAAAGGTATGCAGCAGGTAGCATTTCTTATTTTCTTGTAAGGAGAAAAAATCCTATTGAATTCCGTCCCGTCGCGTTGACAGGACTTTTGGCTCACGACCTGTATGCATCCAAATGCAGCTGGTCTAATAATTTCCAGGGCTGTATATATGTATCTGACTGGGCAGACCCTCTTTACATTGGGAATTTTTAAAAGGTGCATCATAAAAAACAAGTCCACAAAGTCAAAAACATACTCTAAATTTACATACATGTACTAGGTGTTAAAAAAAAGTGGACACTTTTGATCGTTAATAACTAAAAAACTATACATTGTATCTGACTTGACATTTCTCTGGACACTTTTCTTAAAATAATGCTATGAATATTTAATTAGATTTTTCACTTTTTGAAAAATCAAGGCCACAAATCTGCGTGTATCAGTAATTAATTCAGCAAACAAACATTACCATTGTGCATTGCGGCTGAAATTCCAAACCTGCCAACCCTGAAACCCAAGAAATCGGGACAAATGACAAGGCAGAGGCTGAAAATAGGGACATTTCTGAGTTTCCTATACATTACTACAGACAGATTTTGCAAAAATAGGGACACAGTGGTAGAAGTGGCCCTTTCTTTTACCAAAAATCGGGATTGTCCCTATTAAATAGGGACAGTTGGCAGGTATGAAATTCCAGCACATCTTTTTAACCCAGAGTCATGAATCATTAATGACACTGAACAGCAAAAGGTTGGCAGAAACAACAGCTGCAACACACAATGACACTTATTGTGTTCTGAATTAATTACTTTGTAGCCATGATTTTTCAAAAGGTGAAAAATCTGACTAAATATTCAGAGCAAGTTTAAGTATTCAGAAAAATGTAATACTAGTAAAACTTGCTCCAAAATCCCAATAAATTTTACATCCTTCAACTTTACAATGTAAAAACCTCAGTCTGATACAAGTTATATTTTTTTAGTTATCAATGACCAAAAGTGTCCACTGTTTTTTAAAAACACCTAAACTTCTTTCTAAGCTCCAAAGTCCAAGGTAAGAATAGTATTTCCATACACTGATAAGTTTTTGCTTTGTCATGCAAGTTGTAAACAGGGCAGTTATGCATGAATGCATTTACTTGTTCAAGGTAACTGTACTCTACATTTTCAAAGATGAGAATGCAATTTCCTTACTCGCATTAGTTTTGCTTCGTCATGCAACCTTGATAGGGCAGTGGTTTTTTTTAATTGCATTTTATTGTACCAGGTTTTTTCAAAGGTCAGAATGCCATTTTCATGTACATAGGTTAGATTTTGCTTGCTTTTGTCATGTAAACCAAGAAAGAGCAAGCATTTTCTTAGCTAGGGTTGATATCTAACCATCAACAGAAGAAAATATATTCAGAATTTAAATAATCTAATGATTTCAGTATATTTTGTTGTGCATGTATTCATGTGCTTACCTTGGGGGCGTACCCTCATCCACCACTGAAAAAAAAGAGACAAAGAAATCAAGTGATTCACAGTGACAAAATACATCCACCAGTTTTAATAAACAGCTTAAATTTTTGGATAAATTTCAATATAAGGTACGTCTGTAGTACACTTGGCATGCATGGATTTGATTGTGTGAAAAAGGCTGTAGAGTTACAGGCTCCATAAATTAAATAGGTATAAACTTGAGTTCTGGCGGTGTGATTACATTGTCAGAGAAACTGGAATCCATTGGGAAAGGTTAATTATGTAGCTCAGTAGTACGTCTACATAAAGTCACAAGAATTGGCTTATACTGGGAGGTTTTGAAATCACCTTTTCACTTAATCTATGAAATGAAATCCAATATGAAACTTTAAAAAATATAAGGATAAAACAAAATGTTTCTCCACAGGAATTAAATTCCTCTTCTCCCTCTCTCAGCTCTCACTGCCAATGGACACTGGCACTGCACTGGGCAACAATGTTGCATTATATTTTTTCATTACGGTATTTCCTCTAAGCTCATTTGTCATTTATTCAAGAATGCTATTTAAAAATGAGGAACATAGAATAATCTAGCTAATTTCTCTTCCGGCATGTCAGTTGGTATGGATCTACTTTTCTAGCATGTAAGCATGGATTCTAACTTAGAATTAGATCTAATAATTCTAACAGACTATTATTAAACTTTGTTACTTATCATTATGTTGTTAGATCCACTCACACATACGCGATCTAACACTTTTTTTACCCCTTCACTTTTTTACCTCTTCGATCCACACCACGAATAGTGGTCATATTGATCACTACGATATATGCATGCAAAAATAGTTGGTATTTTCTGTCGCATGTACTAAAGGTATGGGGGGAAAATAAGATTTTAAATACTTGCTTTCAAATTCAGCCCTTAAAAATCTCACTCCAACCTCAAAAGGCCGTTAAGCTGTACGATCCGACTGCCACCCGATTTTTCGAACAAATCGCAGTTTGCGTTAAATGTGAAATTATCTCATTTGAAGTTCGGAATAATGATACGAATACCAATATCGAAATTTTGGTTAACTGCAATTCTTCTGGTTAGAGTAAAGGCCAAATTTGCTTCAAATCTTAGTTGATCGCAAGATTGGTATGACATCACTACGATTTGGAATTGAATTTGCTTTTATGCCTTCACAGGGGCTCGCAGTAGCCTGGAATTTCGATTTTAGTATTCATACTACTATTCAGAACTTTGATCACAAAGATTTTACATGTTTGAAGGTTCATATCAAATGTTATTATAACAACTGTTCCCAAAATCGCAGCGTAGTCAGATTATGCAGTGTGCGCTCGGCTTTATGAAGAACCTTTTGATATTTCCAGTAAAATCCAAAGTCATAATCATGTCCAAAACCGAAGAAATCCCCGCTGATTTGTTTCGCGATCGCGTGTTGTTTCCATACCGCCGATGTCTTAAGACTAAAATCGGCTAATAAAATTTTTGTCCACAAAGAAACTTGGGGATCGCAAGCGCACATCGTTCTCTACGATTGCGCACACAGAAAATCAGGACTTTTCCTTGTACGCGATAGGGACCGAACTTTTAATGACAAAATTCTTTCGGGGAGATGTCAGCGTCCGCAGCGACCAGGAAATGTACACAATGACTCCAATAAGCTCGTTTCGCGAGAATCAACAGTAAATTACGGATTTCATGTTTGGAATTATCTTTTCCAACATCGGTGAGTTGAATTTATTGTATTTCTTGGATATGTTCAGTGTTGGGGTCGGTTTTAGTAAATTAAATGCCGATTTTGAGTGAATGTTGGTGACTTTTGTGCAGTGGTGTTTGAAAAAGTTGAGGTGTATGACTGCCTAGATTCTGCCCACGAAGTAGTCATGTAGCTATGAGCATGATGAGTGCTTCGATCTAAGTTAGATTTTTGGATCTAAACTTTCTTTGATCATATCTAAATTTTAGACTTAGATCATAGCCGAAGTCTATCAACTAGACTTTTAGATGAGTAGATCAGTCTATCAAATGTATCAGTTAGTGGCCCGTAGTCCATAACCATTTGAAACCTAAATCTCTGCCAGGCGTGTTAAGGCCACCGCACACCTTACGATCAGTCTGCGATCCGATTTCTGAAGAAAATGTAATATCATTTGACAAATCATTTAAAAAAGAAAAATATTTTTGATTGAGGGTCTGAATAGTCATACAGTCAGAGAGTAAAATCGATAATACTAGGGTGTCCGAGGAGTAATTCTATCTCAGGCACATGTTAAACCTGGATCATGTATTATATCTGTTCGATAAATAAAATCTCACTTATCATACCTCTCAAATTTCTTGACACGACTTTCTTTCTCCGCGGCGTAATAGACAAATAAAAATGAGTCTTTTTTCTGCCATTTTTCGGATAAACGCTTGCAAAATGTGGTCATTCACTCACGCGCAGGTACGAAATAGTGGGCGTTCTGCACCGAGGGGAAATCCTGCGCTCGTTGCTAATACGTCATCGCGCGATGTTTGTCACTGCGCTAAGTAGCGCATTCTGCCCTTTTGACCCGGCCGGCAGCAAAGAGTTCGCCCCGCACACGTACGTGTCCGCTTTAGGGTTACCGAACCATCGAACTGTGTGTATGATCACTTCACCTAATACCGACCATTAAGCGTATCATTGCATCTAGCGCACGTCTTGCAAATCAACGCATGGGACTACGCGTAGAATGCCTAGCAACGTTGAGAACAGCCAAAATAGAGCAAGATGAGGAATAAAAACGTAAGTATTATCAATTTATTGTTAATTTTTCATATTTTATTTAAAATAATCTCTTTTCATAAATTGCCATCAATGTGCAGGGGTCGGTAATAAGACGCACTTCTCCCTCTATGCGTAAAATGAGATGACTGTAATGTGACGTCATTTCTACAAGTACGCGCAAGTATTATCGCTCGTCAGTATCTGGATCTTGTTCCCCAGTATTTGGGTAGTACTAGTACTAATACTATGTATTAATATAGTCTGATGAATTTTCATTAGGGGGCCTACGTTTCAAACTTTCAGTTTCATGAAGAATCTTTCCCGTACTACTACTAGTCGTTGGAAACATCGTTAAGAAAGCTGACAGCTCACAAAAACCTTATTTTTTAAATTCACATTGGTACTTTTCTCAACCTGAATGGTACGGTAGATTTCATTTGTTAAAATGCTAATATTTAATGCCATAGCGATTTATTTCATAAATCGGAAAGAGTTCCATTGAGCTCAGCCACCCAAAATTAATCCTTACATTCTATATTCGTGCATACTAAAAGAGGGCGACTTTTTGATGGGGTCTGAGTAAAAATGGGGCTTGGAATTTTTTGGGGGGTAGTAATAAAAGAAAATTTAAAAAAGGGGCGGAGGGGGTTTAAAAAAAAAAATATATATGTCACTGTCGATATCTATCTCTCTCTTTCTCTCTCTTTCTCACTCTCCTTGACCTCGGTCAATTCGTGAATTGACCTATTGACCTAGTTGAAGAGGTCAATTCTTACTTGTAGATTCCTAAAGATAAACCTAAACATTGAGAGAAAGGGTTAGAACATAAACAAATCATTCAAATATTTTTGAAGGTACGATCGGGATTCGAACCCTCAACAACATAGCATAGTACATACATCATAATACATAGAGCGTTACCAATGACCCACAAGAGATGCGGATGGTTGAGGAGGTCGTACATGACTCTAATAGATACGATTAACTTGCGCATGCGCAAAAGGCCAAATTGAAACCAAATCTTGTCAGACTCGAGTCGTACTCAACCAATTCGACCAACTCGCCATTCGACCACTATTCGAAGATGCTAGAAACAAGCATTGATGACACTTTCGTAGTATAAACATGCTCACAGTTATATATAAATATAATATATGTTTGTTTGTTTACCCGGCTACATTTTTATTGCACATTTGGTGACTTCAAGCTTGGTGTTATAATATTATATTTTTGTGTTTCTAAGATATTAAAAATGGCATAAGCACCGACCACCAAGCTTGAAATCACCCAACATATTTTTGCATTATGTTTAATTCATCACGTTTTGTATTCCTCGTCAGGTTTTAATTATTATGTAAATTGTAACCCTAACCCTAAACCCTAACCCTAACCCTAAACCCTAACCCTAAACCCTAACCCTAAACCCTAACTCTAAACCCTAAACCCTAACTCTAAACCCTAACCCTAAATCCTAAACCCTAACCCTAAACCCTAAGCCCTAACCCTAAATCCTAACCCTAAACCCTAACCCTAACCCTAAACCCTAACCCTAAACCCTAACCCTAAACCCTAACCCTAAACCCTAACCCTAACCCCTAACCCTAACCCTAACCCTAACCCTAATCCTAATCCTAATCCTAACCCTAACCACTAAACCATAATTATATGCTTCACCCTAATCATATAACTGGAAGAGAATGTAAGTACAGATGTATTCATTCAGTATAGGGTGCCGGTGATATGTATACGGGGTGACTTGTATTGCATCGACATGTGCGTGCATGCCATGTGTGAACATGCATGTGACGTACGTACTGAGTTTGTACGTACCGTGCTGAGATTGTACTTTGTATTTTGCGCACTTTTACGGAATAAACGCTATTGTAGTATAGTCAATACGGGTACGATCTCAGCACGCCACACCGGCACGCGCGGCGCGCGCACACATTCACTTGCGAGAATATGGCAACATCGTCAACAAGTGACTCCGAAGTAGCCCAACCTTCATCCTCAAATCCATTCCATGTTCATCTTCAACTTGTTCTATGACCAAAAAGCCAAGAAGAGAGCGTTAAATTTGTGAAAGCAAGCGACAAATCATTAGATTTTTGCCGACAGCTCGGTTTATTAGTTATTTCAGCTAAGTGTCCGCCTTGTAAACGTGAAAGCCATAGTCATCGTACAGCGTATAGCCTACACAGTACAGTACAGGTAAGACTCTAACAGTCAATCATAACACTAACCAAAAACACTCACAATCAACACAAAATCATTCTTTTTCACCCTCAAATGATTCTATATAGTATTTGCTAGTGATTTTACATCACTAGCAATTTTTTTTTTTAAATTTTAGGTGGCTGAGCTCTAAGGAACTCTTGCCCATAAATCGGATCGCACACCGATCGTAAGGTGTGCGGTGGCCTTTACCATGTTCACGGGTGCAGCCGACCGACCGAGTCCGAGATGAGCATGCACATCACCAGTCGTTCCCCGACGCCTGGACGTTCCAGAAGTGTTGCGCAGCCTAGGCCTAGCCGTCGCTGACGCGACTGTTCATCCCCGAAAATATTGTTATTGTTAAACGTTGCGCGTTATGAATTAAAACTGTGCAAGCTAAAGGTAAAGAATATAAACAACCAATAAACGCTCTACATATTTACCAATAGATTACTTTCACTTTGACAACCATGTTGGATGGATTCTGCTTGCTCTCAAAAAGCCTCAAACTATTGGCAAACTGTTGACTCCTAGTCCTACTTATACTTCGTAATAACAGAATATGGCATGCTGTAAACATGTCGACCCGAAAAAATTATAAAAACGTGCTCGCTATATCGCTAGCAAAGCTAAAGCTAGTGATATGATTGGTGCAGAGTGCACTACGTCACATCATGATCTGAAGATGCTATGTGTGCATGGCGTACGGAGCGGGCATCGGGGGAGGGGGGAGGGGGGAGGGGAGGGAGGCGGCTGGTTAAGTATGTGGCTGCCATGCTGAAATTTACCATTCATGTGTTCTTCTCATAACTTGCAAGCTTTCTATTATGCCATGTCAATCAGGCGCAGATGAACAATGGGTGTGTTTACATAATCCTGACAATACCATTTGACTACTTTTGAGAAAGCAATGCAATTTTCACAATTTAATGACTTATGATCATTTGACACCAAGCACCCCAAGAAAGTTACAATACTCAGTTATTAGGGTTATAATACCAAAAAAAAAAAAAATCAGAAAATTTTGGGGGGGGGGGGCATTATAGCCCCCGCTTGATATCTCAGCCGCGATATGACAAAATTTTGCACAGACTTCGAGAATCACATAAAAAAACACAAATCCATCTTTATTTTTTATTTAGTATAATAATTTATGCAAATTATATGCATAAATACACATTTTTGCATGATATCAAGTAATAAAAGGCCCTGCAGATAAAATTTATATGCAAGAACCTCTTTATAAACATTAAAAACATTATTATGAAAGAAAAAAAATTGAAAGTGATTTCAATTCTTATGTATTCTATTGTTTTACAAATTTCTTATGTATTTCTTTGTGGTTCAACTTTAACTTTTCTATTGTTATTTTAAAGTTTGCTGTTTCAAGGTGTTATCTGGACCACTATTCAGTTAGAATAGATGATTATAACAGCTTAAATACAGAATTATAGGTCATAATGGGGGAATTTAAGGAAATGCTATTTAGAAATTCTCCGTTTTTGGGCCGACATGAGATCACAAAAGGTCACATGACTCGGTAACGGTATGACCGATTTTCAAAAACATCGTGTCAAAAAATGCGCAAGACTTAAAAGAAAAAAGTCAGAAAGTGGCGTAGCGTGAAATGCAGCGGTTCGAATTTCACGGCTAAAGTCCTTTTAGGGCTAAGGGGACAAATTTCCCCAATTTTTAGGGGCGGTCTGACAACCCATCCCCGACAGAAAATGTCAAGTTTTTGTGTTTTGGTAATGTATAGTTAGTTATTCACCTTCCTTCTGACAAAATTTGGCGCATATGTTAGATGGGTTGAAATTGACCCAACTTTTGGGCCCTTTTGGGCCCTTTTGGGGGGCTCTGGGGGCCAAACTCGGCGGCTTTGTTAGAGCTGAGCAAATCTGCAAATCAAGGAACCAACGTGAACCAAAATGAGCAAGATCTCAAAGGAATGCACATAAAAGGCAAAGAGTATAAAAAAAGGGGAAAATGAAATCATATTTGTGCATGCAAACTTGTCTTGACTCATGTGTACGTCAAGTCTCTTTTTCAATTTTAATATCAAAGAAAGTGCCTGTAGCATTTGAGATAAACAAAAACAAGTAGGCATATGCTCCCTGAAGATCTTGCTTCTTCTTGGTCAAAAATTCATAACCGAAATTTTGTTCAGCACTTTGTCAAGTTCACAGGGCATATAGCTCAACCACAAGAAGATTTGCTCACTAATATAGGAAGAGCAATCAAGATTGTTAACAAAGCCTATTGTGTCTTACAAGAAGTGAACCATCTGGAATTCTGCACAAAATATTTAAGAAAATGGTGTTCAGTGGTGTATGAATCTGGATACCTAACCAAGGCATCTCAGAAGCCTACAAATTATACTTTAAGGTGATATGAGTTTCATGGCCAATAAACAAATGGTTTATTTACCAGATTTTTTAAAAGTTGGGTTTACTTAAAGCATGAACATAAATAAACCAATTACATGTCGGGCCTTTACCAATTTCTCCCAAATAAACCAGATAATGTCATATCATTTAGAAATATATGAATAGGTTGCTGTGTACTTCCTATAATAGTAATATAATTACATATTATGGTGCAAGAACCATTCACAGCAAAGAGATAACAAACCTGAGATAATGGTCAAGATTCTTTATTGAAAAATAAATCATACAAAAGGCATACAACAAACGTACAATCCAGTCTGTGATTTAACGAGTTCTATCAAAAATCAGCATGCATTCACTTGAAAATGTTTGGTGTAATGACATATTTAGATAGGACAATGAATAATCTTTGTAATATGAAAATAATACAAATCTTATCATAAAGATAGTATACAGAATTTTTTCTTCAAATAAACCTATATAATCCATGCCGTGATGTATTTAATACTGTAAATTCTCTTCCATGTATACATTAAAAGATAGGCCTATATATTACTTGGAAATATAACTTCTATTGTAATTAAATGAGCTAAAGTTTCAACTAACTGTTCTTTATTTTACTGTAATATGAACAGGTTTTGCCTTTTTTAGTCAAATATTTAAAAAGTCTTAACATATACAAACATGATACAACAAAGATTTAAAAAATAAAGTTGTTGACATTGACTACATTGAAAACCTGTACCAACAAATTTTACATTTATATTTATTTTATATATATATATATATATATATATATATATATATATATATAAGTGTAAGGAAATAACATATACAACAGCTTTGGCAAATCTCGTGGAAATAAAATGTGAAAGAAATTGCGAGAATAACGTTGCGTAGCTCAATCAAAGTTCCCCAGAGCTGTCCTCCCTTTTTGAAATTTTTGCAAAGGCCAAAAAAATGTCTCCGCCGGGAATCGAACCCGGGTCGTTGGCTTAGAACGCCAATGCCTTAACCACTAGACCACGGAGACGGGTTAGTGGTTTCGGCGACACCAGATTCAATTGACCGACAGATTGACAAATCCTCAACCTTATTAATTAATTCCTTTGTCGGGGGCAGGTGAGTTTTGAACAAAGACAAGCCGCGTGCCTCAGCTGGATCCAAGCGAATGCTTTGAATACATGTATACATTAGAATAATTATTAACAAGTGTAAGGAAATAACATATACAACAGCTTTGGCAAATCTCGTGGAAATAAATACAAATGTGAAAGAAATTGCGAGAATAACGTTGCGTAGCTCAATCAAAGTTCCCCAGAGCTGTCCTCCCTTTTTGAAATTTTTGCAAAGGCCGAAAAAATGTCTCCGCCGGGAATCGAACCCGGGTCGTTGGCTTAGAACGCCAATGCCTTAACCACTAGACCACGGAGACGGGTTAGTGGTTTCGGCGACACCAGATTCAATTGACCGACAGATTGACAAATCCTCAACCTTATTAATTAATTCCTTTGTCGGGGGCAGGTGAGTTTTGAACAAAAAGGGAGGACAGCTCTGGGGAACTTTGATTGAGCTACGCAACGTTATTCTCGCAATTTCTTTCACATTTGTATTTATTTCCACGAGATTTGCCAAAGCTGTTGTATATGTTATTTCCTTACACTTGTTAATAATTATTCTAATGTATACATGTATTCAAAGCATTCGCTTGGATCCAGCTGAGGCACGCGGCTTGTCTTTGTTCAAAACTCACCTGCCCCCGACAAAGGAATTAATTAATAAGGTTGAGGATTTGTCAATCTGTCGGTCAATTGAATCTGGTGTCGCCGAAACCACTAACCCGTCTCCGTGGTCTAGTGGTTAAGGCATTGGCGTTCTAAGCCAACGACCCGGGTTCGATTCCCGGCGGAGACATTTTTTTGGCCTTTGCAAAAATTTCAAAAAGGGAGGACAGCTCTGGGGAACTTTGATTGAGCTACGCAACGTTATTCTCGCAATTTCTTTCACATTTATATATATATATACATACAAAACTGTGGTTATGGGGACCTATAACAATGGGATTTATTCCGTCAGTGCGAAAACAACCCGATTACGGGGACATGGAGCCCGGTAATGGGGACATTGGGATGACGTATAACAATGCGAATGTCCCCATAACCATATATATACAAGTATATATATATACATACATATGTAAATATATATGTGTGTGTAATGTTCCTTCTTTTCATGATTCAAATAATTCAAGCATTTTAAGTTCATATATTTGATCCCATGAATAGCTTCTTTTACTTCAGTTGAGCATAATCCTTATTTCATTGCAAAATAAACAGAATTAAAGAAATAGAAAACAGTGGAATGAAAACAACCCAACAAAGAATTGTGTTCACCATGCACTATAATCCAAACTTGTTTGAGATAATCAATGTACTGACACTCCTTCAAAACACGAAACATAACATAGTTGTAATTTACACATTGAGAATTTGAAGTTAATGAACCTCAATATGCACATGATATTGTTAGCAATAATTATTACATACTTTCCTTCATACAAATATATAGACTGTTGTGTAAAATTTGTCTAATATGAAAAATGACTTCTGTATTTTTAGCAACATCACCAAAAAAAAAGGGGGGGGGGGTAATATGCCACTTAATTTTATAATGCCAAGCAAATTTGAAAAATAGATATATAAATGTGAGCCACAAGATAAATGAACATGGCTATTGTGCTCAGAAATAATACTATAAATTGATGTAATACTGTATTTCTGCAGTTTGTTTTTTAAACATATTGTGTATCACCGTTATTCTTCTGCAACAATATCAATAGCAAAATCAAATTGGCAACGTGTTGTTACAAATATAATTACAAATATAGTTACACATGTACAAAAAGTTGTATGAGAAGATGCTCATCCATGAGTGATAAGTCATAGATTCAGTTTATAAGTCATATATTCTGGGCAAGCAAATTAAAAGATGCATTAAAATTAAATATGAATTAGAATTTGCTTTCCCCCATCTCTGGAATGCCTGTTAAATTTTTTCATTGTTGATTTTGGCTTAATTTTTTTGGGGGGTTTTCTGTTAGATGAACATGATGGCATTATTATATCACAGTCAGATGCGATTTAAGATTAAATAGAACACACCTTTTTTCTCATTTTCATATTTCATATTTCATATCCTGTAAATGATTTCTGTCACACATGATGCAGTGAATATTTCATCTCTAAAAGTACTTGCATATACACAGTAAAATATTACTCATGTACCATACACTACATTAATTAAGAGAAGGTTGAGTTCTGGCAAAGGTGAGAAATAATATGTGTGCTTTCTCATTCATTTTATGTCAGCTTGGAAGAACTCATAGTAGAAATTTCCCCTGAAAAGGATTGCTCTTAATTATGCCCTCATATATTCAAAATATGACGAGAAATAGCTGAAGGGTTTGGGCCGAACATTTATGCCATATGTGTGTGTGTAGTCCCGTACACCCATTTCTCTGTGCGGCGCATGTGCTTTTCAGCTATGGGTAAATTTCTTATCATTCTTATTTAGATATGATCAATCTTTCCCAATTGCTTTGACACAGCTTCTTTCATAATATAATCACATGACCAGAATGTAACTTTATCTTTAAAGATCAAGTTGAGTTCTGGTCATGAGATTGAATTATAATGTGTTTCAACTTGCAATATCGCTTTATAGAATCAACATTTGAAGCTCATATTCTGAATATAGAATAGCGACATTGAACCTCTTACATAGAGATCAAAACATTTTTTGGGGGTAATTGGTACACTTTAAGTGTAAATATGAACAAAATGCAAACAAATAGTATAAAACAAAGATAAATGCATACATACCAATTGTACAAATACCTAAATACCTCTATGAAATTATATACTACACACTACACAGAAGACAC
This sequence comes from Heliocidaris erythrogramma, assembly GCA_025617745.1. Lineage (NCBI taxonomy): Eukaryota > Metazoa > Echinodermata > Echinoidea > Camarodonta > Echinometridae > Heliocidaris > Heliocidaris erythrogramma. The sequence goes on along the minus strand of CM046855.1, from coordinate 19,705,679 downwards.
ATCATCTCTGTATTAACTTTCTATACAGATTGTCAATAAGAAGCCATTCTTAATGAACTATATAAATATTAACTGCTATTAGGGGAATGGTTATTACAATCACTTTCCTTATAGACTTTACCTTGAAAGTGCATACCCAAAAGACTCCCTGTAACACAAGTCTGAATATTGGTTTGTTTGTGACATAGGCTTTTCCTGCGACATAACAGGCACAATCAGTATCATGTAAATAGGTCAATCAGATGTCTGAAGTGAGTCTTTATCAGCACTCAATAAATGCAATTTACTTGCCAACATAATGCGGAAACTATCAGGCTATGAACAAAAAAATAAATATCCACTTGTTCAGTTGGATGCATGAGAGTTGAAGTTTTGTTATCCATTCATGAAAGATGAGATGTAACATACATCTAGCTATTGTTCTTTTCATATCGATTGTCTATGCTACATTGTCCACTGACAATGGGAAGGGAGTGATATCTGCTTCTGGTATATCATCGACATCATCAATCTCCTCAGGACCTATATCCTCATCATCCAACTCACCCTCAAACATGTTTTGAAGTGTCACTTGCATTGCCTTACGCCCTTTACAAAGAAAGAAAAACAAAAATGTGATTGTAAAATTCAGTCAACCAATATGAATACATAGGGACTTAATTCTTCTAGTGATATGCACTATATATTATTATTATTCACACTGAACAGACAAAGCACTTGGAAAACGGAAAGAATTAGCAAATGCAAAGAAATGTATACCATTTGCTTCCCATTTATATTATCCAAACCGATGTCATTATGAGAAATATGCTTGCATATACTTTGGTAATATATTTCAGATGCATTACTTAACATTACACTTTGCTCTAAGATGTTTACAAATTAGAACAATATCATTTGTGTTCAGAATAGCACTCATATTAAATGATTCATGAAGGTAATGAAATAATGACTTTAAGTCTGAATTCACTGCCACAATGTTTTTACTGACATTGCATTTAAAAGGCAAAGATGAATCTTCATCTCCATGCATGCCTACCATAGACACACTGATTCAAACCAAGAGAACTTACGTTTGCCAAGTCTAAATTTGAGATTATCATCAGGGTTTTCAGGGTATTCTTGTTCCATCTCATTCACCAATTCCTTACGATCTTGCTTCTTTCTCCTTCTATTAGCCTCCTGCAGGTCATCTCTGAAAGTCAAGTCAATAGTGACAGGACACATGGATTTGGTATATTTACACATCCAATCTTATGGGTCAAAAATTATATCTATATTTCATGCAGTTATGGAAGTCAATGAAAAGATATTTTCCACTTGAAAATGAAACTTTCCCTAAAAAGGAAAGAAAAAAAACAAAAGTCTAAGGCTTTCAATCTTCTTTAATTCATGAAAGTTTAGATTTGGTAATGAAACAGTGACTGCAAATGAAAAAGAAATTTAAAAGATTCTTAAACCATACCAGATGCAGATTTCATTTTGTGAAACAAAAATAAGGTCGTATATACAGAATATAGAGAAGATAGGTTCTGAATTTAAATTCATGATATAATTTCCCTTAACTAGATTAATGGAATAATCACCAACAGATTTTTTAACAATTTATATGAAAAAACAGTTTCATATGAAGATGCATCGATTTTGACATCAAAATTCTGACAAAAAACTGGAAATTCTTGGACACACATCCTCCTTGTATATTACAGAAATAGAAAGAGTTATTTTGGATTTCATCTCTAAACCACAAGCTTAGCTGCTATAAAATGTTCTATCACAAGGACATGGCAAAAGTGAAAAACTTACACTTTATCACTAAGACCAAGATCCTCCACTACTTTCTCTAGGGCACTCTCATACTCTGTCTTAGACAAGGAATACTCCACCATAAACACCTCTAGGATAAAGGCTATGAAGATACTGTGGAAGAGAGAACAGAGAAAAAGATATGGGAGTCTATTGTAATTCAAATGGTGTAGTCATGGAAATAATTTCAATACTAAAGAGGATTGGGGCATCAGAATTTTGACAGATGAGGGGGAAAAAGACGTACGAGGTCATCAGCTTTCATCTTTAAATACACAAACAAAAAACTTTCTGAAGCAACTGAAAGAAATAAGCAGGTGTGAAGTAATGAAGAAAGACAGACTTATATCACTGTAAATAAAAGCAACATGAATGCTGCTATTTAAAAAAAAAATCAACTTATTTCAGTGCATCAACTTGTTCATATTTCTGTTTCTATACATGCCATTATCACACAAAATCGATTGTAAAATTAGACACCCATATTTTAGAAATTAATAACATCCATACTACAGTGGAAACTTGTTATAAAGAGCTCCAATATAAGGGGAATCCTGATATAACAAGGCAATTTTCATGGTCCAAAGGTCATTGTTATAGCGAGTTTCCACTGTATCGGTAAGGTCAAAGGTCAAAATACATTTTGAAACTTACTTGATGATGACAATGACAACCGAGATGTGGAAGAAAAGGAAGTAGAGGCGAGATGCTTTGCTGGTAACAATCACATATCCTTCAGAGATCAGTGTGACCAGTTAAGGAAAATTATTCCCTGCAATACTCAAAAACGATTCAAAAAACTAACAGATGAATGAAACATTGAGATCATCAACAGCATAGAGGTGACATAAACTTTCAATGTGACAATCACATATCTAAATATCTTTACAATATCATATTGGAGATACCTGAATGCAACATTCTTAACCCAATACATTGGCAATTGTTAATAGTTAATATTTTCTTCTCCTTTTTTCTTTTGTTTGATGTTTTTTAAAATGAATTACACACGTAATAACACTAACCATATCTCCCTCGGACATGATGATAATGAAGTCAGTCATACATATCCAGGGGTCAATGATACTGGAACAGAGCAAAACAAGCTTTACATGAATTGTCCCTCCTTTGTAAATAGCCCTCTCCCTCCCTCCCCCCCCCCCTTCGGTAGAATGGATTAGTCCAGAATCTTGTTGCATTTTTCTGTTTGCAACAAAAATTCAAAGAAAGCACTGCACTCAGCTCACCGGCCATGGCGCAGAGGAGGCTGTCAAGTCAGAAGGTTCTCTCCTTTTAAGTCATGCAGTCATCAGTGTCAGAATGAAGGCTGATCTTGTTACTTGCTTTATGGGCATGAAGTAGTCGGGGTTCAACACAAATTTGAAAACAATGAATACCTTGGCCAAGTAGTGAGTCAAGTACCAGGCTATCCCAGCTGGTTCAATATTAAGTACGACCATGATGATGCCATATACTCGTACTGACTCCTCAACGACTACAAAGAAGGAGACCTTAAAAATCATTTGTTAGAATTCAGCATAGTTACTACCAGTCTGCCAGAAGGTCAAGACTGATTAAACGCTCGGCTTTACCTTCAAGTACCACAATCTTCCAGCCCTTCATTACCCCTGCCCCCTTGTGAAGATACCTGTCTGCAATGATACCAGCATTACCAGTCTGCAAGAAGGTCACGCTTGCCTCTGCCTCAACTTCACGTGGCACACTCTTGCACCGGCCCCTTCTTTACCCCTGCCATCCTGCCAGTAATGTCAATTGTTCTTGTTCTTGTTCTTCTTGTTGATATTTGTCGCACTCCATACGACGGGAGGAATAAAAGTGGAAAACCCCCAGTTACCATTTTCTTCTGGGCGTTGTATTTTTCCTGTGTGTTACTGTACAATACAATTCTAAACATCCTTAATGAATGATTTTCCGAAAAATGCAGAATATAGTTTTTATTTCAATAAACTTTCTAGTAAACTAATCTGTCATATGAATTAAATACAAAGAGGATTTTTGATAAGGATATCATGCCACTGATTGACAACCATGAGCTCTATCAGAATAATGAAAGCCTTCAAGATGTTGTTGAAGTTGTTATTGCAGTAGTGATCCCGGTAGAAATCTGAGCCACGGAGAAGACGATTGCCACAATAAAGCTCATCCTCTGTTAGATCAGCACCATCGATCTCATAGCCATAGTAGTTGACTTTACCCGCATATAACTCCATGCCAATCACAGCAAATATGTAGAAAACAACCTAGCATCAGGAAAGATTGACAATAATTATTGTCTTGGTACATTGTCAGCTTTATAAGCGTACCGAGGGGGTTGTTTTGGGTGTTCAAACAGCCCCCTCTTTAGCAATGTTTTAGGTTCTTACAAATTAAAAAAAAAAGCTTTTTTAAACCCTTTAATACCATTATGATTTTCGCCTTGGTCTAATAACATCTTTTTTTTGTTGTTGTTGTTGCTTGTCAGAGTATTTGGAGTAAGAAGACAACCCAAAATATTTTTTTTTTTTTTTTTTTGGGGGGGGGGCTTTGTTTGTCCGAAAATTGTCACAAAATTTCAGAATATTTGGCCCCCTCCCTCACAAAATCCTGGATCCACCACTGATTAAATGACTCAGTTAAAATGAAGAATAATCTTAAACATCCCCCTTTAAAAAATCCTGGGTATACGCCTATGGTCACCTTGACATGACCGGTCAATAGTAAACATCTCATACCGACTGGACAATTTAAAAAAATGCAGTTTAGTGTACAAATGAATGCTCACAGTCATAACAGACAAATGACAATGCCTACAATCTTTGAGAAGATTCCTGTATAATCTGCATGTATGTGAATCATTATTGTAATTTTCTTGAATAGTATCAGTGATAGCCATAGCACTGTCATATCATGCACAAATGCCTTACAAAGGAAATTTATTTCTGTTTAAATGAACACTTTACAGTGCATGTAGCATGTAGTTGGAGGATCGTAGGATGGACTATTAAATTGAAGCATGTATATCACACAAAAAAAAATGCAAACCACACATAGAAAGAGAGAGAGAGAGAGAAGGGGGAGTAGGCCTATACTTACAAATAAAATTGCACCAAAAGTTACTATTGAAGGACCAATATTCATCACTGTTGCTACTATGACATGGAATCTGTAAAAATAAAGATATATAACAATGCATAGGATCATTTCTAGTTAGCATTATTCATAAAAAGCCAAAGAATACAATATACAAAAACTGTGACTGATACAGGTCATCGTTATTGTTATTTGGATACACCTCTAAGGCCATGAATACAATCAATTTCAAACAAAGATGTGTTCATGATATGAGTAGTTCTCTCTAACCTACTTTAATACAGAAGATTATTACAAATTATTAACAATAAAGTGTAGAAAAGTATTAAAAAGTTCAATGAAAAAATAAAAGTCAGGTAAGAGTGACAAAAAGAGAGAGAAAAGATAAGAAGAAAATGAAACATTTTTTTAAAAAGAAAGAGAGTGGGAGGGGCATTAAATGGCAGCAGTGAATGAAATATGCATGATACAAATCATAAGGAAAGCAAAATAACACCAAGAAATAAATAACAAACAAAAGAGAAAGAGAGAGGGAGAGGGAGAGAGAGAGAGAGAGAGAATGGCGAAAAAAAAAATCTGTATGAATTTTCACACCTTTCTATGTTGTTGATAATTCTGACCAATCTGAGTACCCTTAGAATCAGCAGAATATCTAATGTAGTCTCTGTCTCATCTGTAATCACACAAAAGAAATAAGAATCAAAGAGTAAAATATAAACTAAAATAAAAGAATGTAATAACTATGCAACCTACATCAATTAAATTTGTCAGTTGTGTTTGAATCATTTGTTTATAAAAGGAAGAGTGAACAAGTGGAAATTTGTTATAGCCTCTTGTTGAGGTACTGAAAGCCTAAATCAGCAGAATTTCTGTCATAATAATAATAATAATAATATGCATTGTTTACCCAGGGTAGCATCATCAGTATTATATACTGATATCCCTGAGGGCCCTGCAATCATATTATACAAATAATGTGAAGCTTAAAATGCCACGTACATTTGGATGTTAGAGGTAGATTTAAGTTAATTGTAGGTATGTGAGTGGGTTTTTTTCTATTAGAAATAAGCTAGGTATAAGCTTTCTTAACAATCCTCTTTCCCTTTTTTGGAATGTTTAATGTGCTGTCAGTAAATACATGACTAATATACTCACTGCTATTTATGATAGCCTCTATAACAGTGATGACAACAGCTGCTCCAATAACAAGAAAGTCAAATCTGCAAAATTTGATTTGTGGTGAAGAAAAAAAAAATATCAGAATTCATCTGATAGTTAACTACTTCATAAAGATACTCCTTGACATGGTCCTGAAAGCAAATTTATAGATTATGACAAATCCATATTTTGGGACAACAACACGAAACATGAAATTTGCATAATATTACATCTGCAGAATACTATATCATTTGTGTCTAGTAAATGTAGGAATTGAATTGAAATGGTTTATTAAAAGAAAAGACATGTAGCTCAAAGGCTGATATGTTTGCTTTATAATGGTTGTGTAAAATTAATCATATTAAATAAATCATAATAAATGGTATCATCAGACTACATAAATCTAAAGGGAAACATAATATCGAGGATGAGGATTAAAATAATAATAATAATAATTTTGTACTTATATAGCGCACAAATCTGCCTGAAAGAGGCACCCTAGGCGCACAATAAATGAAAAGCATAACAAATGTAGTGCAAAGCAAAATGTACAAAAGGTGATGCAAAAATAGGAGATAACACATATTATTGTGAACATATTTATCATTTAAATATGGAAATTAATCTTTCTAGCATTTAACTGTTGACAGGCCCATTTAGCATTACACACAAAGTTACTTACACATTCCAGAAGCTACGGAAGAACTTATAAAAGCCCAAAGCATACATCTTGAGTGCAATCTCCACAGAGAAGAGAGCCAGGAAGTATGGCTCTCCTTCATCTAGTCTAAATCCCACAAAGAATGCGTTGATGATGATCAATAGATCAAACACATAGGTGAAGTATCTGTGAACAGCAAACAGTAAGGTTTTAAATATCTTACCAATTCATATCTTGTTGGTTTCTGCTTTAGGGATTTCACTGCTTATGTTCATCATTCTGATGGAACAGTGCGATTGCAGTGCAGTGAAATTTCATACTTCACACATAAATTACAGTTATGACTGAACTGCAACAATGTCAACAAAATTTGTGCAGCTATTATCATGCCTCCACACCACTGGTAGTGCTTGAGGGTTTTTTGTTTTGTTTTGTTTTTGTTTGTTTTTTTTTTTTTTTTTGTGTTTTTTTGGGGGGGGAGGCTATGTGCCAAACATGGTATGCATCATCACTGGCAGATGATCGAAAGAGAATCTGGAATTATATGTCTAGGGTCAAAAGGGTGTATTATGAAGGAATTCATTGGTTTTACTCATTACCATTAATATATACTAGGGACTTAGAATATGTTACCGTGGTGCTAGCAATCTACCTGACAGTTCTCCCAATTTACCTGTGACTGACTACAGTCCTGACAAAAAGACTCGCTCTAGAGTTGTAGCAGGTTGGGCAATGTTTCTCTGACAAGGACTTCTGTGAATCCACCTGTACAATGGGCACATTCAAGATGTCTACCACTTTCATGAATGTGCGTTTATCTGAAGCAAGATAGACAAATAAGAGAGGGAGGCTTTAACTCTTAATGAAAAATAACATGTAATCAATGATAAAATTTTATAATACAGTGTTCATACTGTCTCTGTTCATTGTTTTCTATTTTTCATTTTCTATTACATTTGGAAACATATGGGAAACAAAATGAACAATTACCTAGGACACTTGGTAATGGATGGAAAACCAAATACAAAATATTTTGAAAGAAAAATTTCTCCATGATATTGAACTTCATAATTCATGAACCCATTTTTATTTCTAATTAAAGAATAAAACTTATATTAAAAATTTGGGTAGTTCAAACTACCTATAGCAATGAAAGGGTTAAAAAAGACAGATCCACTTACTAATGAAATCAATTCCATCCTGATCAAGAACTCTCCACAGCAGGCGTACATGGGCCAGGCTGAGCTTTGGGGCGACCATCCCCATCATCTCCTTCCAACGTCCCCAAGACAAGAGGAAACACCCCTCATGCCACTCCTTCAGAAGGTCCCAGGCACTGGCAAGCTTACGACGCTTGTTGAATACAGACTTCTGAACTTCATTCTGAAAAGAGATGGTAGATTTTATTGTGAGACCAAAAACAAAAGATTTGACAGCAATGGAAACTGATTCTGAAAGCAGACAATTCAAAACAGACAGACATGTATATGTATGAGAGCACAAACTGAAATCATTATTACATTCATATCATAATATAACTGATCTTTACATTCAGTATCTATCATCTAATAAAGAAGCAAAAGTCACTTCTCTTGCATACCTTGAGATGTTTGCGGTAATTCTTGTAGATGACGGCCAAAAAGATGGACATGAATATGTAGAGGCAGATGAAGATGTATGTGATGAAATAGAGCATGTACCATGGGTTGAAATCATATGCTGGCATCCTGTCATTGGAACAACAAATTAAATAATACTTGTAATCTTTTTATTGCACAGCAGCTATCGCGCACTTCATTTTAAAATCATACCAGTAATGATATATACTGTTTTTATGATACAAAGCTCATTATTTCTGAAACCGTATTTCTATTTGCTTCAGAAAATTATTATCCTGACTTATCCTAGTCCACAGTGCCTTTAATTGAATATATACCTGATACCAATTAATGTTCTTCAAATCCATCAAGAGAGACAACAATAGATGAATTCTGTTCAAGCCAGGTAATAATATGATAATATGTATTATTTGCAGTAGAGTATATTTGTAAAGTAGCTGTTTTATATAAAAGCATCTACCGGTATATTATTATATTTCTACTGAATTAGAAAGATATCCAGTTTTAATTAAAGAGTAATATAGGCATGCATTGCAATATTAAAACTGCCTTAAAAACTGTTAAAAAGCTGTTAAAAAACTTTGCACTTTGTGACCCTGAAATTTGATCAGCTTTTCTTTAGATTTACTGGTACTTCTTTTGGATTAAGAAGTCAGCAAATGATGAAAAATTAGTTGTATCAGTGAAAAACCTGAAAATGCACTACTTGAAATAAACAGATGTAGTCAATTTACCGGTATCTCATTTCACAAAATAAATTAAAACACTCTTTTCATACTTACATTATATCTGGACTGTTTGCAGTTGTTACAAGAACATAGAGATCCCACCAAATCTCCCAAAAGTCTGTAAAGTATGGGGAAACCTCATCTACTTTCTTTAGATTGCTGCATAAATAGTGTGAGAAAAAAAGAGCGAAATGATAGGGGGACACAAATAGCATTGTGGGAAGGAAGTCACTATGCAAGAGCTTTGCACAGTATATAGAAAATGTCCTTTCTATAAAGATGGGAAGTATATATCAGGAAGGCAGTTATAACTATAAATAATTTGAAGAAATTGGGCATGAATAATGGGTTTACCATGAAAGCTAATAGGCCTAATCCACATTTTCTCTTCCAAAAAAAGCAGAAAATAATTATTAATCAAATCAAATCATCTTGATATGCAACACTTAGTATAAAACTGATCATTGTGTCTATGTAACATTTACAACATATAGTAGGTTTATTCAGACAAATGCTCATATGAAATATATTACTTTACTGAAAATACTTGACCTCGATTTAGGCAAAACAATATACTGGTACTACTTTCTAGAAAGGAAGAAAGTGTGAAATGATGAGAATAAGCATTGATCTGAAGAGACTTACTCATTTCCAAAGAGCTCTCTACCAAGGAGAGCAAAGAGAGCGATGACAAGGAAGAGTAGGATGAGAACGTTAAGAATCTCAAGAAGTGTCTTGCGGATGTTGCTGAAGGCTAGACGAACCTAGACAGGCACACAGGAGAATGGTGAAAAACACTTCACAAGGTCAAAGAGGTCTTTGTGTGTAATCTCCTGTGATTACACACAAGGGTACTAAGGTTTTGGTAAATGCAGAGGAGAGATTGGAAGAGGTGTTGAGCTACCATCCATGCTGTGCAGCTTTGTGTAGAATGAGCTATTAAATTTCAGGGTTGGACTGAATGAGGTTTGGATCTAATATCTCAGCTGTAGATTGAGCTATATAACTTTCAGAACTGAACCAAAGGAATAGACCACTTCGGTAATGTATGCAAATTTTATGCATACCTTTCTAACAAAGGTTGTTCTTGACAACCTGAAAGCTTGCTGGAGGCTTGGCGGGTATAGCAACAAATAATGTATGCAAACTGGATTCCAAGCATTGAGGCTCATTTATAAAAAGCATGTTCATGGAATAGCTCGTCACTAGGTGCTCAGAGAATATATGTGCATAAATTTGTATACATTGAAGAAGCGGTCTATTGATTGATAATAAAGCCACATAACAGAGAAAAAGAAAAGTTCTATATGTTCGGTACAGAAAACTTCAATGATCATGCCCCCTAAACTAAAAGCATTGTGGTTTTTAATACATGAACATTTCAAAACTATTCAAACTTTTACACAATAAGCCAGTTGGTAATTACGATTTGCGCAAGTGCAGATTAAAGGTCTTTTGTACAATTAACTTATATACACTTTGATAGAGTGCGCACCATGATGCGCGCACATGTATGATTTTACTTGTTAAACAAGTTAGCCCATCTACCAAAACAAATGCGCATGCACGTACAAATTGGGGTTATTTCAGGGTCATTCGTACCATATACTAATTAGGAATTGGATTATACACTCGACTCTCATGTACTTACCAGCTTCATTTCAGCAAAAGTGACCATTAGCACTGGCCTTAGAGGTCTTGACCAACGTACAGCCTTGTCCTTAGCACCCAACTCATACATCATAGCATACATCACCATGTCAATGACGGTCAACTGAAAATGACCAACAGAGAGGATAAAAGTTCAATTCAATTGAATTCAATTTATTCTACATTCGATGAAAATGACAATAATACAATACAATACATTGGAAATATGCAGAATATTAACAACAATAAAAACATGAAAATTCAACAACAATGATACAATGCAAAAATAGTTACAAATAAACAGAAAATATCTAAATGTGGAGGGACAAACAAAGGCCAAGGGTCTATCAAAGGTTTGTCCCCCCCCCCCCCAAAAAAGATTGATATACTTTACACACTGACCTATAATATCTGGCATTCATGCTAACTTCTGTCTTCTGCAACTCATCCTGAAAATATCATTCTACCACCACGAGGTGCTGTACAGGGAATAATCTACCTACTGAAATTGAATAGCAGTTTCAGTCAGCGGACAAATATTTAGTTTAAAATTCTACACAGTTCAATATAGCAAACTGCTACATATCTGTAAATTTGTGTAGCAATCATACCCAAATGCATAGCAAATTGCTATGCTATATACAAGGTGAATTATTCCCTGCTGTATACCTTCACCAAGTTAGGATCGAGTTGTAAAGCAGGATTAACTTACAACAATGACAGCAACGCTTGCAATGTTTTTCATATCTGTGAACCATCTCCCTGCTGAACAGTAATGGTTGAGGAGTAGTCGCACGCCAAAATATGTTAAACAGGCACTCTCCAACAGCATTGAAGCCTACACAAGAATGAGGGTTCAAATATATAAATGATTTTGCAAGACATATACAAAATATATCGAGATGAACAAATGGAGTATATTACATTTCAAGATTATACAAAGTAGGTAAATATCCATTTACTGATCATTTACCTTTTATATTATACAACATTCTCATTTTCGAATAAACTAATTATATCATATCATTACACTGACCTTTTATCCTAAAATCTATCAAACCCATAATTACTAAATGTTAAACTCAACACAGAGCTTATATGTATACAATAGTAGTAGGCATAATGTCAAAACATGCCTGCAAACTGCATACTAAATGATAAAAACAAAATTGTGGAACCTCACTCTATCTCTACCCATTTATGGACAATTCATATGAACATTTTGATATATGAATGTTAAAAAGTTGTTCATTTGAAATCTTTTAGCCACAGATGCATAATTACAAAAGAAATAATATACAATTGACTGTTAAAACAAATACTTCCAGGCTATGTTTATTGAGTATATTTTTTGGTTTTTTAATGTTTATTTTTTAACATCTTATACCCCTTTCAAACCAAGCATTTACCCGGGGAAGTTCCCCGTTTAAGTTCAGAGTTAGAGGGGAAAGGTTTGGTCTGAGAAGTACAAGGGAAAAGTTACCCGTGTAAAGCCGAAGAACTTCCCCACCTACCGAGGTGGAGAACTTACGCAGGGAAAGAGAGTTTAGCAGGTAAGTGGTTGGTCTGAAAGGTCGGCGGAGAACTTTCCCGGTGAAATACGTCAGCGATCAATTATCCCTTCCAGCCAGTCATATTATGATCCCAAGTCGTCGCATCGATTTTCATTAACCCTGCGCTAAAACACAAACACATGCGCCCTGAATCTGACCTGACTTCCGGCCGAGCAAACGTGGAATTCGTAACCAATGGCAACTTCCCGGGGAAGTGAGGTCGGTCTGAAAAGTGCTCCTGTTCTTCTCCCGGTAAAGTAAGGAATTCATGCTCTTAAAATCTGAAGGTTTTCACCGGGGAACTGGTTTGAAAGGGGTATTAATAGTACTGCTTAAACCAATGCAGCTTATCTTTTAATGCCCTTATATTTCTGAAGTGAGGTTACAATTACATACCCAGTAAGGTAGGTGGAGATTTCCAACAGCAGGCTCTTCAAAGATGGCTAAAGACAAATTAATGACCAGGAAGAGATACAGCACCCAGCTGAAGATTGGCATGTTGTATAAATGGTAGTATCTAGGAAATAGATTTAAAACAGAAAATAGTATACAGTGTACAGTATATGAAGATAGAAATCTATGTGTTGTACAAACAATAATATCTAAGCTATATAGAAAATAATAACTTGGAGATAAGCACCCTCATGAAGTAAAAATACTATTTAAGTATTTAAGGATTCTCGGTAAGTAATGCACATGAATACTTAATAAAAATCCCCAGACTGTGTAACATGAACCACTTAAAAAGGAATAGGAAAAGCTAAAAAAGATAATACAACACATGGAAAATAAAAACATCACAGATGGTGATACCGGGGGAGGTGGGGGGGGGGGGCTTGGGGGATCACTCTCTGATCTCTGACAAATGTGCTATCCAAGCGCGTCCACACACTTCAAAAATGGACCCTAAATGGCGTATTGAACGAAGTCTAATTTGCACCCCTATATGGCGTCACACATCAAAAAAACGTACCCCAAATGGCGTCAACAGGGTCATTACGCCACCCAAAAATACTCTGAATGGCGTTTAAAATAAATAACCCGTATTAAGCAGGAAAACAACAAAATAACGCTTTTTGAGTACATACAGCTAAACTTTTAGTAATATCATATTTAATTTGTATGCAAGCAATCCAAATCACCAATCGGTGTTATTCATATCAACAAAATACTTGTGATCACAAGACCACTGCTCCATTTCCCTAAACACTGTCTGATGCAGTCTCTGACAAATGTGCTACCCAAGCGCGTCCACATACTTCAAAAATGGACCCTAAATGGTGTATTGAACGAAGTCTAATTTGCACCCCTATACGGCGTCACATCAGAAAAACATACCCTAAATGGCATCAGCAGGGTCATCACGCCACCCAAAAATACCCTTAATGGCATTTAAAATAAATAACCCGTATTAAGCAGGAAAACAAAAAAATAACGCTTTTCGATTACATACAGATAAATTTTTAGTGATATCATATTTAATTTGTGAGCAAACAATCCAAATCACCAATCGGTGTTATTCATATCAACAAAATACTTGTGATCACAAGACCACTGCTCCATTTCCCTAAACACTGTCTGATGCAACTTATAAGGGAATGTCATATAAATATCATACAAATGCAAACTATTTGTTCAAATTTTCATCTTACAGCCTATAACAAAAAAAAAAATTCTTCTGTCACATATCTCTTTGATAATCCTTTTTAACTATGAGACCTTTAAGGATTATCATAACATGCAATTTATACCCTAAATGTCGAAGACCGAATTTGTTATTTTGTACTCTAAACGGCAATTGATTAAGCTGAAAAACACCCCTTTTGTAAGGAAAACGTCGACACCTTAAAGCTGAAAACAGACCCTTATCAACGCCCTTCGTGGATGCGGTTGCGTAGCATGTAATGTAGTGACCCCCCCCCCCCCCGGCGGGTGATAGTGTCTAATCATCATTTCATTATCATACTAATTGCTCTATCATTAAAATCATCCTTTCATCTTTTTACATTTTAATAATTCAGTCCAAAAGTCAAGTGGGTGCTGACATACAATTCCTTTTGGAATTACTTCTCTCTTTATGATAATATCAATTACCAAAATCAAAATTTAACATTTTCTGATATCAAATATTCATAATTTTTCATATGATGACTATTATTATATTAAAAGTCAACTTAGATTTTTCCTTATTAAAACATTTATATTTCTTTTAACATTCTGGAATGTGCTACTGCTTTCACAATCGTGTAATAATGTTAAAAAGTACCTTTGAGATATCTACAATCACAATTTTGTATGATTATCACTTCATTTTCACTGAAAATAAAGTAAATTTATTTAAAGTAAATCTATTATGGTCAGAATGTATCTCGGGCTTCTGTTGTTAAATTTCTTGGTGTACACAATGATGAAATATTGACTTGGCATGAACATATTGGTGTCGTGTGCAATTGCATTGCAAATGTTGGGTGTTCTTTTTCGGTTAAAACATTTCCCCAGATATATTTTAATTATGTTATATCATTCAATGATTTTGTCACACATTAATTATTGTAACACTGCTTGGGCTAATGGGAATGATTACTTTATGTCTAGATTATTAATACTTCAGCAAAAAGCAATTTGTATAATTTCCAATGTGCGATATAATACCCACTCATTACCAATTTTCAATCAGTTAAATATTTTAAATGTATATGATATATTTTTAATATTGCCATTTTTATGTTCATATGTTCAAAAGGTCTATTACCGCCTAACATAATTTCAAAATTTTCCTTAAATTGTAGTATCCATGATTACAAGACTCGTAATTCCTCCAATTTTCATTTACCCAAAATTAGAACAAATGTTTCAAAAAATTCAATCTTTTATAAAAGTCCTGTAGTATGGAACAATATCCCGATCATTTTAAGAAATATTCCTGTTTTGAAGAGTTTTAAAAAATATTTTAAATCCCATCTTGTGAGTATGTATGAGATCGATTGATTTGATTTGCTTTCTCTCTGTATATGCTTCTTTCTTTCTGATTGTCTTTTTGTGTATCTGATTTACTTGCTTTATGATTTTCTAAGGGTCAACGTTTTATAAGGCTAAATACTCTTTTTGTTGACCCCCCATTCCCATAAAATATCCCTTGTTTAATTGTTTTTTTAATGTACATCATGTTATCATATAATCATGTACCGTAAGTTTGTTTTATGTCACAATTTTTATCTCATGTATCATGTATCATAATTATTTTTGTATTTTTATGGAGAATGAAATAAATGAATTGAATTGAATTGAATTGAATTGAATTGAACTATATTTTAGGCATTGCTTTGATGAACTGTCTTTGGAGAGATCAAACTTTCTCATTCCATCTTGCTTTTAGCA
The DNA here is from genome assembly GCA_025617745.1 of Heliocidaris erythrogramma. Classification (NCBI taxonomy): domain Eukaryota; kingdom Metazoa; phylum Echinodermata; class Echinoidea; order Camarodonta; family Echinometridae; genus Heliocidaris; species Heliocidaris erythrogramma. The sequence goes on along the minus strand of CM046855.1, from coordinate 19,690,036 downwards.
TTAAAGGTTACCATTTTACAGCATCCCTGTACGCCCCCTCACTTCCTTCTCTTTCATTCTCTCTCTCTCTCTCTCTTTCTACCTTACTCCTGTCATAAAATTACGGTCTTCCTCTACATCCCCCTCTTCCTTTAAGTAGTACTAGTACAAGTTTTCTCATATTACTCTCTTCATTAGCATAATTTTCAGAGTAAAGAAAATCTAGGTAGATAAGATATGTTCCTTCACAAGCTCTGTTACTGACGTCATCATTATTTATTCCTTCTCTGTACACATATTCGTCACTCTTCTTCTCCTCCAGCTCCTCTCCTCCCCTCCCCCCTCTCTCTCTTCTTCCTACTTCTCTCTCCCTTCTTCTTTCCTCCTCCTCCTCCTCCTTCTTCTTCTTCTTCTTCATCATCATCATCTCTACCTTATATTTCTGTATCTCATGGTGTTTTCTTTCAATCTTTTACAATGTACATTAATTACTATCATTCATATAAAAAAGATAATAGTTAAAATACAAAATATTGTGTTTACTAACCTTAAATGTTTTTCGGATGTTTTGAACTTGAACTTCCTGCCATACTTGGCATCTTTGATGTATGTCACTGCTAATAAAAGATCCTGAACATAATCAGAAATATATAATTCATCATCAGTTCTGAAAATCAGTGCAAAGTATTTCAAACCAGCAATTCAACATTTAATTATTAAAACAGAGATTTAGCACAAAAAATAAAAGCAAAAGTGAAAACGAAGCCATCATAAATAAGGCAAAATATTTCTGACACTTATTCAAGGACATGACGTCTAATATTCAACTTGTTTCCTCCTACAAATTATGGAGGTAAGCAAGAAAATTTGTAAGGGGAAGTACTTATACCTCTCAGTTATCCCTTCCTCACTTTTTTGCAAGGTAATCTGGGCTGGAATGTGACCTGACACTATAATTTTCTAGTGCTTTCAAAGTGAAAAATCTATCAAAGTTCCAGACTGATTATCAAGTGGCTAGACTAGTAAAAATTCTAACACTCCAATGAAAAGGTGGTGCTGATAGCATTATCCTTTGGATTGTTTTGATTTCTTAAGAGAGTAATTTGCAGGGTTTGATTTGCAGGTTGTTCACAGGTCAAGGGTCAAGGTCCAATTAGTATGCTTCACAGAAAGTTATGAAAGCTTGATGTTTAGTTTTCAGCATTTTCTTTTACTTGTTAGTTCTGATAGAGTTCTGTTAGAAAAGTAGTTAGGGTCATATGTCAAAGGTTAAACTGATGGACATATGAAAACCAAATTTTGGTCTACAGAACCCTTAGTCTGGCTTACCGTTTTATTATTATTATCATTATGATGATGATGATCATCATTATTATTATTATTATTATTATCATTATTATAGTCAAAGGTCAGAGGCTACAGCTTTTTTTGGCGTGCTTCCACACTATACCAAAAGTAAGATGAACCCCGCCCCCCCTTCAAATAAAAATAGATGTAAAAGAAACAAACATGAAGAGACACATGTGAGTTAGTTCCACTGACACAATATCTCATAAAAAAAGCTAACTATATTTGTATTTTGGGAATAGTAGACCAGCCATACCAGCTAGGTTAGAGGATTGTGACCTTTGCTGTTTGAGCTTGATAGATATCTTAATCAAACATTCTGTACCAAGGGGATTACAGGTATCTTCACTCAATTTGCACTGCAGCATCGTTTATAGTGTGTCTCCAGCCAATCTCTTGTATGTGATTGTATCAGTGCTATAAATGGAAAAGTTTGTATCATATAGCCTACAGGCCCTACAAGGCAGGCAGAACTATGTCAACAAGCAAAGGGTATGAAGATGACACTTAAAATATTTTCGCTACCAATTTAGAACCAATAAAATGTACATTAAGGAATATGTATTCACTAATTTTTGTTAAAAAGGTCATTAAGTTCAACTCAAGAATTTGGGGGGTCTTTTTTTTAATTATGTAATGTTGAGTATATTTCCCCAACCCCAACAACTGTTTATTTGAACTGAATGATTTCAGCTATTCCGTTGAAATTACTTTCATTAGTGAAATGCCAATAACAGTTATAAGCTACTGAAATACTTGCATCTTATTGGCTGAGAGCAAATTCGTCATAGAAATGGGGCAGTTGTTATTGATGACAAGTTTTATGAAACAGGGCCCTGGTCATGGTTTCAGGACCTGTGGTCTCAACCACAACACTGAAATATTTCAATAAAACATATCATACTCTTTTAAAAAAGAAATTTAATTTCAAATACCAGTAATCATATGTAATAAAAAAGGGGTAACCTAGCTAGTCATAAGGACTGCTATTCATAAGGACCGCTATCCATAACGCGTGACTAAATGAATAGCGTTTTTGTATGAATAGCATTTTTGTATGAATAGCGGTTTTATATGAATAGCGGTCCTTATGAATTGCGAGCGGACCCGATAAAAACATCCACTAACCAGCTCTTTGATGGGATGTAGTGATGTGCTCAGTTGTCTTCCCTTAGCTCTTCCATTGGCATTGACCTCCATCTCAATGGATTCTGAACCCTTTGAGAATCCTACTGCCAATGTCGATGACGACGATGAGGTCACAGGCGATGAGGGTTCAGATGGAGTGCTCTTGTCCGATAATGTGGTCTTGTCCGATAATATGGTCTGGTCTGATGCTGTGGTCTGGTCTGGTGTCTTTGTCTTGTCCACAATCTTGGTAGTTGAGGTCTTGTTCTTGTTCTTGGGCATGTAGCTATCAACGTAATCCTTAGGTCCTTCCATCTTGGCACAGTTCATTTAATACTGGTCTGCACAAAATTATAACACAAGGTTAGATTTACATGGACAGCATGTACAATTACGCCAAAACAAGCAATCATAATGATGATGACTATGGGGGCAAAAAATATGAAACAAAAAACAAAACAGATGAAAACTAAAAATTTGGAATATTCAAGAATTCAAGAGTATTCTTTGTTTTTAATAACATTTTTCATCCTGGATAATGCCTTTCCAAACATTTAAATTAATTATAATCATTAAAAATATCAATTTTTAACATTTGTAAATAATCAAAGCAAGTTTCCAACTGTGATATTTGTCAAATCATAAGTAGAAAACAAAGACAAAAGAAGAAAAATAATTTTTAATACCATAAACGATTATCACTTTCCTTTGAAATGTCAAAAATGGATTTTTAGTATACTATGATAGATTCACATTAAAAACACAGGGTACAATATATTGCCTTCCAAAACATTTAGAAAATGCAGATGTAGTCAGGTTCACTATGTATTTTTGTTCAAAGTTTTTGGAGATTAGCAGCATGGATAATCCAAAAATTGATGTTTGTTTTTGCGCAAACACCGGCATGGTAGCCATTTTTAATTTTCAGAATGGCTGCCATAATATAGACAATTGGCCAGCTTCTTTTAAAGGTGTAAATGTAATGAAATATGTTAATCCTACTATTTCTGGGGGGAGAAAATACATAGTGACATCACTAGACTTCTACTTTCAACGATTTCTTGCAAACGTAGGCCATTTTGGATTTTCAAAATGGCAAACGTATAATATATATGCCCCCTTATCTCTGCTTCTGGTCAACCCAGGAACTTAGAAAATATGCTAATCCTCCGTTTTCTGGGTTGATGAAACCATTGGTTACATAATTACATTTCTAATCTTAATACATCATTGCACATGGTGGACATTTTGTATATTATAAGTAGCCCCTTTCTGAAAATCCTGTATCCGCCCCTGGCCACTTTTTATTTTCAAAGTGACCGCAACAAAAGACATTTTTTGCTCTATGTCGGCTTCTTTTCAACGTAGAAACCTAATGAAAGATGCTAATCCTACGTCTTTATTTTGATGATAAATGCTTGGTAAGATAAGGTTGCATTCGAAAATTATCTTCAAATTTGTTCATTATAAGTTACACATGGCGGCCATTTCAAAAATCCAAAATGGCCGCTATACCAGTGATTTGTGCAAATGCCAACATCAATTTTTTTTAAATTCCCGATGTTCTAATGATTCTAAAAAATTCTCACAAAGTGAACCAGACTAATGGCCAAATCAGTCAGAAGTATTGTTTACAATTTAAACATAAAAATTATACATTGTTTGTTTAATATTAGTTAACAATAACACTGTTTTACAAACTGATCACTTGTGGACAATATCCTGATAAAAAAAATAAACAAATATATACTACTGAAAACTGAATTCATGGAAAAGTGATAATAGTGTAATCATTTATGTACAGAGAATATGTTATCAGAGAACAAGTACTGTTTCAATAAAGTTTCAGGAGAGAACAAAATTAAGGAAACAGAATGGAAAATTATGAAAGAAAACAGGATTTATAGAGAAAACAAGAGAGGGAATAACATGAAAAAGAATTCATAGAAAATATGAGAAAAGTACATTTAGTGGCTAAATCTTCTGCCAATATAGACAACTCACCATCAGCACACAAGTTAGTCCACAGTTGTTGCTTTATCTCCTAAATAGAGACCAAGGCATCACCTGAAGATTTTTATATCGTCCCAAATTCTCTCTACTTTATCAGGAGTCTGTTCCTGATCATTACATGGATCTGGTGCTAAAAATGCTCCCTCTGCAAGTCCCAGCTAAGTTGAAACTGCCATTAAATGACTTCACAGGGTCGCTCCAGCAACATTCATCTCACAAAAGTTACCTTACCACAAACTTGTTTAACATATTTCATTTGAAAAAAAATCCTAGGTCAATCAATTCACAACACTTTTAAACTAGAAAGAAGGACTCTGTTTGCACACATAACACCCATTGCACAAGTCCACCACATAATACATAAAATTGTTTGTATAGCTACCTAAAACAAATCTGGTCTTGTTTACATCTTTAGGGGGTGGTGCCTCCTATTGCCTATAGAGGGGGTGAATAAACTGTCACAGCATAAACACATTGAGCACACACACACAGGGGAAAAGGGGGCATGGAAGATCTTATATCTAGAGGTGTATGACTCAACATGAAGTCATCATGCAGGGATGTAGCATTGAGCATCTTGGAAAATGCTCAAAATATTCAAAAACAACATTTATAATATCATCGTCTTTCATCTTTGTAATCCAAGAATGATTCACCATCAAACCAGCAGTAAACAACCATTTTTCTTCTCAGTCCAAACATGTTGCCCACCCAAAACATTTATATAACTTTACTTTTTATTGATCCCCTTTTTTGACGACACTTTAAGGGGAAGTCCACCCTGATTAGAAGTTGGTTCTAAAAAGAAGCAGAAAAATAGAAGAAACAGATCAGTGAAGGTTTGAGCAAAATACCGTAAGAAATAAGAAAGTTACAAATCTTTAAATCTGTAATCAATCAAACACAAGTTGGCAACTGAGTGACGTATCTTGCAAGCTCCTCTCCCGTCAATTTGTTCTGTATCCAAGAAATCATTAATTTCAATTTTCTCTAAAGAAAAAATTCTGTCATACATGCACCTTTATCATTGCTCATATGCAATGATATTACACAAAACCTGTATGAAACAAATCTATTCCTTCATCAAAAAAATAATAAAATGGAAATTTATGAAATTTCTGTACTGAGCGAATGGGAAAGCAGCTCGCAAGATACGTCACAGAGTTGCCAATTTGTGTTTGATTGATTACACCTTCAAAAATTCATAAATTTCTTAATACCAGGGTGGACTTTCCTTTAATGCATCCTTTTTTTTAAAACTACAGAATCATGGATAATTCATGAAATAATCTTATTCAGAGACAAAATATTGAAGACAAATCTTTAAGAACAATGCAATCTTATCAACATACAGAAACTGCATTATTATTACCCAAATGCATTCCATGTTTTCTGAAACAATTTGATTCTTTTTTATATTTTGTTTTTTTAAGATACCCTAATCATGTCTTCAAAGGTATTCACAAGAATGGACTTTAGAGGGGTTGACAGGAATCTACAACGTGTAAAAAAGTAGGGAACTGATCTATTGCATTAAAAACTTCAAGGTAACACTTCAAAAATCAAATGCACTCTTAATTATCAGTCAATATAAAAAGAAACATATATTTAAGATTTGCTCAGTATTTTGGAGTTGCATTTTATCACAAGTTTTTATGCTAGAAAAAATACACTAGTCTGCAGGGCCTTTGTGGATTGAATTGGGAAGAAAATGATTATTCATTCTGGCAAAATTCTGGATAATTTGGGAGTCTTGACAAATTGCAGATGTTATCTCTAATAAGACAAGAGCAACAACAAAATTAGAGAATTAAAATATAACAATGCCTGACACTTTTCCTTTAATACCAAACATGTAGATACTTGCTTTTAAACAGCAAGATCTAGGGGCGGGAAATGGGCCATAAGACTTGCACCATATTAACAATTTATAACAAATTGATCACATCTGATGCAGAGATTTATAGACTTTCATAAAATAATTAAACTTTATTTAATTTACAAATATGCAACTTCAACAGCTGACACTCACTGCTCATTCACAAATTGTGTCATGCAATAATTTTTCATGTAAACATATTTATGTTCAGTAAGCTGCCCTAAAATACACACAATATTCTATTTCTTTCAATCTCTTATAAATTTAGCAAGATAAACTCTTTAAAAGAAAAATACATGTACAACAAGGAGTATTATTTAAATAGATTGCTTGTGCGTCTGTAATATAAGCATTTAAAAGAGTTTTTCACCTAAGCTCTGCAGAGTAGTTGTGCTACACAAATCAATCTTATCATTATCAGAATCAGAATCATTATTTCTTTGGATATATGGAATATGGGCACCTATTAAAAGTATAATCCAACATTTATAATTTTTTCCCTTAGTTTATAGTTGAATTGCACATAAATCAATTTTACTTTCTCGCTACACATAGGCATAGCGGGGGGGAGGGAGGGGGGTGGGGGCACAACCGCACAAGGAGGCCATGCCCCCCCTCCCCCATCACTGCTGTTCATCCGCGGGACAAAAAGGAAGAAAAAAAAAAGATCCATAGGTGTGCGTGTTTCTATGACTCCTTGATTTTGTGTATCACACCCGCCCCCATTAAACAAGTCTGACTAAATCAGTGTCGCTACACATAAGACAAGGGGATAATATCTTCTGTTTGGAGCCAGAAGGGCGTTAAGTCCCATCATTTGTACAGAGTTAATGCCCTTCTGGCTCCAAACAGACGATATGTTTGTGTCATAACAGGGCCATATACATGTTACTCTGTACTCAATAGACCTGACAAACTTCTCATGGCATTTATAAATTGGCATACATACATGAGAAAGCAAAAAATATGTTTGATATTCAATGATCATCAGTACGCCCCATTGTCCAGCTTGGTATACAGCTGTTTTAAACCATAATATTATGTGATGTAATGATTAGTTGTAATGAATATGGTCCCAGTATAGAGTTACCACAGACCTAGTGGTTGGACTCTGCTACCATATTGCTTTAGAATCAAGAAGTTACTGGTAACTCTGGTTAAATGAAACTTACATTTTGGTTGAATATCAACATCTGACTTTTTAAAGTATACAAAAATAATTTGTTTTCGAGTTTGTACTTTGTTTTTGTAGACAACATACATGAATTTCAATTTTTGTGCAACCATTTTGAACACTCCATGTGAGTACATGGCCTTGCATTAGCAAAGGGATCTCACTGGTTGCACAATTTGATATTTAACTTTACTGTACATTGTAGTTATCATATTGTATATTATCCATATAATATGTTATAGGTTCTGCACAGTTCCTGGCAGGATGAAAGTTTGTACTAAGGTTAAATATTTGCATCAGTTCATTTATAGGTTTCGGGAACACATCTTAATAATAATAATAATAATTTACAATATTTATATAGCGCTTATCACATAAAAATGTCTCTAAGCGCTTAAGAAAAGGAAAGAGGAGAAAGAAAGGAACAGTTTCAGACGTACAAAATATATTAGTAAAAGGTTGAGAGAGCTGGATATGCTAATTAGGCATACAACTATTTGATGAACAGATAAGTTTTTAACATGGATTTGAATCTTTCAGTTGAGTCTGCTTGTTTTATGCATATCTTACTCACTGTAGAAAAGATAAAGCTGTAACCCAGGGGCCGTATTCTGAAAACGGTGTTATCTTTTATGTTTGTAAAACGATGTTAATTGTCATAACAAATCAAAATCAGGACAAATCATTGGTTAATGATTGCGCAAAGATGGCTGTGCCCGCGTAAAGTTAACAGAGAATCTGCGCAAGCACCAATGATTAGTGTTTATTGCGCGCAATTTCAATTTGTTATGACAATTAACACAGTTTTCCTTAACACAAAAGATAACACAGTTTTCAGAATACCGCCCCAGGAGTCCCGGACTAGATGACTATGAATGCTGATATGTCAGACATAAATCTATTTTTATAGGAAGAAACTTCAGCTGTGGACACTAGAGGGACATACTGATGCAACATAAGAAGCCATCATGATCGCCATCATTCACATACAAGCTCGTAACATTCCAAATATAATGCTCAAAATACTTCTTTGAAGACAGCATGCTGACACAGTAGTTCTTACAACAGTCCTTTTGTGGCTTTCCTTTCAGAATGTCAGAGTTTGAATGAGAATGATGCACCGCAGGAGCAGCCCATCTCTGCTCCAGGATTATCCATGACCCTGAAGGCTGATCTGATGAGCTCCTCATGGTAGTCTATCGTTGAACCCTTGATGTACTCCAGAGATACCTCATCCACTACTACCTTGGCACCATCTCTCTCAAACACCCTGCATGGAAACAATCAGTGTGATGTAGTATGCTTCCATGCCACATATTCTCTCATAAATATAGAATGTGTGTGAGATTTCAGTACATGGCATGGCTTGATTCTGTAGTCAATAACAAATATGATAGCAATAAAAATAAAATAAATGAGCTTGAAAAGTGTCTCTGTGACTCTCAAGCCTTAAATAATATGCATACTTTCTCCTACAAAAATCATTTTCTCAGGTAAAAAACTACCTTCAGTTCTCCTCATTCGTTATTTCTCACACACTCAAACACAATATCCCAGTCTAAAATATCCTTGAATCCCACACGTTTTATATAAAATTGGAAACACATGTACTATTAAAAATGGCTTCATCGCAGGAAAAGAGAGTAAAAGCATGTGATAATGGCATGAGAACTCTTACACTTTACCACAGCACATCAATTCTTTAAAACCATGACTAGGAGAAACACTGTGTTTTGCCTTAATGTGTTTGACTGATAATTGCTGCTTTAAATAAGAATATGTCAAGACTATTGATGGTTACAATAACATTGTATGAATGTTTATCCGTACCTATCATCTTCTGTCATCTCTGTATCCAATTCAAACTTGTATTGGAAGCCTGAACATCCACCTCCTTCAACAAGAATTCTAAGAAATTTCTTTTCCTCTTTAAGATTGTGCAGTTGCTGTGGTTTGGACAAGAAATATGAACAATATTTAACAGAAGTTTGAACACTTGCACCTTTTTTTGTGAAGAACACTACAATCTATATTTAAATGGACAAGAGCAATAAAGAGCATTTGCAACATGGCTACCTACCACTGGAATAGCATATCATTTATTGTCAATATCTCTTATTGCAACATTGAGATGATGCATATTTTGAATATCAGCCAATCAGCAGATCAAGTTCAAAGTATTAAACTGTACCTTTTTTAACTTGGATAGAAAGTGGGTCCAAGACTCCAAACTGGCAATTACTGGCAGAGAAGTGTTCTGATTTCCATTCGATTGTAAATCTTTGTGCCTAGTTTATACCATGATTAACATCATTATCATTATAATAGGTTATTGTGTCTATTGATTTACATAATAGATACATGGAACGGGGTCCAGACAGCCCGACCCTGGATAACCCCACCACCTACCCTAGACAGCTCGACCCGGTCGAGTTATCCAGGATGGGGTGCCTCGCCGGACAACTCAACCCACTTTTTGTTTTAGGATTTTTATGAACTAAATTCACTCATATTACAATGAATTGCCATTTAAGTGCTGTGTTTCCCGTCATGAATATACATTTAATCATAATTTACCACTTAAATGGCAATTCATTGTAAAATGAGTGAATTTAGTTCATAAAAATCGAAAAAGTGGGTCAAGTTGTCTGACAAGGCACCCCATCCTGGATAACTCGACCGGGTCGAGCTGTCCAGGATAGACGGTCAGGTTATCCAGGGTTGGGCTGTCCATTGGTCGGGCTGTCCGTTGGTCGGGCTGTCCGGGATTCCATGGAACATTGATGTATCATATCAAGAGAAGAAGCTAGTTTCCTAGCATTCTGGAAACACAAGTGCTTGTATGTACAGCCTTGCCTAAAGCATGGCAGAACATGGCCACAATGCCTGATCCTGAATCTCACCTTAACACAGCTGTCACTCAGTTTGAGCTCAGGTTGGGATGATTCCTGTACCTCTGCTCCAGTTGACATAGCCCTGGATCCAGCTGCTGGGGCACCCTTCAATGGTTGAGTTCTTAGCAAAGAATAAAAGAAGAAGAAATTTTCATGGTAAGTGCAAGAGTTTCAGATGCCATAACAAGTTGCATTGGGTGAATAAAAGAAAAATCACATCAACAGATTGGAGAAAGTTTGTATGAAATCTAATACAGTATGAAAGTTGTAATCCCAATACAAAGAATTTCATTTGGCAAATAAGTCAAACAACTGTGACATATTTGGGGTCCTACAGAGTCACAAATTTCAATACCTTTAGTAATTTTGTCGGTTGGTACAAATAAGAGTGGTTAGCAATACTATATCACAGTGACATTACCAATTTGAAAAAGTGAAATTCCCGTATAGTGACTACAACTTCTGAAAATTATTAATCACCTCCTATGAATATACATGTACCATCACCATTTGCATGAAGTGATTAGCAGAATACAAATTAGCATCTTGCATCACAACATCTGAACATGCACTGCACTGCACGTTCATCTAGCAAATTCTGTACAGACCAGTCAGAGGTCAACTTGTTTCTCATGCAAATCACACAGTCAACAGCTATTTGCGCAAGGTAAGCAAGCCATATTGTTCCTGTCCGAATTTGCTACTTTTTTCTTCATATTTTTACTTAAAAGACTACTGAATTCTCTCATTCCCATTGGTTTAATACAAGGACCATCCAATTCTCGTAGGCAATGGATAACATGTAGAGGTGTTGTGGATCAGTGGATAAGTCCCTGGACTGTGAACCACGAGGTCCGGGGTTCGAATCCCACCGCAGCACTAGCGTCCTTTGGCAAGACGTTAATCTACATTTGCCACTCTCCACCCAGGTGTTAAATGGGTACCCGGTAGGATGCGAAAGTTAATGTCGTTTGTTTAGCAATTTGAGCGTCACTGTACTGCCCATTGCTGGAATACTCCCCTGGGAGCGGAGAATGTGCATACATTGTGTGCGGGCATGCAAGAATCTGACGACCGGGGTAATAATATATCTGTAAAGCGCTTAGAGACATCATCGATGTAATGGGCGCTATATAAAAACGTAATATTATTATTATTATTATTATTGGAAGGGAAATTATTCAGCAAATGCAGAGGGTGGTTTGCACGTTTCGCCGAGAGTGTTAATTGGCATTATGCACCCAATAATATTTTTGTTTACACATCTCTCCATATAGAAGGGTACTTGCCAAATAAAGCCTTGGTGATAATGTCAAATTTCATAACTCAGCAAAGCCTATAAGACTAATAGGTCTACATGTAGACTTTAAGTACTCTGAATATTATTTAGCATCTATAAAACCCTGAAGGTTAACCTTATTTTTTAAACAAAAATTAAAGGAGAAATGGTTACTTAGGACAAGTATCATTACATTTCTGCAAAATACATTAAGAACATTAAACCTAAGCAATGAGCCTTCTTTTTCTTCTTTTTTCCCTTTCTTCAGATCAAGAACGATTAAAAACAACCACCTAGCTACAGCTAACATGACCAAGTAAGTAATCCAATGACTGTCTTTGAAATGTGTGTAATTAGGTTTTTACAGAAGTGTGTCAATTAGATATGATTATTTACATCTGGGACCAAGCTAGCATTGCGCTTTTCGTTCTGGGATATGCTCCGCTGAGACTACGTCTGGCTTTGCGGAATCCCTCTCCTACATAGACCGAAGTCTGCCCCAGCCACTCCCGTTGGGGTCCAATTGCTATGTGTTTCCCTATGGTGCTACAAATATTTGGCTCGTTGTGGAGGAGCTACACACTCATGTGTATTACTTTTGCTTTGGCCAAAGTTCGATGAAAATATCACAAATACCACATCACATAAAATCACCAACTCTACTCATACTTACTTCAAATAAAAGATCTTGCAATAGGAGTGAAAATTTGTACATTTTCAATATTTCTTTGGCAAAAAAATGTGATAGCATGTCACAAACGATCTTTTCTCAGTGCTGGTCTCTTGAAAATCGGAGTGCCAATCACCATTAGTGTAGTGCTTCAACGCGGGAGAAAAGATGGTTTGCGATCGTTCGCGATATAATATTCTCGTTTTTTTTCATCAGAAAATATTCAAATCATAAAATTCATCCTCCTTCACATAAGTTTATTAATTTTATTGCAGTAGTAAGGAAGTTTAGTGAGATTATCTCTCATGGAATTTGTGATATTTTTACCAAAATACGCTGAAACAACAAATTTATCAGCTTTGACTGCAGTTGAGAGCAGAGCTCCGCTGCTGAGCTGGGACCTATGTACACGTACACGTGCGTGCGTTCACTATACTAGTATTCCGTTCACCTCGGTTCATTTGCAATAATCCCATTGACATGGCAAAATGGGGTTAATTTGCTGTAATTTGGCAGTCAAAAGTTGAAATGTTATACCCTGTGGACATTGCCTGATGGCTTGCTCGGGATTGAACTTCAACAAATCCATCCAAGCAATCGATTTACCTAGGGATACGTAGGGAAGATACTGAACGCAGGCACTACGCCTCTATATTCAGTTCCAAGTTCTTTTTCCTCTTCAAGATGGCTGGATCGTTTCCTGGTGCAGGCGATTCATAATCATACTTAATGGGCTCATTTTTCCAGCACCTATCCAGCTACTTCAAAACTGTGCACACTTGGGGCAGTAATGGTGTCGTTGGAAAGATTATATTACGTATTCGTATATAGAAAGAATTTTTGTATCTCTGAGTTTTGGTACTAGGAATAAACAATTTTTTACTATGTCCTCTTGTCTGATCTCTGGACTGTAATTCAAGATTTGGGGTTACATCAGAATCGTATTTATTAAAAATCTTGTATGTTTCAATCATATCACCTCGAGCCCTCCTGTAAGCTAAGGTAGGGATATTCAACTTCCTCAATCTTTGTGCATAAGGCAGCCCCTTTAACTCTGGGACTAATCTAGTTGCTCTTCTTTGGACATTTTCCAAAGCATGTATATGAAGAGCTTACTTGCAAAAGGCCCTAAATCCATTTTTTATCATATGGCACTTTTTTATATGCCTTAATAGAGATTCACCATGTGCATCAAACTGGCTATATTTCAACTTCTAAAAGTTTCAGGAAGTTTGTTAAAAAATGAGATGAAAATTATGTTTTCTTTCAAAAGGCCCTAAATCCAAAACACTTTTCTTGCAAAAAGCCCTATATCCATTCATCTATCCTGCATCCTGATTGGCTAAGAGAATAGGCTTTTGGCATGAATGACCAATCACGCGCCTCCACACAACACACAACCATCTATCCAGAGACTCTGTGTGAGAAAATTCCAGCTTTTTGACATTTTTTATGGGAATTAAATACACAAAATTCCTTAGTTTATCAAGATCTTGAAAATTACTACAACAATGGAGCTTGCAGATATAACCAAAACCAAAAAATGAAATGTTATTGGATGTACATGAGTAGGTGATATGAGGATGGTGTGATATTGACAAAGGTTCAGCAGGTGCTGTTAACTCTTATGACATGAATAATACAGCCATGACAAAGATGATGGTGATGATGCTACTGTTAGTGATGGTGATGTTGATGATGACAGTGATAAATGTGATGATGGTAGAAATGGTGATAGAGATAATGATAATAGTGGTGGCAATGATAATGGCGATAAAGGTATTTACGATCTCCATAATGACGATGATGATGGTGATGGTTATGATGGTGATGATAATGGCAATAATGATAACAACAATGATGATGATGTTGGTTATATGATGATGTTGATGCTGATTTCATTCATGTGTATGATGGTGTGATGCTGAATGTTCTGATGATGGTAATGGTGTGATGACGATGGCAATTATACGGGTGATAATGATGGTATTGGTCACGTGATGTGATGTTGATTATGATGATGCATTCTAATCTGGATACAGTAGATATTGTTTTTATTTGGAGCAAATCTGCTTTATTAAGGGTAGATAATGACTGGCTACTGTCAGTACTCAGTAGACAATACAAATTATCTTTGGAATCGATTAAAAATGTTGCTATATCAGGCAAGGTTTATCCGAGCAAAGCAAATATTTTATGCAGTTATCTAGAGCAAGTCTGCTTTATTTTTAAGGTCAGATGATGATTTTCGATAAGTCACCCCAATTATCTTTCGAAGTTTAAATTTTGATTGACTTTATAATGTTGCTATATCAGGCAAGGTTTATTATAACCCATTGAACATAGGCAGGTGGAGCAGCACAAGAGGTTAGGTGAACAAGGGCGGTGGATTTTTGGTTCATTAGAAAGATTTTTAATGCGTAAATTACTATTATCATTCAAGACTTTTCTTGCAAAAGGCCCTAAATCCCAAAAAATAATAAATATAAAAAATCATATAAAATATTTGACGGCCGCAGGATTTTTAAAATTGTGATTATTGTTACTTGTGGTGATGTCTCTTAAACATACATGAAGATCTTCTTGAATGAAATCATAGAACTGTGTGAAACAAAAAATCTCAATTTACTAAGAAGTAGGTAAAGTGGATTTAGGGCCTTTTGCAAGAAAACTCTTCATATGTTTCTTAAGGTGGGGGCTCCACACAGCATGAGCGTACTCTATTTGGGGACGAACAAGCGATTTGTACAACAGTGAAAAATTATCTAAATAAACAAAGGTTCGTCTGATTAAATTCATTAGTCTGTTTGCCTTATTGATCTTTGTATGTAAATGTTCTTCAAAGTTTAGCTTATCATCAATCACCACTCCCAAATCTCTCTCAGATGACACTTGCTAGAGGGCACTTTGCGAATTATCACTGGTCACATTATATACATATGGACTTGCCAGGGCAGACTTGGGTTGGGGTTACCAATGGTGAGAACACTACATTTTTTAGGGTTGAATCTAAGCAGCCATTTGTCAGACCAGCATTTGAGCCTATCAAGATCCCTCTGAAGGGCAATACAATCATTCTCATCTGTTATGGACTTGAAAATCTTTGTGTCATCAGCAAATAGATATACACTACTCTCAGAAATCGTGTCAGGTACATGTAGATCATTCACAAACAACACGGGCCCAAGAACACTACCTTGTGGAATTCCACTTGCAACAAGACCCCAACTGGAATATTCTCCATTCACACATACACACTGTCTTCTCAAAACTAGAAATGCTTCAATCCAATTAACCACCAACTCACTTATGCCATAGCTTCTAATCTTGGCAAGCAGCCGACGGTGGGGCACCTTATCGAAGGCCTTCATGAATTCTAAATAAATCACATCAATTGATTCATGTGACTATAATTAAAAGTAACGTAAAATTGGAAGTTTAACATACATTTTAAATTAATTTTGTACAACTAAAGTCTATATGTCCTTTGCACAGCGTCTGGTCGGGCTAACCATACCAGACACCTAGCCCCGGGACGCTGCCAGTACGATTCGGTGGGTCTCACAATTTACCAATGTTCAAATGACCATTGAAAATATGGCCATATAAGTTATTTTTTGGAATTAAAGTATCATATATACGATGCCACTTACCTAAACACACACCACGAATAGTGGTCATATTGACCACTACGAATACAACATGCAAAAATAGTTGGTATTTTCTGTCGCGTGTAGTAAAGGTATATGGGGGGAAAAATAAGATAAATATTTTAAATACTTGCTTTCAAATTCAGGCCTTAAAAATCTCACTCCTACCTCAAATGGCCGTTAGGAAGAACTTTTGATATTTTCAGCAAAATCCAAAGTCAAAATCTTGTCCAAAACCGGAGAAATCCCCGCCGTTTTGTTTCGCGATCGTGTGTTGTTTACATACTGCCGATGTCTTAGACTAAAATCGGCCAATAAAATTTTTGTCCACGAAGAAACTCGGGATCGTAAGCGCACATCGATCTTTACGATCGCGCACACAGAAAATCGGGACTTTTCCGTGTATGCCACAGGGACCAAATTTTTAAGGACAAAACTCTTTTGGGGAGATGTCAGCGCCCGCGGCGACCAGGAAATGTACACATTGACTCCGATAGCTCGTTTCGCGAGAATCAACAGTAAATTACGGATTTGATTTTTGGAAATATCTTTTCCAACATCGGTGAGTTGAATTTATTGTATTTCTTGGATATTTTGTGGTCGGTTTTTGTAAATTAAATGCCGATTTTGAGTGAATGTTTGTGACTTTTGTGCAGTGGTGTTTTAAAAAGTTGAGGTGTATGACTGCCTACATTATACACACGAAGTAGAGGAATGTAGCAATGAGTGCCTAAACAGACCTTCCGCAAATCAGCTTTTCCTAAAAAATGTGTAGAATCGATGAATGTCACTTTTTACTCTCAATTTTCGAAACCAGTCCCATTCGCCATGTTGTTGAAGCAGAAACGAAAATAGGCACTTAGGCATGCGCCTATGAATATTTATTACAATGACGCCATAGTTTTCGTCACAGGAATAATGAATATTCATATATCCACTGTGATCCGCCGATCTCGAGCCCACTCGTCTGATGAATATTCATAATCCTCCCTTCTTGTCTGTATAATAATAATGCGCCATGAGCATCTTTCATGATGGATACCGGCGCAATACAAATGTCCATATTATTATTATTATTATTATTATATTGGAGCTGCTGACGCATGCGCAAATTGCAAGCAAAACACTGACCTACGGAAGTTATTTTAGTACAGCCTACAGGCTCTTGGAGATAAATATGCCTTTTTTGTATCATCCTCATTGAAAAGAAAGCAACAGTCAATCGGAAAGTTTTGTAAGTAGTAGGCCTACCTAAAGTAGCCTAAAATCAACTAATGTCATGTTTCATGGCTATCATTTTGACAAACGACCTTGTAATTAAGAGACATCCAAGCAATCAAAGGACTGCTGATCGCAGCCCGAACACTACGTGTTCGGGCTGCCGCAGTAAACCAGACACCAAACTTGGTAGACACTTAAAGAGGCCAACCAAAATGACAATGGCGGAATCTCATTAATATTCATGAGAATACAAACTATGAATATGTATATACACATGCGCAGATAAGCTTGCGCTTAAACTTTTCGGATATAACCTTTATTTCCGCTGCATTGAGTGTGTAGTGAGCGCAGCTATATAGGTTAAGGCGAAGCGCCTTAGTTTGCAAGACCGTGGGTTCGATCCTCTGAACTTTTTTTTTTTAATTTTTTTTTTTTGAGGAGGGGGCGGCAGGGGACGCGGGGTAACATGGATCTTCTCCTTTTCCCCCCCGATTCCTTTCCCTCTTCTCATTAAAAAAAATTGTTGCAACAGAAAGTATCGGATGTGATTCGAGTGCAATGAATAAATATGTTTCTAAAATGATTTCCTTTGTTTATATTATTTTCATCATTTTTACTCGTTTCATAAGTGGATATATTCAAATTACAACCGCAATCTCCCATTGACTATTTCACATTGTATCGTGAAGTGTTCACATGCTTTGCAGTTGTGTATAAAGGGATGTCATTTTGGTTGGCCTCCTGTGTCATTTTGGTTGGCCTCCTGTGTTTTCCCACTTGATCTCGCGTATAATAAATACTCTCATGTTCTATTGTTTTCATCATTTTTACTCGTTTCATGAGTGGATATATTCAAATTACAACCTCAATCTCCCATTGACTATTTCACATTGTATCGTGAAGTGTTCACATGCTTTGAGTTGTGTATAAAGGGATGTCATTTTGGTTGGCCTCCTGTGTCATTTTGGTTGGCCTCCATGTGTTTTCCCACTTGATCTCACGTATAATAAATACTCTCATGTCTATTATTTTCAGCATTTTTACTCGTTTGATAAGTGGATATATTCAAATTACAACCTCAATCTCCCATTGACTATTTCACATTGTATCGTGAAGTGTTCACATGCTTTGCAGTTGTGTATAAAGGGATGTCATTTTGGTTGGCCTCCTGTGTCATTTTGGTTGGCCTCCTGTGTTTTCCCACTTGATCTCGCGTATAATAAATATTCTCATGCTCTATTATTTTCATCATTTTTACTCGTTTCATGAGTGGATATATTCAAATTACAACCGCAATCTCACATTGATTATTTCACATTGTATCGTGAAGTGTTAACATGCTTTGCAGTTGTGTATAAACGGATGTCATTTTGGTTGGCCTCCTGTGTCATTTTGGTTGGCCTCCTGTGTTTTCCTATTACAGCTCTTATAATAAATGCTTTTATGATCTATTACTAAGTATTTTGTTCATTTTTACTCGTTTTATATGTTGAAACATTCTAATTAGAACTTCAATCTCCCATTGACTGATCTGCAATGTAGCGTGAAGTTTTAACATGCTTTGCAGTTGTGTGTAATGGGATGTCATTTTGGTTGGCCTCCTGTGTCATTTTGGTTGGCCTCGTACATTATAAGAAATCCCTTTATGTTCTATTCTTTCCATAATTCTTAATCGCTTCATTATATGAAACATTCAAATATGAACTTTAATTTCCATTTGGCTGATTTGAAATGTAACATGAAGTTTTATAACGCTACAGAGTTGGATTTAGAGGGATGCCATTTTGGTTGGCCTCCGGGGTCATTTGGGTTGGCTTCCTGTGTTTTCTCACGTTATAGTAAATCCTTTTATGTTCTGTTAGTAACACTTTATATAATTCAGTTATTTAATCATGAGCTGGTATAGCGTGGGTTTTGAGTTTAACTATTTTGAGAGCAAACAGAAGATTCGAAGATACATGCAGTTCAAGAGAGTTCTATTCATTAATGAATGATGAAGTAGCAATACAATATTAGGCATGTATAGCTTTGAACTCCTATGGTTATGCCATCAGAAGACATGTCATGTTATGCCATCAGAAGGAGAAGAAGACTACATATTTCTTATTTTCAAAACGTTATATAAACTCTCTTGGTAAATGCCAGGATTAGTTGGCTTAGAATGGTTCTTAGTTAGTGTCCGCAAATGAAGTCTACCCAAAAGGACCACCGGTACCTCATAAACAATCTTTGAATACCGGTAGGTGATTGACCATCTGAGAGGGTGAGAAGTGATGTTGCACAGACTAATGATTATGATTACAATTTTACCTCTCACATTTCTATTATTTTGATCATGGTTACTCGTTTTATTTGAGGAAATTTTCAAATAAGAACGTTAATCTTCCATTGTCTGATTAATAATGTAACGTGAAGTTTTAACATGCTACAAAGTTGTGTATAAAGGGATGTCATATTGCTTTACCTCCTAGCTGTGCTTTCCAACATTAGCGTGTATAATAAATTCTTAATGTCCTACTATTCTGATCATTTTTACTCCTTTCATAAGTGCAAACATTCAAATTAAAACTTTAATTTTTCCATTTGTTGCTTTGCAAAGCCAAGAGCATTTTTTTTTTGGAAATGTTGTTGAGAAAACGGCATGATGATGACAAGTTTTTTTTTTTTTTTTTTTTTTCAGAACGTGGTTATATAACTGGGTTGTCTGTATGTGCAATGTTATGTTTTTCTAACGTCCTTTGACAAAGAAGTCACCATTTTTTTCAAATTCTCCCTTACTTCAAATTCAAATTCAAATTTGTATTTATTTCATTTCCAACAGAAAGAAAAGACAATGCCATTACAGATATTGTTACAGAAAATATGAAAAATATATATCAGGTCTGCAATGATGTTTCTTTAAGCAGCTAAAAATGTGACAGTTTAGAGGACAAGAAGGTGATTTGTGATGCAGTCTATTTCTTTTTTCACCGGAATGAATATGGGCGATTCAGGATATCTTTACAAATAGCAGTTGATATGGTGAGTGAGACTTCTAAAGCCTTGGAGATATAAAACTAGATAAAATATTCGATAAAGTGTGAAATATATTTATTTTTTGATGATAGTTCCTTGATGAGTTAATATTCTTTGAACAGATGAGTTTGCTAAAAGGTCTAGTGTATAAAATTCTTCGAAGGATAAAATTTACAAGAATCTTTTTTACAGTGAACCAAATGTACAATAACGTATATAAGTGCTCGGGGGGGGGGGGGGGGGGGGGGGGGGGGGGGGGCGTAACTACATTCCTACATTCCTAGATACGCCACTGGCTTCGCTTCCTCACCGTTCATACCCCCCCCCCCCCCTAATCACGAACACGAATCGACACCCCTGACTCTAGGATAACTACCCCCAGACGGCTTGTCTCGAATGGGTGGGTTGCGGGAACGGGCACACCCTTTCGAGACAAGCCCCCCCCCCCGGTTATCTCGAATGGACGCGTTCCCAGCGAGAAGTTCAATGAACGCGCCACTTCGAGACAACCGGGGGGCTTTCCTCGAATGGGTGTGTTGAGTAGACTTTTGTAACAGACGTTTTAGAAATTTTTGAAAAATGTACTCTTGCTGGTTTTTTCGTTTTTCTTTTGTCTAAGATGTAGAAAATATCATAAAACAGCATCTGAAAAAAGCTTTTGACAAGAAAAACGCACGGGGACGAAAGGGCAAGTGCATGGCGTAGATAGGATTTTTGTATTGATTTATTTATTATTATTATTATTATTATTGTATGGCGTGACATGGGCCCCGTAATAATAAGAGTGTTTAGCAATTAATCGCTAAACTCCGATCAAGCGCTAATGGCAATCAATCGCTAAAATCCATAACACAAAGCGCCCCCCCCTTCAATCAAACGCTATTAGAGCTTGATTCATAGCCATCGATCGTTATTAATTTTTGCAATGAATTTAAATAACACGTAACGACTTGTCTTGAGACTATGACAATTCCACATTTCCCCGCTGATATCGCTGAAAGCTGAGGTAAATACCTCCGTTTTATTCATATTATATGACGATGTCAATATTTTTTAATAAATCATAACAATAATTATGTAAAATTTTAATGCAAGTAGCATTCTATGACAATGAATTGTGCATATATAAAGATGAAAGCTGATATTTTACCGGAATTAAGACGCCTTTTTATCTTAGATGAAAAAAATATTCCCGGGAAAATGTAAATAGGGGTCAATTTTCGCAGACTCTGGTGGTTTCCTCCCCGGGGATAGGAGGGGGGGGGGTTAATTTCCTAAATTGCCTGGATAGGGGGTCCAATATCTCAGAAATTTCCCCGGGATAGGGGGGTAAAACAAATTCCAACTTCTCCGGGATAGGGGTCACTTTTGAAAAGGAGGTACGAGCATAGGCCTACCCCTTGTATGGGGAGTTGGGGGGGGGGGGGGTGGGTACAAATGACCTTTTGATATGCGTTTTGACTTTTGATAGTGTGTATTGATAGAATGATAATGGCATTAAAAGGTGTTTCTAACTTTGGAAAGATGATAACCACACCTTGGCTTATGTCAGCACATGTCTGTAACACAATTTCACAATATTTAACAGGTCACGCCAAAAAAATAAAAATAAAATAAATAAAAAATCCTAGCTACACCACTTGCCCTTTCGTCCCCGTGTGTTTTAATGCATAATTATTCAATTCTCCTATTTATTTTGCACAAATAATGATTTCCTTGTCAAAAGCTTTTTTTAGATTCTGTTTTATTATATTTTCTACATCTTAGACAAAAGAAAAACGAAAAAAACAGCAAGAGTACGTTTTTCAAAAATTTCACAGTCCTGTTCATTGTGATGTTTTAAAGTCCAATTTGGTGTACCTTTTCTATAGAGGGTGGTTTTCCTGGGGTAGTTGTCCTGAGGGTAGTTAGTTGTCCTAGAGGGTGGTTGCTCTAGGGGGTAGTTGTCTGGGGGGGGGGGGGGTAGTTGTCCGGGGGTGGTTGTCCTAGGGGGTAGTTGTTTCAATATATAAAACGAGTAAAAAATGAACAAAATACTTAGTAATAGATCATAAAAGCATTTATTATAAGAGCTGTAATAGGAAAACAAAGGAGGCCAACCAAAATGACACAGGAGGCCAACCAAAATGACATCCCTTTATACACAACTGCAAAGCATGTTAACACTTCACGATACAATGTGAAATAGTCAATGGGAGATTGAGGTTTTAATTTGAATATATCCACTCATGAAACGAGTAAAAATGATGAAAACTAGAAATGTGCATTGCTGGGGCCGCGCAATGCTAAATGTATCCCCCGGCACTGCCAGCAATTTGAAGGAGGGACAAAGACCCTCCCCCATCCCCTCCCTCAAACAAAAGGATGGTGTAGAAATTAGATGTGTAGGTTTCACTAAGACACATCTTCATATAAAATTTGAAAGAAATGTGTTGAGAGATATACCAAGATACATCTCCATACAAAATTTGAAAGAAATCCATCAAGAAATGTGGCCTGCAGAGTGCACTCACGCCATGCCCTGAAGTATGACCTTTGACCCTATAAAAGACGGAACACTGGTGGCAGCATCACCAAAAACTATAGGTTTTTAGATTACACCAAGAGACACCTTCATGCAAAATTTGAACGAAATCCGTCAAGAAATGCAGAAGTAAGAGTGCACAAAAGGGACAAATGAGCTTTGACCCTATAAAGGACGGAACAATGAGGGCAGCATCACCAAACAGTAAAGATGTGTAGATTATACCAAGATACATCTCCATACAAAATTTGAAAGAAATCCATCAAGAAATGTGGCCTGCAGAGTGCACTCACGCCATGCCCTGAAGTATGACCTTTGACCCTATAAAAGACGGGACACTGGTGGCAGCATCACCAAAAAGTACATATTTTTAGATTACACCAAGGGACACCTTCATGCAAAATTTGAACGAAATCCGTCGAGAAATGCAGAAGAGTGCAAGAAATGGAAAAATGACCTTTGACCCTATAAAGGACGGAACAATGAGGGCAGCATCACCAAAAATTAAACATGTGTAGATTATACCAAGATACATCTCCATACAAAATTTGAACAAAATCCGTTGAGAAATGTGGCCTGCAGAGTGCACTCACGCCATGCCCTGAAGTATGACCTTTGACCCTATAAAAGACGGAACACTGGTGGCAGCATCACCAAACACTATAGGTTTTTAAATTACACCAAGAGACACCTTCATGCAAAATTTGAACGAAATCCGTTGAGAAATGTGACCGTCAGAGCGCACACAAGAGTACACACAAGACATCTATCAAAATATGACCTTTGACCCTATAAAAGACGGAACACTGGGGGCAGCATCACCAAAATCTATAGGGTTCCAGATTTTACCAAGAGACACCTTCATACAAAATTTGAACAAATCCGTTGAGAAATGTGACCGCTAGAGCGCACACAAACTATCCCAAAAAATATGGCCTTTTACCCTATAAAAGACGGAACACTGGGGGCAGCATCACCAGAAACTATAGGGGTCCAGATTTTACCAAGATACACGTCCACAGGAAGTCTGAAAGAAATTCGTCGAGAAATGTGACCGCTAGAGCGCACACAAGAATGTGACGCGGCGGCGGCGGCGGCGAAACGCTGCTGAATCCAAAGTATCCTCCGGCATACTGCCGGGGGATACAATAATAGAGCATGAGAGTATTTATTATACGCGATATCAAGTGGGAAAACACAGGAGGCCAACCAAAATGACGCAGGAGGCCAACCAAAATGACATCCCTTTATACACAACTGCAAAGCATGTGAACACTTCACGATACAATGTGAAATAGTCAATGGGAGATTGAGGTTGTAATTTGAATATATCCACTCATGAAACGAGTAAAAATGATGAAAATAATAGACATGAGAGTATTTATTATACGCGAGATCAAGTGGGAAAACGCAGGAGGCCAACCAAAATGACACAGGAGGCCAACCAAAATGACATCCGTTTATACACAACTGCAAAGCATGTGAACACTTCACGATACAATGTGAAATAGTCAATGGGAGATTGAGGTTGTAATTTGAATATATCCACTCATGAAACGAGTAAAAATGATGAAAATAATAGACATGAGAGTATTTATTATACGCGAGATCAAGTGGGAAAACACAGGAGGCCAACCAAAATGACGCAGGAGGCCAACCAAAATGACATCCGTTTATACACAACTGCAAAGCATGTTAACACTTCACGATACAATGTGAATTAATCAATGTGAGATTGCGGTTGTAATTTGAATATATCCACTCATGAAACGAGTAAAAATGATGAAAATAATAGACATGAGAGTATTTATTATACGCGAGATCAAGTGGGAAAACACAGGAGGCCAACCAAAATGACACAGGAGGCCAACCAAAATGACATCCGTTTATACACAACTGCAAAGCATGTGAACACTTCACGATACAATGTGAAATAGTCAATGGGAGATTGAGGCTGTAATTTGAATATATCCACTCATGAAACAAGTAAAAATGATGAAAATAATAGACATGAGAGTATTTATTATACGCGAGATCAAGTGGGAAAACACAGGAGGCCAACCAAAATGACACAGGAGGCCAACCAAAATGACATCCGTTTATACACAACTGCAAAGCATGTTAACACTTCACGATACAATGTGAAATAATCAATGTGAGATTGCGGTTGTAATTTGAATATATCCACTCATGAAACGAGTAAAAATGATGAAAATAATAGAGCATGAGAGTATTTATTATACGCGAAATCAAGTGGGAAAACACAGGAGGCCAACCAAAATGACATCCCTTTATACACAACTGCAAAGTATGTGAACACTTCACGATACAATGTGAAATAGTCAATGGGAGATTGAGGTTGTAATTTGAATATATCCACTTATGAAACGAGTAAAAATGATGAAAATAATATAAACAAAGGAAATCATTTTAGAAACATATTTATTCATTGCACTCGAATCACATCCGATACTTTCTGTTGCAACAAACAATTTTTTTTAATGAGAAGAGGGAAATAAATCAGGGGGAAAAAGAGAAGATCCATGTTACCCCGCGTCCCCTGCCGCCCCCTCCTCAAAAAAAAAAATTAAAAAAAACATAAAAAGTCCAGAGGATCAAACCCACGGTCTTGCAAACTAAGGTGCTTCGCCTTAACCCATAGGCCTATAGCTGCGCTCACTACACACTCAATGTAGCGGAAATAAAGGTTATATCCGAAAAGTTTAAGCGCAAGCTTATCTGCGCATGCGTATATACATATTCATAGTTTGTATTCTCATGAATATTAATGAGATTCCGCCATTGTCATTTTGGTTGGCCTCTTTAAGTGTCTACCACCAAACTCACCACTCACAACTCACAACTCACAACTGAACACAAAAACATGACAATAAATATTACTACGTGGGACTGAGCCTCCAGTCACGGTCTAACTTGCGAGATCACAACATCGAGCAAATGGCATTAAAGTCTGATACTAACCTGTTAGTTAGCAACAATGATGAACGTCTGCAAGCCCCTGTGAGAGAACTCATCAAGCGATACCCACATGCCGCCATTTTAACTTGCTTTTCACCAACGACATTCACATCATCTGCTGATGCGCTCCTTGAATCTGGCGACCACAAGTTCAGCGACCAATTAGGGTGTCGCCGAGACGTCCAACAGAAAACAGAAAAATATTTCTAAATCGAAAAGATCATGTAATACCATTCATTTACTAAATTTGGAATCTGTAGAGGGTGAAAATTGGTCTAAAAATAGTCTTCGTTGCATCTTAAATAGCATGGGCCAAACTATTAAAATTTCAAACCAATAACTCGGAATTTATTGCTTTCATGAGAGAATTCGAATACCGTACTTCCGGCGAAGAACATCGCTCAATTGAAAAAAAATCAAGCTAGTATTACAAGTGTTACAGATGTTCGCAAGACATTTCATATTCTTAGCTGTTTACACCATGGAAAAGAGGAGATATTCAGCTTTATCATGGTATAGGTCACTATGCTTAGCAAGTTGTCTGGATCTTACTGTTTAAACTTCAACACGGCACATATTCTCGAAATATTATACACTTCGTATGAACATTAGCGCCAGTGCGGTATTACATGCTGCTTCACGTTACTCAATAATGAAGTTCTGCAGAAAAAGTGTTATAAATATTCGCAAGACATTTCATATTCTTAGCTGTTTACACCATTAAAAAGAGAAAATATTCAGCTTTCTCATGTTATAGGTCACTATGCTTAGCAAGTTGTTTGGATCTTACTGTTTAAACTTCAAGACGCCATATATTCTCGATATTATTACGCTTCGCATGAACAATATAGCGCCAGTGCAATATTCTATGCAGCTTCACGTAACTCAATAATGAAGTTCTGCAGAAAAAGTGTTATAAATATTCGCAAGACATTTCATATTCTTAGCTCTTTACACCATGAAAAAGAGGAGATATTCAGCTTTATCATGGTATAGGTCACTATGCTTAGCAAGTTGTCTGGATCTAACTGTTTAAACTTCAAGACGCCATATATTCTCGATATTATTACGCTTCGCATGAACAATATAGCGCCAGTGCAATATTCTATGCAGCTTCACGTAACTCAATAATGAAGTTCTGCAGAAAAAGTGTTATAAATGTTCGCAAGACATTTCATATTCTTAGCTCTTTACACCATGAAAAAGAGGAAATATTCAGCTTTCTCATGTTATAGGTCACTATGCTTAGCAAGTTGTTTGGATCTTACTGTTTAAACTTCAAGACGCCATATATTCTCGATATTATTACGCTTCGCATGAACAATATAGCGCCAGTGCAATATTCTATGCAGCTTCACGTAACTCAATAATGAAGTTCTGCAGGAAAAGTGTTATAAATATTCGCAAGACATTTCATATTCTTAGCTGTTTACACCATTAAAAAGAGGAGATATTCAGCTTTATCATGTTATAGGTCACTATGCTTAGCAAGATGTCTGGATCTTACTGTTTAAACTGCAATACGGCATATATTCTCGATATTATTACGCTTCCCATGAACAATAGCGCCAGTGCAATATTCTATGCAGCTTCACGTAACTCAATAATTAAGTTCTGCAGAAAAAGTATTATAAATGTTCGCAAGACATTTCATATTCTTAGCTCTTTACACCATGAAAAAGAGGAGATATTCAGCTTTATCATGGTATAGGTCACTATGCTTAGCAAGTTGTCTGGATTTTACTGTTTAAACTTCAATACGGCACATATTCTCGAAATATTATACACTTCGTATGAACATTAGCGCCAGTGCGGTATTACATGCTGCTTCACGTTACTCAATAACGAAGTTCTGCAGAAAAAGTGTTATAAATGTTCGCAAGACATTTCATATTCTTAGCTCTTTACACCATGAAAAAGAGGAGATATTCAGCTTTATCATGGTATAGGTCACTATGCTTAGCAAGTTGTCTGTGTCTTACTGTTTAAACTTCAACACGGCATATATTCTCGATATTATTACGCTTCGCATGAACAATATAGCGCTAGTGCAATATTCTATGCAGCTTCACGTAACTCAATAATGAAGTTCTGCAGAAAAAGTGTTATAAATGTTCGCAAGACATTTCATATTCTTAGCTGTTTACACCATGAAAAAGAGGAGATATTCAGCTTTATCATTGTATAGGTCACTATGCTTAGCAAGTTGTCTGGATCTTACTGTTTAAACGTCAAGACGCCATATATTCTCGATATTATTACGCTTCGCATGAACAATATAGCGCCAGTGCAATATTCTATGCAGCTTCACGTAACTCAATAATGAAGTTCTGCAGAAAAAGTGTTATAAATGTTCGCAAGACATTTCATATTCTTAGCTCTTTACACCATGAAAAAGAGGAGATATTCAGCTTTATCATGGTATAGGTCCCTATGCTTAGCAAGTTGTCTGGATCTTACTGTTTAAACTTCAAGACGCCATATATTCTCGATATTATTACGCTTCGCATGAACAATATAGCGCCAGTGCAATATTCTATGCAGCTTCACGTAACTCAATAATGAAGTTCTGCAGGAAAAGTGTTATAAATATTCGCAAGACATTTCATATTCTTAGCTCTTTACACCATTAAAAAGAGGAAATATTCAGCTTTCTCATGTTATAGGTCACTATGCTTAGCAAGTTGTTTGGATCTTACTGTTTAAACTTCAAGACGCCATATATTCTCGATATTATTACGCTTCGCATGAACAATATAGCGCCAGTGCAATATTCCATGCAGCTTCACGTAACTCAATAATGAAGTTCTGCAGGAAAAGTGTTATAAATATTCGCAAGACATTTCATATTCTTAGCTGTTTACACCATTAAAAAGAGGAAATATTCAGCTTTCTCATGTTATAGGTCACTGTGCTTAGCAAGATGTCTGGATCTTACTGTTTAAACTGCAATACGGCATATATTCTCGATATTATTACGCTTCCCATGAACAATAGCGCCAGTGCAATATTCTATGCAGCTTCACGTAACTCAATAATTAAGTTCTGCAGAAAAAGTATTATAAATGTTCGCAAGACATTTCATATTCTTAGCTCTTTACACCATGAAAAAGAGGAGATATTCAGCTTTATCATGGTATAGGTCACTATGCTTAGCAAGTTGTCTGGATCTTACTGTTTAAACGTCAAGACGCCATATATTCTCGATATTATTACGCTTCGCATGAACAATATAGCGCCAGTGCAATATTCTATGCAGCTTCACGTAACTCAATAATGAAGTTCTGCAGAAAAAGTGTTATAAATGTTCGCAAGACATTTCATATTCTTAGCTCTTTACACCATGAAAAAGTAGAGATATTCAGCTTTATCATGGTATAGGTCCCTATGCTTAGCAAGTTGTCTGGATCTTACTGTTTAAACTTCAAGACGCCATATATTCTCGATATTATTACGCTTCGCATGAACAATATAGCGCCAGTGCAATATTCTATGCAGCTTCACGTAACTCAATAATGAAGTTCTGCAGGAAAAGTGTTATAAATATTCGCAAGACATTTCATATTCTTAGCTGTTTACACCATTAAAAAGAGGAAATATTCAGCTTTCTCATGTTATAGGTCACTATGCTTAGCAAGTTGTTTGGATCTTACTGTTTAAACTTCAAGACGCCATATATTCTCGATATTATTACGCTTCGCATGAACAATATAGCGCCAGTGCAATATTCCATGCAGCTTCACGTAACTCAATAATGAAGTTCTGCAGGAAAAGTGTTATAAATATTCGCAAGACATTTCATATTCTTAGCTGATTACACCATGAAATAGGGGATATATTCAGCTTTATCATGTTATAGGTCACTATGCTTAGCAAGTTGTCTGGATCTTACTGTTTAAACTTCAACACGGCACATATTCTCCAAATATTACACTCCGCATTAAAGTGCTCGTATTGTATTATGGAGCTTCGTAACCCAATAATGAAGTTCTGAAGAAAAAGTGTTATAAAGGTTCGCAAGACATTTCATATTCTTAGCTGATTACACCATGAAATAGGGGATATATTCAGCTTTATCATGGTATAGGTCACTATGCTTAGCAAGTTGTCTGGATCTTACTGTTTAAACTTCAAGACGCCATATATTCTCGATATTATTACGCTTCGCATGAACAATATAGCGCCAGTGCGGTATTCTATGCAGCTTCACGTAACTCAATAATGAAGTTCTGCAGGAAAAGTGTTATAAATATTCGCAAGACATTTCATATTCTTAGCTGTTTACACCATTAAAAAGAGGAAATATTCAGCTTTCTCATGTTATAGGTCACTGTGCTTAGCAAGATGTCTGGATCTTACTGTTTAAACTGCAATACGGCATATATTCTCGATATTATTACGCTTCCCATGAACAATAGCGCCAGTGCAATATTCTATGCAGCTTCACGTAACTCAATAATTAAGTTCTGCAGAAAAAGTATTATAAATGTTCGCAAGACATTTCATATTCTTAGCTCTTTACACCATGAAAAAGAGGAGATATTCAGCTTTATCATGGTATAGGTCACTATGCTTAGCAAGTTGTCTGGATCTTACTGTTTAAACTTCAACACGGCACATATTCTCGAAATATTATACACTTCGTATGAACATTAGCGCCAGTGCGGTATTACATGCTGCTTCACGTTACTCAATAATGAAGTTCTGCAGAAAAGGTGTTATAAAGGTTCGCAAGACATTTCATATTCTTAGCTGATTACACCATGAAATAGGGGATATATTCAGCTTTATCATGGTATAGGTCACTATGCTTAGCAAGTTGTCTGGATCTTACTGTTTAAACTTCAACACGGCACATATTCTCCAAATATTACACTCCGCATTAAAGTGCTCGTATTGTATTATGGAGCTTCGTAACCCAATAATGAAGTTCTGAAGAAAAAGTGTTATAAACGTTCGCAAGACATTTCATATTCTTAGCTGATTACACCATGAAATAGGGGATATATTCAGCTATATCATGGTATAGGTCACTATGCTTAGCAAGTTGTTTGGATCTTACTGTTTAAACTTCAAGACGCCATATATTCTCGATATTATTACGCTTCGCATGAACAATATAGCGCCAGTGCAATATTCTATGCAGCTTCACGTAACTCAATAATGAAGTTCTGCAGGAAAAGTGTTATAAATGTTCGCAAGACATTTCATATTCTTAGCTCTTTACACCATGAAAAAGAGGAGATATTCAGCTTTATCATGGTATAGGTCACTATGCTTAGCAAGTTGTTTGGATCTTACTGTTTAAACTTCAAGACGCCATATATTCTCGATATTATTACGCTTCGCATGAACAATATAGCGCCAGTGCAATATTCTATGCAGCTTCACGTAACTCAATAATGAAGTTCTGCAGGAAAAGTGTTATAAATGTTCGCAAGACATTTCATATTCTTAGCTCTTTACACCATGAAAAAGAGGAGATATTCAGCTTTATCATGGTATAGGTCACTATGCTTAGCAAGTTGTCTGGATCTTACTGTTTAAACTTCAACACGGCACATATTCTCGAAATATTATACACTTCGTATGAACATTAGCGCCAGTGCGGTATTCTATGCAGCTTCACGTAACTCAATAATGAAGTTCTGCAGGAAAAGTGTTATAAATGTTCGCAAGACATTTCATATTCTTAGCTCTTTACACCATGAAAAAGAGGAGATATTCAGCTTTATCATGGTATAGGTCACTATGCTTAGCAAGTTGTCTGGATCTTACTGTTTAAACTTCAAGACGCCATATATTCTCGATATTATTACGCTTCGCATGAACAATATAGCGCCAGTGCAATATTCTATGCAGCTTCACGTAACTCAATAATGAAGTTCTGCAGAAAAAGTGTTATAAATATTCGCAAGACATTTCATATTCTTAGCTCTTTACACCATTAAAAAGAGGAAATATTCAGCTTTCTCATGTTATAGGTCACTGTGCTTAGCAAGATGTCTGGATCTTACTGTTTAAACTGCAATACGGCATATATTCTCGATATTATTACGCTTCCCATGAACAATAGCGCCAGTGCAATATTCTATGCAGCTTCACGTAACTCAATAATTAAGTTCTGCAGAAAAAGTATTATAAATGTTCGCAAGACATTTCATATTCTTAGCTCTTTACACCATGAAAAAGAGGAGATATTCAGCTTTATCATGGTATAGGTCACTATGCTTAGCAAGTTGTCTGGATCTTACTGTTTAAACTTCAATACGGCACATATTCTCGAAATATTATACACTTCGTATGAACATTAGCGCCAGTGCGGTATTACATGCTGCTTCACGTTACTCAATAACGAAGTTCTGCAGAAAAAGTGTTATAAATGTTCGCAAGACATTTCATATTCTTAGCTCTTTACACCATGAAAAAGAGGAGATATTCAGCTTTATCATGGTATAGGTCACTATGCTTAGCAAGTTGTCTGGGTCTTACTGTTTAAACTTCAACACGGCATATATTCTCGATATTATTACGCTTCGCATGAACAATATAGCGCTAGTGCAATATTCTATGCAGCTTCACGTAACTCAATAATGAAGTTCTGCAGAAAAAGTGTTATAAATGTTCGCAAGACATTTCATATTCTTAGCTCTTTACACCATGAAAAAGAGGAGATATTCAGCTTTATCATGGTATAGGTCACTATGCTTAGCAGGTTGTCTGGATCTTACTGTTTAAACGTCAAGACGCCATATATTCTCGATATTATTACGCTTCGCATGAACAATATAGCGCCAGTGCAATATTCCATGCAGCTTCACGTAACTCAATAATGAAGTTCTGCAGGAAAAGTGTTATAAATGTTCGCAAGACATTTCATATTCTTAGCTCTTTACACCATGAAAAAGAGGAGATATTCAGCTTTATCATGGTATAGGTCACTATGCTTAGCAAGTTGTTTGGATCTTACTGTTTAAACTTCAAGACGCCATATATTCTCGATATTATTACGCTTCGCATGAAAAATATAGCGCCAGTGCAATATTCTATGCAGCTTCACGTAACTCAATAATGAAGTTCTGCAGAAAAAGTGTTATAAATATTCGCAAGACATTTCATATTCTTAGCTCTTTACACCATGAAAAAGAGGAGATATTCAGCTTTATCATGGTATAGGTCACTATGCTTAGCAAGTTGTCTGGATCTAACTGTTTAAACTTCAAGACGCCATATATTCTCGATATTATTACGCTTCGCATGAACAATATAGCGCCAGTGCAATATTCTATGCAGCTTCACGTAACTCAATAATGAAGTTCTGCAGAAAAAGTGTTATAAATGTTCGCAAGACATTTAATATTCTTAGCTCTTTACACCATGAAAAAGAGGAGACATTCAGCTTTATCATGGTATAGGTCACTATGCTTAGCAAGTTATCTGGATCTTACTGTTTAAATTTCAAGACGGAAAACATCCTCGAAATATATTACACTTCGCATGAACAATAGCACCCATATGGTCCTGAATGAAAAAAGAAGTGCGGAGTCAGGCGCGCTTAAAGCGTTCATTTTTTATTATTTTTTTTATTTCTTAATTAAGTAATTTATTTATTATTATTATTTTACTTATTTATTTTGTTTTTAGGGGGACGCTGATGAGGGCCCCCTCCTCAAACAGATAGCCTACTCTCTACTATTGCAAAGAAGAAAAAATATCATTGCGTTTTGCATTTTTAAAATTTGCATTTTACGTCACGAGAAAGCTGTTAGCTATTTTTTTGCAAAGGTGTTGTTGGGGGGGGGGGGGGAGACAACCCCCTCTCCGTTGATAAAGGGAAAAAACTACCTAGTACACGCTTTCAACGCCACAGGTAGATATGATCTGTACAATCCTGAGATACGTAGCGCCTAACTGCCACTGGCGTAGCCAGGCTTGTTCAAAAAGGGGGCACAGGGAGGATGACACACAAAATCACAGGATCACATAGTCTAGTTACACCCCCGCACACACAGATACAGACACACAGTGATTTATTTTGACCTTTGCTTGGGGGGGGGGGGCAAAGGCTATCGAACCAATGGTGATATCCAGAAAAAAAATCGTTTTGCAGGTCCCACTTCGCGTCGGAAGTGTTTTCCCTCTTTGCATTTTGATTGAAAGTGGTTAGACAGGTTAATGCTCCATAGTTCATGCATAAATTATATTGATTTGTATATTTGAAGATATTTCAGATTTTATTTTCATGCATACAAATGCGGCGCAGGGGCGTATCCAGGATTTCCCAATAGGGGGCACCAGGCATTATTCTCGCCGTCCTGGGGGAGGGGTCTAAGGGGAAGGGGTGCCCCCTTCCCTTTGGAATTTTTTTGCTTCTGAAGAAGGGCTGAGATGCAAAATAATCCTATATGTGACCAATTTTGAAGCCTATTTAATGAACAACGTTTTTTTTTGATAGTTTTTTTTTTACGACGGCCAATAGGGGCGCGCGCCTGTTGCGCCACCCAGTGCCGTATATACGGCACTGGCGCCACTCCCTGGATACGCCACTGCGGCGGAACGTCGGGCTCGGACAATGGAAGTGGGGAGGGGCACCTTTTGCACCGTATATAGTGTAGTTATGTGTTTTCTTTGATTACCACTAATTGAAACGATAACACGCAGGTTTCAGGCATGTAATTTTACTGCAACCATTAAATATTTAATCATTAAAAGTCGCGTAAATAAATACCCCGGGACAATTCCCCCCTCAGGACAATTACCCCAGGACAATTAACCCGTGGACAATTACCCCCAGGACAACTACCCCCGGATTCTGGGGATGTCCGGGGGAATAATTGTCCAGGTTGTAGTTGTCCGGGGGATAATTGTCCGGGGGGGGGTGGGACTAAAGTATTGTTCGGGGGGGGGGGGGTATCGGTGTAATTGTCATTTTATGGGGTGTAATTTTTCCTGGGGGTAATTGTCCGGGGGAGGGGGGTAATTATCCTGCGGTAGCTGTCCTGGGGGTAGTTGTCCTGGGGGTAGTTGTCCTGGGGATAATTGTTCTATGGGGTAGTTGTCCAAGGGGTAGTTGTCCGGGCCAGTGGCGTATCCAGGTCTTCCTGCGCCCGTGGCAAACTGTCAAATCTGCACACCCCCCCCCCCCCCCCCACCCATGCCCAAACTGAGATTGATGAGCGTTATTAGGTTAGAGATGATGGCACTACGTGAAAATGAGTTTTGGTGAACATAACCCGGGGTTGTTAGTTCTTTTTTTTACCCCTTAAATTTACATTTCTTATGTATTTTAACCTTAGATAAAAAAGTCCAAGGGAATACATCGACCTAACTATAGATTTTTAAAAAAAATTTTGAATATTCCTTTTTGGGGGTGCAAAGTCAATGAAAATCATGAAGAAATATGTTTGAGGAATATAGCAAGGCAATAGCAAGGCAAAATTACGATTTCTTTCGAATGTTTTATACTTTGAAAGTGCTTTTTATTCACTTATATCCCATCTGGGGCCCACAATTTAACAAGCTCCTGCCTTTAATATGCGGCGGGGGGAGGGGGGGGGGGGGGCAAAGCAACTAGAGTCAATTAATGGTTAACACTTTTAAAACGCCATTGGGGTGGCTTTAAATGGCAGGATCCTGAACATAATTATGCGAGGGAACAAAGGGACCAAGCTTTAGAAAATTTTTGCATTTCAAACCCTATAAAACACCATATCTTACGCATTTTGTTATTGACCGCGGCGCAAATAACCCTCAAAAACCATACTTTGCTTGTATTATTTTCCCCCCATTTCTTTCTCACTTTTGTGTTTTTTGCGCCCCATTCAAGTGCCGCCCGGGTAACGTGCCCCCTCTGCGCCCCCCCCCCCCCCGTAGATACGCCACTGGTGCGGGGTAGTTTTCCAGGGGGTAGTTGTCCTAGAATCAAGAGTAGAAATTACGTTCAAATTTTAGTTATATATGAAGCACCATCTTGAGACTGACAAAATTTTAAAAATTGTTGTTCTATTGCGACTATATGTGATTTTTCCTGGAGCTGAAGTTTTTGGTCAGATCCTCGACCCCACCCCTTCCCCCGCCCCTGTAAACAGTAAACTGATCATATGAAGGGAAAACAATAGCCAACCAATAAGTTTAATTTTTACATTTGCAGTTGACATGTTTTTACATTTTTTGGTAAATTTAGGATCTTTCGATATTTTAGGGATTTTAATGGTCAGGAAACCGTGGTTATTCTTACATTTATGGTAGATTTTTACATTTCTGGGCTCTACACCTCCCCCCCCCCCCCGCGCCGCCCCTCGATCACCACCACTTCCATTGTCCGAGCCTGACGTTTTACCGTCTCTCATCTATTTCATGGTGTAATCAGCTAAGAATATAAAATGTCTTGCGAACCTTTATAACACTTTTTCTTCAGAACTTCACTATTGGGTTACGAAGCTCCATAATACAATACGAGCACTTTAATGCGGAGTGTAATATTTGGAGAATATGTGCCGTGTTGAAGTTTAAACAGTAAGATCCAGACAACTTGCTAAGCATAGTGACCTATACCATGATAAAGCTGAATATATCCCCTATTTCATGGTGTAATCAGCTAAGAATATGAAATGTCTTGCGAACCTTTATAACACTTTTTCTTCAGAACTTCATTATTGGGTTACGAAGCTCCATAATACAATACGAGCACTTTAATGCGGAGTGTAATATTTGGAGAATATGTGCCGTGGTGAAGTTTAAACAGTAAGAACCAGACAACGTGCTAAGCATAGTGACCTATACCATGATAAAGCTGAATATCTCCTCTATTTCATGGTGTAATCAGCTAAGAATATAAAATGTCTTGCGAACATTTATAGCACTTTTTCTTCAGCACTTCATTATTGAGTAACGTGAAGCCCCGTATTACCGCACTGGCGCTATTGTTCAATGGGAAGCGTAATAATATCGAGAATATGTGCCTTGTTGAAATTTAAACAGTAAGATCCAGACAACTTGCTAAGCATAGTGACCTATACCATGATAAAGCTGAATATATCCCCTATTTCATGGTGTAATCAGCTAGGAATATGAAATGTCTTGCGAACCTTTATAACACTTTTTCTTCAGAACTTCACTATTGGGTTACGAAGCTCCATAATACAATACGAGCACTTTAATGCGGAGTGTAATATTTGGAGAATATGTGCCGTGTTGAAGTTTAAACAGTAAGATCCAGACAACTTGCTAAGCATAGTGACCTATACCATGATAAAGCTGAATATATCCCCTATTTCATGGTGTAATCAGCTAAGAATATGAAATGTCTTGCGAACCTTTATAACACTTTTTCTTCAGAACTTCATTATTGGGTTACGAAGCTCCATAATACAATACGAGCACTTTAATGCGGAGTGTAATATTTGGAGAATATGTGCCGTGGTGAAGTTTAAACAGTAAGAACCAGACAACGTGCTAAGCATAGTGACCTATACCATGATAAAGCTGAATATCTCCACTATTTCATGGTGTAATCAGCTAAGAATATAAAATGTCTTGCGAACATTTATAGCACTTTTTCTTCAGCACTTCATTATTGAGTAACGTGAAGCCCCGTATTACCGCACTGGCGCTATTGTTCATGGGAAGCGTAATAATATCGAGAATATGTGCCTTGTTGAAGTTTAAACAGTAAGATCCAGACAACTTGCTAAGCATAGTGACCTATACCATGATAAAGCTGAATATATCCCCTATTTCATGGTGTAATCAGCTAAGAATATGAAATGTCTTGCGAACGTTTATAACACTTTTTCTTCCGAACTTCATTATTGAGTAACGTGAAGCCCCGTAATACCGCACTGGCGCTATTGTTCATACGAAGTGTAATATTTTGAGAATATGTGCCGTGTCGAAGTTCAAACAGTAAGATCCAGACAACTTGCTAATCATAGTGACCTATACCATGATAAAGCTGAATATATCCCCTATTTCATGGTGTAATCAGCTAAGAATATGAAATGTCTTGCGAACCTTTATAACACTTTTTCTTCAGAACTTCATTATTGGGTTACGAAGCTCCATAATACAATACGAGCACTTTAATGCGGAGTGTAATATTTTGAGAATATGTGCCGTGTCGAAGTTCAAACAGTAAGATCCAGACAACTTGCTAAGCATAGTGACCTATACCATGATAAAGCTGAATATATCCCCTATTTCATGGTGTAATCAGCTAAGAATATGAAATGTCTTGCAAACGTTTATCTTTTTCTTCAGAACTTCATTATTGGGTTACGAAGCTCCATAATACAATACGAGCACTTTAATGCGGAGTGTAATATTTGGAGAATATGTGCCGTGTTGAAGTTTCAACAGTAAGATCCAGACAACTTGCTAAGCATAGTGACCTATAACATGATAAAGCTGAATATATCCCCTATTTCATGGTGTAATCAGCTAAGAATATGAAATGTCTTGCGAACCTTTATAACACCTTTTCTGCAGAACTTCATTATTGAGTAACGTGAAGCAGCATGTAATACCGCGCTGGCGCTAATGTTCACACGAAGTGTATAATATTTCGAGAATATGTGCCGTATTGAAGTTTAAACAGTAAGATCCAGACATCTTGCTAAGCATAGTGACCTATACCATGATAAAGCTGAATATATCCTCTATTTCATGGTGTAATCAGCTAAGAATATGAAATGTCTTGCGAACGTTTATAACACTTTTTCTTCCGAACTTCATTATTGAGTAACGTGAAGCTCCATAATACAATACGAGCACTTTAATGCGGAGTGTAATATTTCTGGAATATGTGCCGTGTTGAAGTTTAAACAGTAAGATCCAGACAACTTGTTAAGCATAGTGACATATACCACGATAAAGCTGAATATCTCCTCTATTTCATGGTGTAATCAGCTAAGAATATGAAATGTCTTGCGAACATTTATAACACTTTTTCTTCCGAACCTCATTATTGAGTATAAACGTGAAGCCCCGTAATACCGCACTGGCGCTATTGTTCATACGAAGTGTAATATTTTGAGAATATGTGCCGTGTCGAAATTCAAACAGTAAGATCCAGACAACTTGCTAAGCATAGTGACCTATACCATGATAAAGCTGAATATATCCCCTATTTCATGGTGTAATCAGCTAAGAATATGAAATGTCTTGCGAACCTTTATAACACTTTTTCTTCAGAACTTCATTATTGGGTTACGAAGCTCCATAATACAATACGAGCACTTTAATGCGGAGTGTAATATTTGGAGAATATGTGCCGTGTTGAAGTTTCAACAGTAAGATCCAGACAACTTGCTAAGCATAGTGACCTATAACATGATAAAGCTGAATATATCCCCTATTTCATGGTGTAATCAGCTAAGAATATGAAATGTCTTGCGAACCTTTATAACACCTTTTCTGCAGAACTTCATTATTGAGTAACGTGAAGCAGCATGTAATACCGCGCTGGCGCTAATGTTCACACGAAGTGTATAATATTTCGAGAATATGTGCCGTATTGAAGTTTAAACAGTAAGATCCAGACATCTTGCTAAGCATAGTGACCTATACCATGATAAAGCTGAATATATCCTCTATTTCATGGTGTAATCAGCTAAGAATATGAAATGTCTTGCGAACGTTTATAACACTTTTTCTTCCGAACTTCATTATTGAGTAACGTGAAGCTCCATAATACAATACGAGCACTTTAATGCGGAGTGTAATATTTCTGGAATATGTGCCGTGTTGAAGTTTAAACAGTAAGATCCAGACAACTTGTTAAGCATAGTGACATATACCACGATAAAGCTGAATATCTCCTCTATTTCATGGTGTAATCAGCTAAGAATATGAAATGTCTTGCGAACATTTATAACACTTTTTCTTCCGAACCTCATTATTGAGTATAAACGTGAAGCCCCGTAATACCGCACTGGCGCTATTGTTCATACGAAGTGTAATATTTTGAGAATATGTGCCGTGTCGAAATTCAAACAGTAAGATCCAGACAACTTGCTAAGCATAGTGACCTATACCATGATAAAGCTGAATATATCCCCTATTTCATGGTGTAATCAGCTAAGAATATGAAATGTCTTGCGAACCTTTATAACACTTTTTCTTCAGAACTTCATTATTGGGTTACGAAGCTCCATAATACAATACGAGCACTTTAATGCGGAGTGTAATATTTGGAGAATATGTGCCGTGTTGAAGTTTAAACAGTAAGATCCAGACATCTTGCCCCGGTATGTGGTATAGAACCAGAAAGCTAATCAGCTAAGAATAAAAAATGTCGATAGAAATTTGAGAGAGCTTTTATTTAACCACTGTATTTTGCAATCATTATGCCGACTGACTCTTCGTTGGAACCCGGGTTATTTAGGGGGTGTATAAAGGACTAAGTTAAAATAGTAAGATCCAGACATCTTGCCCCGGTATGTGGCATTTACCATCATAAAGCTTAATATTTCACGCGCTCATTAATCCTGGAGTACAATTCTGCATCGCCTCACTAAGCCTACTGCCTGAATTGAAGTTTCCGACCGGTAACGAAACGGATTTACGGTGTCAATATTTTTTTCGTTTTGTTTTGTCTCTTTTGAGGACACCGTAGAGCGATTTTCTATTGTTCTCGGCCGCGTCACGCTTCGGTGCCCCCGAGTGGTCGCTGGAGTGGTCGCCAAAGGTAGCTCGATCTGCTGATGATAGTATTGCGTCAACTCGCACACACGCACATATACTCCATGCATAATCAATCCGGTACACACAATATAATGGCAAAATATATAGCACATAAACATAAAATCAGTACTTCCGGTTACCCTTTAAATGTAGACTGGTAACAAAACACAACTCAATGACAACTGAATTTCAAAAATGATGAAAATAAATAATTCTGTGCAAAGCTTTTTGTAATTCATATTTTGGAATGTTTTTCATATGTGTGTGCACGTGGGGGTTGCCCTTACTATAAGGAAGCAAGGCCAAGGTGCCAAGGTGCCAAGGAGGTCTTTTATTTCTATTGTGCATATGGTAACATTTTTAACTATTAAAAAAACATTTTTTTAAAGCTAATGAAAATCGCTCTTAAAACGTGGAGGGGATTGTTGTACTACGAAATACAGCCAACAAAAATATTTACAAAACAGAGGGAAAATTAAAAAGGGGGGGGGGGGTCATCACATTTCTTGAGTGCCAATTTATTCTAAAATTCTCTGACAGGCAAAAGATTAAAAAAAATAAAAAAAACATTAGTTGAATTGTTTTTATCTTTGGCATAATAAGAGACCAAAAGTTGGTAGAGGACATTTTATATTGTGTCCCTCCCTTTCCAAATCGTGGAGGGACGCCCCCGGGATTCCACCTATGACCACTGGCAAGAACTCTCAAAATTGCTCGCTCGCTCACTCGATTCACTAGATTCTACCTATTATGATACCCTATGCAAATTTGCGCCCCTATGCGAAATTGCACCCTCTCTTCACGATTAGAATAGTCTTTGGGAGCCTGTCCCAAAATAGTCACCCAAATTTACCCATAAGATTTGACCCCTTAATGTTGCTGAGACCATGAGTCATTCACAAAAGCTTGTCAGCCTGACCGTAGCTGCCAGGTTTAGCCCCAGAGCCCTAAAAAGAAGCCCCAAAGTCGGGTCGATTTCACCCCATCTCCCCATGCATGCACCAAACATTGTCAGTAGGAAGTAGTATGACTGGACATTAGAAAACACAAAAAACTGAAAAAAATTTCCGTCGGGATGGGGTGTCAGACGGCCCCTAAATATTTGGGTAAATTTTTCCCCTTCGGCCGGATGCCCAGGGCCCAAATTTTGTCAGAAGGAAGAGCTATGGACATTCCAAAGCTATAAAAACTGACAAAATTGTTCATTGGGAAGGGGGTGTTAGACCCCCTGAAATGAAAACCTAAAAGTGCCCTTGACAACGTTTTGCCCCCAAAATGCTCTGTATGTAAAAAGAAAAAAAGACAACACATTTTTCTTACCTTCTGGCTATGATAACTCAAAAGTGTTTAATTAAATTCTATTTAAACTTCCATAACATAATTTAGAGTATAATAATCTTCTTGAGGTGCAATTTGCTGTTAATTTGTCTTTTGATTAATAAATCATTATAATTGTGAAAATTGTATTGCTCTCTCAAAATTAGCCAAACAAATATTGTCAGGTTTATGTAAACACACCCATTGTCGATCTGACAAGGCATAATAGAGGAGCTTGCTTGGTATCTGTGTATTTCACACATGAATAGTACATTTCAGCCTGGTAGTCACGTACCACAAATACCTGAAAAGATCTTCTGTTATGCCTTGT
Source organism: Heliocidaris erythrogramma (assembly GCA_025617745.1). NCBI lineage: Eukaryota > Metazoa > Echinodermata > Echinoidea > Camarodonta > Echinometridae > Heliocidaris > Heliocidaris erythrogramma. The sequence continues at coordinate 19,647,954 of CM046855.1, read as the reverse complement.
CAAACAGGTGAAGAGGGACAATGGGTGTTTTTACATAATCCTGACAATATTTTTTAGCTACTTTTGAGAAAGCAATACATTTTTCACAATTTAATAATTTATTAATCAAAAGACCAATTAACACCAAAATTGCACTGCAAGAACATTATTATTCTCAAAATTATGTTGTGAAAGTTTGAATTGAATTGAATTAAAAAATAATAATTTATCATAGTCAGAAGGTAAGAAAATTTTTTTCTTACATAAAAAGCTTTTTTTTTGGGGGGGGGTGGGCAAAGCGATGTCAAAGGGCACTTTGGGGTTTTCATTTCTGGTCTGACACCCCCTTAATTCCCGATGGACAGTTTAGTCAGTTGGTCCCTGGGCTTCAAGGGGAAAAATTTAACCCAATTTTTAGGAGCCGTCTGACACCCCATCCCGACAGAAATTTTTGTCAGTTTTTTTTGTGGTTTGTATTGTCCAGTCATAGTGACAAAGTTTGGTGCATGGGGGAGATGAGGTGAAATCGACCCGACTTTGGGTCTCTTTTGGGGGCTCTGCATGGGCGCTAAACCCGGCGGCTACGTTCAGGCTGACAACCTTTTTGTCAATGACCTAGATGGTCTATAACTAAGTTTAAGGGGTCAAAAATTATGGGTAAAAATGGGGTGACTATTTCGGGACAAGCTCCTGGCCTAGAACGTTTATAAATTATGTAGAAAAAAGGATTGGTGAAACTTCATGATATTATGGGGTGTTGCAAGAAAGTTGCAATCAATTGCCACAAATTTCCCCATTCTCTTCATGTTGACGTAAGCTGCACATCTTGTTTGCGAGCTCATGCACATTACGATCAAGCAGACAAGGTTTGAGAACATGTTTCAGATTTATGAGATTTTAAGAGCAATCTGGTAATTATTTACCTTGAAATCGTTTATCATCATTAATTTTGATTGATATTTTTTTATGTAAGTGAAATTTTGTCAGGGGTAAGTTGCCCCCACGCCCTTCACTATGGAGGGGTCGAAGCAGATAATGCCTGAATGGAAGGAAAATTGGTGGACAAGAAGTTGCACGATTATACATCAAGGTCTTGTCTTATAAAGAGTTGTTGATCCGAATCAATCGCATATCCTCCGATCGATCGAAAAGTCACGATGCAGATTTGCTTTTAATATCAATCTCAAGTTAGTTGTCATCAATTCAGGGGCCTGTAATATAAAGAGATACAATCAATCTTACGATCAATTGTAACTCTTCAGTACATGGTTTGCCATATAGACTTACGATTGATATCAATCGTAAGATTGATTGTATCTCGTTATGTTACGGACCCAGATGAATCACAACTCTACATAAGATAGGGCTCTCCATTGTAATCTCCAAGCTGTTATGATGCACGGAATATCTTCACTACTGAAAGAAAATTTATGGCAATGCTCCGGGGTTTGTAAAGGGATTCCCTTAGCTTCACATCCTCCGAAAATTTTGAGATATGAAATCCTTCAAGGAGTGTGTTGATAATATTCTCACTTTTTTATTAAAACTGATGGAATCACTGCATATACACATGGGTGTATGGGGCCCCAATAAAAAGGACTGCATGTAGAATAAAGCAAAAAGCAAGAAAATAAACAAAGCAAAGCAAAGCAAAACACAACACAACACAAACACAACACAACAACCATAGGATGACAATGTTATAGACATGTAAAGAACAGAAATTCACCCATGCAATATAAAATCATCATAAACAAGTCTATATAGTATGTAGATAATACATTAATGCCATGACATTCAAAATAGCAATAACAAGTAGAGTAGTTCGAGACAGGGACAATGAATTGAATCAAGCAGGGCCTAATAAGCAAACATACAGAAATCATTATCCGTGTAATAGGACAAATAATATAATACATTCGAAATGATTAACATGTAATAAGGATAAGTAAGAACTTGTTTTGAACCGAAGAGAATAATGTGGTAAATAATATGGAGCAGATTGACGACGGTGTGCGATATACTAGAGTGACATGGGGAGGTATGAGAGAAGGAAGAGAAAATAGAGAAAGAAGGCCATTTACTTTCAATAAGCAAGATAGCGCCTGGAATGAGGAGGTATGGAGAAAACGGAAGAGAAGGGACGAGAAATTAAGAAAGGGGGAATTTGAATTAACCGTTAGAGTTCCTGGTTGTATTCATCTGTTCGTATATGGAATAAGTTGTATAGCAAATGCACTCGTTGATATATTCATACATGTCATATTCACAAACAGATTTATAAAAAAAATCTTATCAAATTTATGAGAATTATCTCCAATATCAATTCAATATAACTTCCAAATACATGTATTTCATTATTTTGTTATCAATAAAATGGTCGTTATATGACGAACCACATCAGAATAATTTTGGCCTGGGAGAGGGGAGTATTGTCCCTGTGCCTCCTGGATCCGTCAATAACCAACATCAATTAAAGGGCCCCTGCAACCAAACGCAACCCAAATGCAAGTTTTTTTGCTGTTGATGTGCAGGGATGCATACAACTAATATTTTGTTATTCAAACATCTAGATATGTTTCATAGATATTTAAAATGTTTTTTTTTTTTGAAATATTTTTTTCAACCTCCTAAGTTCCACCCTAAAAAAAGCTCCAGATCTCATTCCTGCAGTGACATCATCTGTCAATCATCAGTCAGCTACACTAACATTCTACAATAGGCAGTGGAATGTAAATTCCCCCAGCTCAGCATATGCTCACAATAGAATTGCATGCATGCTTTCAAACAATACCTATACTCATTACCATTCTTTTCCCGGTGATCCTACAGCATGTCTGAAATAGCAACTACTATGTATGCATTGCATGGTCTATTAGAATAGATGGTCATCTCTGGCAAAGCTACATACCACTGTCTCTCCTTAGCCTACTAATGATTGACAGATGATGTCACTGCAGGAATGAGATCTGGAGCATTTTTGGGGGGTGCAAGGAGCTTAGCATGTTTGAGAAAATGATTTCAAAAAAATATTTAAAAATCTATGAAACATATTTAGATGTTTGAATAACAAAGTATGAGTTGTATGCATCCGTGCACATCAACAGAAATCAACTTGCATTTGGGTTGCAGGGGACCTTTAAACTGTAATTAATATTGGAAGGTATATCGTAATCGTTTACATGTTTTTATTAACCCTAAATTTTAAACGACTATTTTTTGGACAGCGCACTTCACATCGGACCTACATGAACTTTCATCATAGAAATTATTTCAAATAGACTGACAATGCATATAACATTGAAGTCTGTAGCAGATGTAAGGAACTATCTACTCTCTTCCCCAACGGGAAAAGGGAAGAAAATGAAGAAAATAAGAAGATAAGAAAGAAGAGAGTAGTAGAGAATTAGAAAGAAAGAGAGTGAGAAAGGGTGGGAGGGAGAGGGGGAGGGGTGGATGTTGAAGTAACAAAGCTTGGGTTTTCAAGATGGGGAATATAGTATTGAATATCTTCCTACTATATATACACACCTTTTTTTAACATGTATTTTGCATAAAACCTCAGAAAATAATTATGATCACGTTCAGAATTTGGTATTCGCACAGGTTTCGAAGGTCACGATATTTAAAAGGTAGACATTTGAAAATTTTTGAGATATTTCGATTTTAGAATAAACCCACTTGTTCAAACTAGTACGGTAAGTAATATTGGATCCGCCGCCACTTCGGACTGCCCTGGTAGGGGAGGGGCAATCCCGCAGGGGGACTCCCCCTTCCCCGGCCACACCCATTACAGAGAAAGTAAAATCTCGCGATTGCTGTACTTCTATTCCCTGGCTTGGAAATATTTGATGTTTTTCAAATATTTAGCACGCAACCAGTCCCCCCAACTTCCGACAATCCTGGATCCATGCATAATTTTGCCCCATCGAGGTAGAGATCGCTGATCTGTCAGAGGATACACTGGCCTATCAGTAAGAAGTGATATTTACCAGTCTTCTTCTGTCTGTACTTTGCCTTATGGGACGGATCTTCATAAACAACAACACTGCAGAGACTCGGCACAGCTCGCCGACATCCTTTCTTTAGCACTGCGCTCCCGTGCAATGAAAGTTATCGACACAGCTGGGAGCTTGCTCGCCGAGAGCTAGGGCAGTGCTCGTAGCATTGTGCTAGTGCCTAGTGCAGTGCAGTACGTGCGAACAAGGGATATTCAGTGACATTAATTTTAGCTTCTGACATTGGAAATCGATGGCGACGAACAGCTCGTGAAAATTTCGGAATCGGAACCTACATTTGCCTCTCAGGTGCTTTGAGAAGGGAAAGAACATTCATTTGAGAAAATTTCCCTTCATTTGGTTGCCTATTTGGGAGTTTAAAAGACAGAAATCGTCTGCAAAATGGTGGTTTTTAACGGGACTTTTCGGCTGAAGGTCTGCGAAGCGGTGGATCTGAAACCTACCGACTTTGCAACGCGTTTCGCGAGCAGTAGCAAGGATGCTGCAAAGGCGGCCATCTCAATTGATCCTTTCATTGAAGTCAGTGTTGATGATGTACATGTTGGAAAGACAACCATCAAACAAAAAACATTTTCTCCCACATGGAATGAAGAATTTGAATCCAAAATCCAGAATGGAGAGAACCTGATATTTACTGTCTATAATAACTCCATGATCAAGTCGGAATTCGTTGCAAACTGCACAGTTGCAATTGAAGACCTGCTCCAAAATGCTACCAGCCCCGGCCCCAACAATCCTCTCAACTCTGACATCTGGGTAAGGACATTTTAGAATATTTTCTAGAATTTTCCTATTGAATTAAAAAAAAAAAATTGTGTTGGCTTTGATTGAATGTTCTAAAATGTTGGCTAGATCTCGATCATCGTCATCAATGACTATCTGACTATACGCAGCGCTGTCGCAAAGCGACAGTGCTTCGCATGGCTTCTGCTCGGGCTACATCATCAGGTGAATTCTGTCACTGCTTGGAATGGTAGTAGACAGAGCCAGAGGGCTATACAGAAAAAATCTGTTAGTGTTAGGACTTGGGAAGAGTTTTGTAACAATTTCTGACTTTTGAGGCTCTCCTCCTATATATTTAAAGGCCAAGTCCACCCTAACAAAAAGTTGATTTGAATAAATAGAGAAAATCCAACAAGCATAACACTGAAAATTTCATCAAAATAGGATGTAAAATAAGAAAGTTATGGTATTTTAAAGTTTCGCTTAATTTCGCAAAACAGTTATATGCACATCCTGCTCAGTATGCAAATGAGGGAACCAGTACCGTCACCCACTCACTATTTCTTTTGTATTTTATTACATGAAATACGAAATATTTTAATTTTTCCTTGTTATAATGTGAAACAAGATTTGATTCCTCACTGAACATGTGTAATTGCCATTGTTGCAACCTATACACAATTCAATGAAAGCTTCCTAATTGTGAAATCTGCAGAAATTAAAATATTCTATATTTCACATAGTAAAATACAAAAGAAATAGTGAGTGGGTGACGTCACTGGTTCCCTCATTTGCATACTGAGCAGGATGTACATATAACTGTTTTGCGAAATTAAGCGAAACTTTAAAATACCATAACTTTCTTATTTTACATCCTATTTTGATGAAATTTTCAGTGTTATGCTTGTTGGATTTTTCTCTATTTATTCAAATCAACTTTTTGTTAGGGTGGACTTCGCATTTAAAGGGAGAGGGATTCCGTGAAGCCAGACGTAGTCTCAGCGGAGCATATCCCTGAACGAAATAAGACTTGATTTTCGGTCTAACTAGATATAGCCACATATAGATTTGGGGGTTGTTTCATCAAAACATAACGACAAGATCGGCGACATCTCGACGCTGTTGCTCAACTTGTCCGCTAACTGTTTCACAAAGCTGTATTTGCGAAGATCAGCGACAACTTTCCTGACAAGTGACTTGTCGGCACTCCAAACCTGTCATATCTTTTTAGAATGCCATCACAAGCCAACTTTTAGTTAGTCTATGGGCTGCGAAAAAATGAGAAATGTAAGTTAAGAGAAAATTTATTTCCTGATCTCCAAACACATTCCTTTATCATTCTCTTATCAAATTGTTTTACTAATGTTTTTATCATAATATTTAACAGACGGACAATATGTTCTTATGACTTCTTGACCCCCAAACAAGTAAATGAGATTAATATTAAAAATACCCACATCGGTTTACCATAGAAAAAGCGTTGAAAACAGAACAGTCTGTATATATACTGACCAATGTAAACAACAATTTATCATGTATGTATTTTCCCTATATTTTTCCCTTTTCATGCAATTGCTTTGATATACATGTAGATTGGGTCATAAGATAATTTAATAATTTTATCTAAAGTGTACACGATTTGGGTCTTCTTTCTATAATTAGTCAATTACGGTATCCTCTTATTTACAAATGTAGATTTGAATATCACAAAAGCATCCTCAAGTTTTCTCAATTTTATAAATTCTAAGATGCCATATAAAGTAACACATCTTTTCATGTAAACGGGATGTTTGTATCATCAGTATTAATTTTCACTGCCACTTTTCACACTGGAACAGTTTTGGGAAAACTGAGCCTTAAAGTCTGTTTGGGTAATTGACGATAAATCCAATGGACTGTGATATAGACTATGTTTTTTAGCCGATGAGTATCAATATCTCTGAGGTGTCGTGTATTATGTCTTCGTGAAACAGTTTTTCATGTCCATGACATTTCCGTAGATCGCTGACAAGAGTTATGACTGTCATGGAGTTGATTTGATGAAATGACCCCCTAGTCACTTTTTAGTTTTTATCATAATCTGCTCTGCTTATCCCACAAAGGTCTATTTTATAACACAAGGTTTAGACATTCCTTGTGATTAGACCCCAATTCCATGCCATTGATACTACAAACATTCATTCAGAGATGAACAACAGAAAACATTGTGTTTTCAAAGTTTTAATTTTGTTGAGGGGTTCATTCATTTCTTATTAACATCAATTTCTTTAGAATTTTTAAGAGCAACCTTTGAGTTTGAGGCTTTCATCCACCAGCTGTGTAAATGGTGGTCAGGAGTGGTTCACCTGTTAATGTTAATATTTGTTTTCATATAATTTGCATTTGTAGCAACTTTGGTTAATTTTCATTGTTTACATGAACAAAACATTAACTGGTTTATTTTGTGTGTCGTGATATTTTGAAACTACTGTATATTCTTTACTTTTTTGCTGATTGTGTTTCTTTCTTGTGATGAACTCAAAGTAGCACACAAGCTCTGTCATGGCCTGTCTGTATGCTTTCTGTCATTGAGAGTGAGATTCTGAGTATGATAAGATGTAATTTGGAATTTGTGGTAGTATCATATTAACGGGGGAGCGGCATCCCCAAAAGCTTTGCTTTACAAGTTTAAACTGATTTTCTGAAGGTTTTCCCAACTTTTCAAATTTGTATTTGTTTATTTATATTTTGTTGATCCAAACGATCCATCTATAACATGCAGTATATTGCAGAATCATTAGATTACCCATAGGTGGACTTTTAATTTTGTCATTTCAGCAGGGTTATATATATGAATGTTTTGGACTTCTACTAGACCCCAAACCAAACCAAAACAAAACTGAGTGTGTAAGATAGATGCTGTAGCCTTGTAACCTATTTTATCATGCATTGTCATTGCCGTCTGTGAAAAGCAGACATGTACATGTACATAAACTGTCCTACAGGAGGGCCTATATTAAGGTCAATTTCATGTTCAGCTTAGTTTTCTTTGGTAAATCATACATGTATATTTTACTTCTGTGTCTAGCATCATATGGTACATTGTCTTTGGGAGACATAAATTTAAAAACATACATTTCCGTCTCATAATGGAGCTTTGAACTCATTTGAACTCTATTGCCTTTGGGGAGCTGTGTGTACATGTACATCTATTCTAAACCAACCTCCCAGTACAAAGTTATTTGTACCTTATGTTTTTAAAGGCAATTTGATAGTTTGAGAAATGGAAAGAGTACAGCATGTGTGGTCTTCTTTCAATTCTTGAATTTATTGATATGTCTATGATCTTCTAAATATTTAAAGAAGTTAAAAAAAAAACTTTATTGATATCAATATTCAGACACTTCTTAACAAAAAACTAGAGGTAATGGGAGTCTTAGGATTATAGTCACATCTTTATTTTCCTTTAGAGAATCAACAATAATAACAACAATAACAATCCATTTAATTTTAGTTCAGAGCTGTTGTTTCCATAAGTTTTGTTTTCACTACACATTTAGGTTTAGAAACTTTAGATTTCCATTAATTGAAATTACAGCACCCTTATCGACCTACAGTATCCATCCTATATCGAGCTAGAAAGGACCATATGAATGACAATGCTCCTATCCATCCTTTGGGTTGAAATAGACTTAGAAATACAATTCTTATCACATAAGTAAACACTAAATGTAAATAATATTATTTCAACAGTTAGCAGTGTACAAATGAAAAAAGGGTTTAATCTCAACTGAGACACCGTGTACTATAATTATGAACAATAAACAATGGGGAAACAGTTTGCATTTGTGTCATTCTTCATTACCTCTAATATACAGTACATTGTAGGCCTGTACATGTTCATGTAGCCATTCATTGTGCAGTGCATTCCGATGACTACCGGAGGAGACAGTGGATACTGCTTGTTGACTAAACTGCAATACCGTTTTGATATTCAAGCCCGCTTTTGTTGTATTTGCAAGGTTCATTGTGTATTTTTTTTTGTTCATATTTACATATACTCAACCTCAAATTCTAGAAGGTCACTGACAATGTATCAGGAAGATGTGAGCAATATTTTATCAACAGGCGCTTGTTTAAAGTGACTGTTTGCATGGATTTATTTGATTTGGATGACTGATTTGATAGGCATTTGACATTTTAATACCTGTTTTGATTTAACGAAAAACTAGATCAGTCATTAGGGTGAGCTACTCCATCATTACACATTAGTCAGGTTCACACGGAGGGAGCTAAACTTTAACTTTCGCTTGTAGAGTCAAAACTTTAATTTACATGTATCTTGTAGTTTCAGACCGTATGAATGGACTCATAGTTTCAAAACTTTAAGTTTACTTGTAGTTCCAGAACCACAAGCGAGCTCGTGGTTAAGGCCGAAACCACGAGCAGCAGGGGGTCCTCCCTCGTAGTTATGGACCGTGTGGACAGAACAAACTTTAAGTTTAGCAAAGTCATTGTTAACGATGACCTATCTGTTCATGGTAAACCAAACTATGATCGCTCGACTTGTAATCTTAGAACCATGAGCGTTGTTTCGAGCCTGTGTGAACCCTTGTCGTTGTTAGTGAGTCGTCGTTTCGTTAACTTAAAGGTTTGAAACCACAAGTCCTGTATGAATGTAGCTATTATTTCATGTTCATTATTTTAATCTCACAGGAATGATTACACGAGATACAGATAACCAGTAGGTTATATGTTATTTGGTACTACAGTATAATACAAAGGAGAACCATCAGTATAATCAAGGAGGTACTAGCCAAGCTTGCTAATACCTCCTTGGTATAATCGTTTAATAGCAGGCAGACAAGTAAGTTTACAAATTACAATGCTTATAAATTCAATGTTAATAAATTCAATGTTAAAATACTAATTTGATCTCATGTGACCTAATTAAACATGGAGAACCTCAGCTGTGCACACTACACTGCAGATCTGTGATTATCTCGAGAGATTTCCCAAGGCTTTCTCCCTTACATCTACAGGCAGTGAAGTGAATGAAATGGGTTTTTGTTACTGAGTTCAGAATCAGTATACATGTACATGTAAAACGTTTTTTTACCAATCATTTCGAACATAAACAAGAAATAGATGTTACCCTTATATAGTCCAAAGAGGAACCCATCCTTCAAAAAATCATCCTTGTGAAATATTCTAAGTCAATATTGAAAGAAATGAGGAATGCTGAACCAAAGAGTTCTGTGATAACTCCTTTGCTGAACACGTTTGTATGTTTTCAACCAAGTCGAGGTGCAAAGTATGCAAAGTGCAAGTTGGCACTTTACCTGTCATTAAAGGAGAAATACTGCATAAAATTGGTCAATGGAACATAGCATTTAAATACTTCTTGTTCATACTTGTTGCTTAAATACATGACTTTTGCTTGTTGCCTTATGTGTTTTTTTATACATGAGTGTATTAGATTGCATTATAAACTCACCACAAACTATCAAGGTATTACCTTGTGGGCGAGTAGGTCCTTGTGGAAGGAAACCAATTACCACCTTGTTTAAACCTGAGTCATCCTGTGAATAATGCTGATTTTATTTTCATTTGATGACAAATTGGTATTGTGATTCCAGATTGCACTTCAATCAGAACAACTGTGTCATTCTTTTGTAAGAGAGGTAATTGTATGAAAGAGTACAAGGTGTAGTAAAACAGTAGACAAAGGTTGAAGGCATTGTGCTCCCTAAATGTAAAACGTACCAATCACCAATATATATTTTGCTCTGTATGTTTGAGGTTCCATGTCGCTATACTATATTCAAAGTGTGGGCATCAAATATTATTTCTATAAAGAGATATTGCAAGTTTTATATAAAAAGCTACTTATGAGTAGACTACATACATGTACCTGCACATGCTTGCCAAGATACATGTCATTAAGGAGTTGTTCTGTGATAACTCCTTGATGTAAGGGCGCGCGCGGAACATAACTCAAAGTTCAGTCCTGCGCGCGCACCTTCATCTTATAATTTCCTTCATATTCCTTAACTGTGGACCTATAGAATGCCAGATAAAGTTCTTTGAGGTTGATTTTCTAATGTACTTTTGAGCTGTACATCAGTGATTGGTAAAAAAAAGCCACAGTTTATGAGAAATATCTTCCAGCGGGCTGAACATGATAGTTTGACTTGTCCATATAGCCCTTCCAAATTAAATTTTATATTTGACCCTGAAGATGTACAACAATTACGTAGCGTTGGTTAAGTAGAACCAGACACTTTCTTGGCATGAAATTTTCACCGATTGTTGACAGTCTTTTCTATGAAGTGACCTTCAGATGGAAAATTCAATGATGTCAAATCATTTTGCCTCATGAAACTTCCGCAATAAGGGACCATATTTAAATTCCATGCATAGAAAAAATAATCCTTCATTTTTCAATAAGTAGTATGAGTACTGTTTTTGCATTTTTAAGATCTCTTATGTTTGAAAGGTGTTTGATTTTATTTTAGAATTTTAATAGTGTTAGTACAAAAGCATGTATATAAAATTCAGAGAAATTGATAATCATTTTCTGTTATAAAAGAGGACTGAATGTAGAGAACTATGACATGAAATTTACTTTTACTCCAGGAAAACTAATTTGTTTGCTGAGAGCTAGAAGGTCCTTTATTCATAACCCCTAAAACAAGGTAATGGCCTTCAGGCTCTCAAAAGAAAATTTCACTTTGTCTCTGTTGTCAGTCATACGTACATGTATGTAATACCCAGAAGTTAAATGGTACCAATCACCAAAAGAAATCGGCTCTGTATGTTAAGAGGTTCCATGTCGTTATACTATATTCAAACTATGAGCTTCAAATATTACTTCTAGAAAAAGAAATTGCAAGTTTAATTACCCCCTCTATGAGCATAAAAGCGACTCGTGAGTAGACTACATGTACTCAATGCACATCCGTACGCGCTCGTCAAAATAAGGGCTCACGTGGAACTCAACTCAAGAGTTCGGTTTCGTGCGAGCGCCTTCATGTTATCCTTTATTTCATTCATAGTTCATACTCCTAAATTGTTGACCTATAGAATGCCGGATAAAGTTCTTTGAGATTGATTTTATACTTTCTAATTACACAAAAAAAATTTCGGGTGATTAGTACACTTTAAGCAGTGGAATTATTTTGAAATTCACTGTTTTTGTCTAAATTGTGTATCAAACTTGCATTGAAGTAACTAATTTGCATGTAATTTCATTTATTTTTCAAAATATCCAATTTTGATAATATTTCAAACCCCTGTTTTTTTTATAATGAAATTAGAATGTTAGAGATTGACTCAAGATTGCTTTTCTTCCTGTGTACTGCTTTCTTTTTGACATGTAAATTATTTGTATTGTTTTCATGCAGCATACAAATTTCCAGTTCTTGTCATCTGAGCATCGTCAGGAAGGGAATGCAGTTACCTCATTTACATGCATTTTGTGTTTAATTTAATCAGAGTTGATGCTCTCTTTGCTTTTAGCAGACAATAATTAAAATTGATGTGTTTGCCCAGATTTTCTGATACTGTTTAAGACTTAAAATCAGATATAACGATAAAAAGAGGTCTTGTGTGCTTTTTTCAAATTCCTATAAAAAACTTGTACTGTAGCCTCCTTGTTCATGGACATGTAAACAGCTGTTGCTATATTCCAGAAATTCAGCCCTTGATGTTTTGCTCTTTTTAAAGGAATGTGTCCTTTGCTCTAGTCGATTTTCGTACATACATGTATCATTTAAAATTTCTAGTATTCAGCACCTCCTTGAACGAAAATCTTGGCTTGAATGTAAAACTGGCTATTACTCAATTTGTGTGTATCATCATCAGTGTGGTAACCTCTTATCCCCTGCACATTGCAAGATACTTGCCCCCAGTGATTGCCTTTATCCAACTAACCCAGCTCCTCTTATTAAAAACCTCTGTTCTTGGACAGGAAGAGAATCAAAATTAGATTTTGAAGCTCTCCTCGATCCAATCATACAGTAACTGACCGGACAAAGATCCTAATTACCGGTAGAGGGTATGAAGCATACAATAGGCCCCTAGAAATCTTCTTCCCTGGAAGACTCAACAATGTAGGCCTACATGTAAACTGCAGTACATGTATGTAGCTGAGGACAATCTTCATGAAGGATGTTGTTGTCTTGAACAGAAAATACATGTAAGTTGTGCCAAGATAAACTTGTATGTATATATTTTCCATAAGATTTCTACATAAGCATGGATTTTTATTGGAGGGAATGGGGTTCATTTTTCCACAGCGGCTGAGTGGTGCAAATTATCAATATGGAACAAACTGAACAAAATTGAAGAAAAGAGCAAAAATGCTTATTTCAAACATGAAATTTTAGCAAGCAGACATTAAGAAACCTTTCCATTAACTTTATCATTCTGGGACATATTATTTCCAATAATTGTGATGATAATAACAATATCTGTATTGTAAAATGTAATATTGCACTACCTATTGTTATTTGTCCACTTTTGTTTTGTCTTTGCTTTGTGTCATTTCTGTTCCTGTAGTTCTCATGTAAAACAGTAGGCCTACCTTTAAAATTCCCTGTCCATGTAGTGAGTGGTGTAAGCCTATCATACATAATTAGGACAAATAAATGAAACAGAGTAAATTGACAAAACAAAAGGAGAGAGATGATATTCAGGTACATGTAGTACCATATTACAATAGATATATTGTTATCATTATTTTGCAAAGATAATGAGAAAGTGCGCCCAAATATTCCAATGAATCTAATTTTTAATATGAGTCTGTCTAAGATAAAGGTCACCCTGACCTTCTTCGGCTCAGTATTCCCATGGTGCGTTTCTATCTGATACAGGGGTTTTCACTGTATGCCTTATAGTACTCACTCAACCTGAAGCATTCAAATTTGATAGGCTTGGACAGAACTAATCAAGGTGGCATTCTAACACAACCATCAAAGACCCAGTCTGTAAAACCTTGTTAAATTTCTCATATCCTTCTCTTTCTCACTCTGCTTTCAAGGGGAAGCTAACAAGTCGTTCACGTTCATGTGCATCAGCCATCAGCTCTCACATCTTCATATGAATTTTTCCCCGACATAAATATGAGTGGAATTGTGAACTGCCACGGAAGAAGCCTACTGTTTTGTATTTTTCTAAATCCACCAAATAGCAGCAAACTGTATATATCTATTGGAAGTGGCCATATCTGGAGTTTCCTTTAAATTGGGTTAGTGACATCCTTGGTATAGTTTCCTGTCTAATAATGAGCCCCTGAATTACAGAGAGGAAGAGGACGGAGACAATAGATGGTATAATAGCCAGAAAAAAGGAGCGCTGGTGAACTTCCAACATCCTGTAATTTGTCATAATTGGAAACAAGACAATGATTTATTCTCAACAACGAGTATGGAAATAGAATAGATTTCCTGTGAACCTTTTGCAAAAAGATATTGTGATTTGAATGTAAGGCTTGTTGACATGGACTGTATTTTCTTTCAGATACAATAATGTTAACATTTATAAAACAAAGAGCCCTATCACGTCAATCAAACAATGCAGGTGTACTAGAATTAAGGAGAGATATAAAAGAAATTAAAATTATGCTTTAATTGTGATAGTCCTTTGACTATCATATCAGATTTAGAACACATTCAAATACTAGATATTTGGCAAGCTAAAGAACAATGCTTGCTACAGGTTTACATAGAAATGTTAATTTTTAGAGGTAAATGCTCCAAATTATTGTTATGGCACTACCTCTTTTCAAAATTTTATCTCTCCCATAACTAAGAATGGCCTCTGTTATTTGTTACATGAAGCATAAATGTATCTTGTCGCTGTGGTGCCACAAAAGTTTAGAGGAAGTGTAGCAGAACTTGCTTGCTTTTGATTTTTTTTTAAAATCAAATAAAATGTTTACTTGGATGTACGTGGATATGCAGTATTCTGTGATCCGGCGTGACATCACTTTCCTAACTACAACCCTTGTGACGCCTCAGTGGGTGAACACACTGCCCTTTTGAGCGTCGCACTTAGTTGACTTCGGTCCCACACGTAGCATTTGCGTGCAGTAAATCCATTGCATTTTATTTGTATGCACATAGAACGACTCTCGCACAGCGAACATCATCGGAAATGCACTCCTGGCAGGATAACCTCGTACTTGCAGGAGTAGTTGATGTCATATTCAGGGAATTAAAAAAAATATAAAAAAGCTTTTACAAAACTGAGTAGGTGGGACTGTACGGTACTGTGAACAGCTGCATGAGCGAGTTTTTGTTTTTGGTTCCTATGACACATTTTCTGTCTTTGAAATATATAGATCTATTGGTAAATATATATATATATATATATATATATATATATTTGTATACATCAACAAGATATGTACCTATTATGAAATAATCTGAACAAATGTTCCGAACGTATTTCGTCGGTTCCCAGCGTTTGTTGTTATCTGGATTTTTCCTGCCGATTTTCATTTACCCATTTTCCCCATCTTTCACGGTATTTAACGCGATAAGGAAAAATACAAAATGAAAGAGATTATCCCTGCATCATATTGTGGTTGTGACAACCTATGGCACACCAAACTTTTGGCATTTTGATGAAAAATCCATTATTGTCACAAAGCCAACTTGCGTGCAAAGTGAATGCGTTGCTATGCGTTGCCAAGCTATTGTTTTCACACAGTGGCTGCAATCACAACGAAAGTTCCTGGATGTCCGGAACGCAGAATACAGGTGTTTGAAGTTTTAACAGTTAAACCAATCAGGGATCAGGCATCAGGCAGTTGGTCTGGCGGTATAACGTCTACGGGCAGCTCTTTGTTAAAGGTCAGTCCCAGACGTAAATAATCAAATTTGATTGTTACATGTCTGTCAAAACTCAATTACACCCACACACACAATCAATTTTTCTACTGATAAATGCAGTGCATTTCTTTGTCAAGTAAAATTTATGTTTAAATATTTATTTGTTATTTGATTGACCTTGATTTAGTCTATAGAAAGTCCCCTAGTTAGACATTACTCTGCTGCTTTTTGTTCTCACAAACTATACTCAAGAAATCTTTTCAATCTGCCTAGAAGTGCCAATACTCAGCACAGTTTTGATTTAAAGTAGATATTCAAAGAAAATCACAAATATGGCAATTAATGTATCACTAGAAACTGGGAAGCTTACAGATGGCAATCGCATAAGTTTTATGTCAACTGCGTATCTGATGATTATAAAAACAACACAAATAAAAGCTCTTCTCAGCATCTGGAATATCCGAGGATTCGCCAGAAATATAGCGATGTTTTGATGTCGTCACACTCGGGATCGATCCTGCTTAAGCAGACGACGTCCTATAATGAATGAACGTAATTGCAATGCAATTATTTATCAAATTATAAAGAGTTTGGTGTATTTAAACATGACCTTATTTCACACCATTACAAAGGGAAAGTGAAACTGATTCTGATAGCTAAAACCGTTTGATTGTAAATACATAGGAGAAGGGTCAATGATCAATGAAATAAACCCCACTTTCAAATTGAAAAGCCCTCCGAATAATAGCAGGATGGTATTCGTTCCCTCTTGAAACGCCGAACATGCCCCGGTGCAAGCAGCTGAAAATACAATGGCGTCTTATTTTGTTTACAAGTGACTGATTCCTTTATTTTTTTAACGCTGCATTTTTCATCAAAATAATACCATACACGAAGTTAAGAGTGAGGCAACAGACTAACATTAAGACTGACGCTAGTGAAGGAAGAGAAATAAGTGAAGAGGAGATGACAAAATAGGCTCTGAAAAATGTGTAAGATGTTATGGGACATCGTCTGCTTAGACAGGACTGGTCCATGGTGTATCGTCACATATCTCAGCAGCGTTCGAGGAGCTCTTCAGCTGCTATATCGGGGGCTGTATTTTACCGTTTTATAATTGATAATAATCATTACTTCAAATGTTTCCAAGCGTTGAATTTGGATAACCTTGTTTAATTTATGCCATCTATGCAATAATAAGTATTAAGCCAATATTTAAAATCATTAACGTTCTACTTTAAGACCAACTGAATAATACTGTTGTGTGCTTCCAAGTTTACAAGTTTGGAGAACATTTTATGTTGAGGCCTCTGCATACGTTCTCGATGAGCCCATAGAGAGTAGAGGATTATGAATGCACATATGACATGGACATGCTCTGGCAGAGTGTAAAGTGAAACGTGTTTATCTTAGCTGAAGTGCGATTCATATTTTAAGGAATTCTGTGGAGGCAGCGTCACTGATTGCGTCAGACCAAGGATGGGTGATTTGTCGACGGTCACGCCTGATCAAATCAAATCAAATCAAACATGGGTCGTGCTTGGTGGTGTAAACCCTCCTTCACATGAATGGGATCGTCTTCTTTCAAAAAATGCTTGATAGGTCAGATTCAAAACTGCCAATGGCTCTGCCAAACATTCGGTTTTTTGTCTAGCTTTTTTTATTTTAAGTACATTCCTGGAAATGTAGTTTTGGATTTGGCCTATGCTCTGTCAACTTTAACAGTTAATGCCCTAGTACATTGGGCCTACTGTTTTTTCATGAGGAATTTAGCATTGACCTTGACTTCCCTTCTTTTTGTGCATCATTCTGATCATGAAGACGTCACATGATCGTGAAATGTTTTGAAGAAATTATCTAGATGTAGAGTGTAGGAGTTGTGACCTTTCCTAGAGCTTCAATTAAGAGGGATAACTTTTTAACACTCCCAGGGTGGCATTTCTCCAGGAAGAGGAATGTGATGTGTGGCTCTCTGGAATCTAATTTTGTGTGTGTATGCAAAGTTTTTTTAAAAATAATAATATGATGTTACTTAGAGATATGCCCCCTTCTTTTCCAGAATCCCCCAAATTTTGAAAGATAAAAGGGGTTTTGTTTCCAAAAACCTCAATCCAGACTCCCAAGAAAAGCAGTTATTATGGAGCCCTGCAAATCTATTATCTGTGAAAGGATTCAAAGAAATATGGTTCTAATCAACTTTGCCAGTTCCAAGATTTTTCGTTGGAGGTTTAAATTCATAAATAAATGTCTTTAATAATAACCACACTACCTAGAGGCTCTTTCGTAAAGAGTTGTTTTGAAACACTTATTGAAA
Source organism: Heliocidaris erythrogramma (assembly GCA_025617745.1). Lineage (NCBI taxonomy): Eukaryota > Metazoa > Echinodermata > Echinoidea > Camarodonta > Echinometridae > Heliocidaris > Heliocidaris erythrogramma. The sequence goes on along the minus strand of CM046855.1, from coordinate 19,630,102 downwards.
AATGAAAAGCAATTTAGCCGAAATCATTGATAAGACGTGTTCGATAACTGATTGCTTAAGAACTCTGTACTTTCCTGAAATGTTTACATGTCAGTTTTTAAAAATATTTTTGATACTTCATTCATGGTGTATTCATTCCTTGAACTGCACAATAAATCTTGGAGTATTCATTTTATTTTTATTTACTTTATTTCATTGAAAGACAAAACAGATGAATTGGTAGATAAATCTTTGCGGTCATCACTATTCAATGAAATATGGATATATTCACACTGAAATTCATTTTCTATTTTAACCCAAAACTATGATTTCGATCAGAAACCCAAACTATAAATTCATCCAGATAAAATTGTTTGTTCTGTTATTGTTGTTAGCACAATGTTGTTAAGGACTCATATTCATTTCAGTTTTAGACTTGATTGATCTATTGGTGTGGTGCAATGACTAATTTCATGGTTTGTGGTTTAGTGACTATGTCCTCCTGAGCTGGAATACAAGTTGAAAAATACATAGAACATGAAATGTGTGATTACAAGGCCAGACATGGAATAAAGTATTATAACTTTGAACTCGAAAAGATTTATAAGCAAAATTCCTACAGACACCACCTTGCAGTCGGTGTATCAAACCCATATGTTTTGACTTCACTCCGTGGGATGCAGATAGCAAGTCATACAGTGGAGATATGAGATTGATCCTTTGTAGTGCCCTGCTGTTCAACATAGCCATGCATCTTATAACAGCTCTCAGCGTGTATTGAAGTGAAGACTCCCAAACGGACGAACGTATGAAGAACGGTGGAATGGCTTGCTGGCTGTAATATCTAGCCAGGCAGTAGTATAAGCATTACTGCTAAAGCCAAGGCACACAGACGTGATTATATATGAAAGGGGCCCCTAGTATCAGCTCTCTCTTTCTCTCTCACTGTCTTTCTAAGTACGCACTGCACTCCTACAGATCTTGGCATTCCCATCTTTTCCCTTTACCTCTGTTGTACATTATGGTGAAGTGCCTCTCTCTATCTCACTGTCTCTCTCATCTCTCTCCTCTCCCCCCTCCTCTCTCTCCTCTCCCCCCTCCTCTCTCCCCCCTCCTCTCTCCCCCCTCCTCTCTCCCCTTCCCCCTCCCCTCTCTCCCTTCCCCCTCCCCTCTCTCCCTTCCCCCTCATCTCTCTCTCCCTTCCCCCTCATCTCTCTCTCCCTTCCCCCTCTCCCCTCTCTCCCTTCCCCCTCATCTCTCTCTCCCTTCCCCCTCATCTCTCTCTCCCTTCCCCTCCCATCTCTCCTCTCCCCTCTCTCTCTCTCCCTTCCCCCTCATCTCTCTCTCCCTTCCCCCTCCCCTCTCTCCTCTCACCCCTCTCTCTCTCTCTCCCTTCCCCCTCATCTCTCTCTCCCTTCCCCCTCATCTCTCTCTCCCTTCCCCCTCATCTCTCTCTCCCTTCCCCCTCATCTCTCTCTCCCTTCCCCCTCATCTCTCTCTCCCTTCCCCCTCATCTCTCTCTCCCTTCACCCTCATCTCTCTCTCCCTTCCCCCTCCCCTCTCTCCCTTCCCCCTCCCCTCTCTCCCTTCCCCCTCATCTCTCTCTCCCTTCCCCCTCATCTCTCTCTCCCTTCCCCTCCCCTCTCTCCCTTCCCCTCCCCTCTCTCCCTTCCCCCTCATCTCTCTCTCCCTTCCCCCTCCCCTCTCTCCTCTCCCCCTCTCTCTCTCTCCCTTCCCCCTCATCTCTCTCTCCCTTCCCCTCCCCTCTCTCCCTTCCCCCTCCCCTCTCTCCCTTCCCCCTCATCTCTCTCTCCCTTCCCCCTCATCTCTCTCTCCCTTCCCCCTCATCTCTCTCTCCCTTCACCCTCATCTCTCTCTCCCTTCACCCTCATCTCTCTCCCTTCCCCTTCTCCCACACACACTCTTTTTCACTCTCTCTCTCTCTCTCTCTACCCTCCTCTCTCTCTTTTTTATCTCTCTCTCTCACTCTCACATTCACTCTACACTGCTACCTTGCATTTCTATATCTATTTTTCATGATTGTTTCCATTATTCCTCCGTTATCCTTCATATATATTTTGCCTTGTCTTCTCTATTATTTGCATGTCTCATTTATTTTTCTTATTTAGTTACATCCTACTCTTGTGAAAATAAATTAATTCCAGGCCTTTTACAAATTATGCCCCTTTTCTCATCCCTTTCTCCTCTGTTTTCAATCTCATCTCACCCTGTGTGTCTCTCTAGATGTACCCTAACATGTAATAAACACACAGAAATGAATTTCACAACCATAGCATGCATGCACTTGAAAATGAATATTGGGTCGTGGTCTTTCGGACATGCCATGCATTCAATTACTTGGGTGCATGTGCAGTGTGTGTGGTGAATCGAATAGAGATAGCAGGGTGGCTTTGCCTACCGTATTCATTATCTTGTTAGTGTGGGGAATCTGTTTTGTGGCTGGGCTTTTGTTCGAAATGATTGGTTAATTGACACATAATAACTCACTAATCCTCGTTGGATATAATCACCGATTCTAATGGGGGTCGTATTGGGCTAGGCAATAATTATGCGGTTGCTGTAACACATCCACGACTTTAATCAGTGATCCGACATTTACTCTGCCGATATTTGTCATAGGCTTCGATTTCGTCACAGATACTGTACATGGTTAGGGTTTGCATTGGGATTGGGTTTTACATGTACTTATAGGTTAGGTTTTATGGTCAAGTTTTTGGTTACATGTGGGTAAAGTGTTGGGTCACTTTGACTAGTGTTATAACTTGACGAGAAGCAATTGTTGTCATCAGAGTATAGATATGTCATACAATGCTTTGATCAGACTATTGTCATATATCTTTGTGTAGCAATTATTCTTGCATTGTCCTGAGTGAACAAATAAATTCTTTGTGGAAAGGATAGAACTGCTCATCATTTAATCTGCACTGCCTTGAATGAAACAAGCTTACACAGACATGTATACCTATAGGCCTACATAATAGCCTATGTATACTCCAGGAACCAGCACAAACGGTCTTTCATCCCGTTTTCTGTAAGTTTCTTGGAAAAGAGCATGCTGGGTACTGTGCTTGTAGAGTACATGTACTCTTAGTACATGTACACACATATGAATCAGAGAAATTCACTTCTGAAAGTTGCAGGAATAAAAATACTGCATGTACTTTGAGAGAAGATACATGTATACTCTCTTGAAGGGCCCAGCTAATAAAATACAACAAATTACTAACTGTAACTGGAATCTACAGTCTACACTTATACCTAACCCGAATCCCAACGCTAAAACCAGAAAATGTTGTGTGCAGGAAACTTTTGTGAATTTTGCGAGTGGTCCAGATTAATGAAAAGTTAATCACCACACTGAAATTTTGGAAATTTTGCAATATGCATAGTTTCTTGCAGCAAAAACAGCGATCATTTACAACTCGCAAGTGTTTTATGTCACAAAAGTTTCCGGTACTAAAACCCTATCGATACCTAAACTCTAGCCAACCCTGCATCTTAGATGGAAAAACATGGCAGCAAATGTCTGATTACCACCTGTAATTGATAAGATGTGGTATAAAATAGACTGGAAGTAGGCTGTTTATAAAATTATGCAGAGAAGATAATAAAGGATTGCACAAAGTGAGATATAATGGTCCCATAAAGAACTTTTCTTCATGACTGCTGGAACATATGTAAAACGACCCTTCATTCGATATTTATGTAGATCAAATGATCTCTGAACTTTTGTGAGTGTTGATATCCTTCTTCCGTTTCCTGAGCAGGAGTAGGAATTTGCACATTTCACCTTGCAGGCAATTCTATGGAACTGTCACTTGTTGAGCTTGAGGAAGTCATGTTTTTTTGTGTAAAAAATTGTGCACGCATGTGTACTGAGAGGAACTTACACCTTTTAACATTGCTTGATTGCTTGATTGATTTATTTCAGGATTTGAATTTCTCCAAACATACAAAATTAACATAATATGATATGTAGACCTTTTTGATGGAGCCCCCCCCCCCCATATCATAAATCAGTAAAGTAAAGCTAAGTTGACTTACCATCATGTAGGATACAGTGAATAACATTCAGACATTGTTTGAAAGAAGAATTGAAATGTTTTTTATGCCTCCACCCACCAAAGGCATTATGTTTTCGGGTTGTCCATCCGTCCTGCTTTCTTGTTCTTGCGATAACTCAAAAACCATTTGAGGTATGAACTTCAAACTTGGTGCTAGTATGTATCACCATAAGAAGACGATCTGATTAGATTTTGGAGTATGTAGGTCAAAGGTCATGGGTTAATTTCTGAAATTTCAGGTGTTAGCCTCGTTCTCGTGATAACGCAAGAACCATTTGTGGTATGAACTTCAAACTTGGTGCTAGTATCTATCACCATAGGAAGACGATCTGATTAGATTTTGGACTACCTTACATCCCAATGTAAAATTGCAGCCAATGAATATACCTCTTTCAAGGCTCGTTCACATATGCCCTGGTAAACCGCAACAAAGGTCCTATCATGTGTGCTCACTTGAGTGTTATAAGATGCAGAAATGTGAAGCCAAGTATACTTATGACTAAAACCCACGTTTTTTTAAAGGCAGTTTGCCGCTTCATATGTGAATGAGCCTTGAATGCACATCCCACTTAATATTTAAGAAAGGAGTTCCTTATGAGTTGGCATCATCGACAGCACTGCGCTTTCAATAAAAGTCTGTTTAATTCACAAATTTCCTCTTCTCTGACAGGTATTTTTCTTCTTCTGTCTTTCTAATCACATTCAGCTTTGAATGACAATATTTGATGATTAGAATGAAAAAATAATCTGCTGGGTACTTCCTCAGATAGAACTTATACACTTAAAGAAAATGGTTTAATACTGGTAAGGGGGAAAATTTGATGCTTTCTTTCACGATTTGGTTTCTTATGAAAATTAAAAATTAAAATTGGCATTTATTCCCTTGAAATGCGCACAAGATCTGTAAAAACTGTAGGGACATTTTTCACATCAATGTTTCCATCGAAATGAAACGACATAGGAATGTCTTCATAATGATTTGTTTCGACATACAGTCAACCTTGCCTAAGTCGATCATGACGGGACTGAGTGAAATGCGTTGACTTAGGCGATTTTTAACTTGTGCGGAAGTCGAAGAAAATCCGACTTACGCGTGTATACATAACACGGAGACGCCGCGGTGCGGACTGTGGCCGGCGGCCCAGCGGTTTGATCGATTGGGAGTTCTCATCACATAATGTACCATGATTTATATTGTGCCGACATCGAGAAAATAAGAACATACATGTACTGTACCTTTCATGTACCCAGTATATTTCTTCACACTACTGTTACAAGTTGGACAATAAAGAATAAAACCAGACACGTCCAGTTATTGCACATGGCCGTGAAGGCAATAAAACTGCATGCAGTGCATCCAGGTACGGCGTCCATCTGGCCGGCTGGCCGTGCAAACATGACATAACACACAACATTATGTTCTTCACATGAAAGCGCGAGAGAGGACGTGAAGATCGCGCCAACAAGTCTGGGAATTTTTGTAAACAAAATCGGCGTGTGGCAGTTTCGACAATGATTGATTTCACATCGCCGTCTAGTTCGACTTGCGCGGTGTAAATTTAATGTTTTTTCATGGTATTGTTCTGAGAATTTGATCGATATAGGCGAGTATTCGACCTACAAAAATCGACTCGTGCAAAGGATTAACACACGTAAGTCTATGAGGATAAATTGGGACTTTTTATTTTCATCGATTTGAGCGACTATTCGACACATGCGATGTCGACTTAAGCGAGGTTGACTGTATTTTCATCACCAGAACTCGACTTCCTCATTTAAGATAAAGTTGAGTTCTGGTCGTGCGATTACATTGTGAAAGAAACTATCTCAAAACAATTGGGAGAGGTTGACCATGTCTACATAAGAATCGGTGTATACTGTGAGGTTTTGGATTCATCAGTATGATAAAAAATGCACATGCACTGCACGCAGAAAGGAGTACATGGGACTGCACACACAAGTGGCATGAATATTCGGCCCAAACACTTAGCTATTTCTCATCATATTTCGAATATGAGGGCATTTGAAGAGGAATCCTTTTCAGGGGACATTTCTACTATGATTTTCTTTCAAACTAACATAAAGAGAATGAGAAAGCTCACTAATAATTCTTCACCTTTCCCAGAACTCAACCTTCTCTTCAACTCTATTACGGTTTGTTGATTAATGTGAGAGTGGATAGGCAATGTGTATCTGGTTAGCAAATTACTACTTACTGTAATTGTGTAGTTCATTTGGTCTTTTCAAGGTTGCGTTTCAGGGTCTGCTGGAAACAATGATTACTCAATTACCAGGCATCAGATGGAGGTAATGAGCTAGAATGGCTGTGTTGTTAGCGTTGCCATGACACATATCATTGATGATGTCCCTTACATGCTTTGTACACTGTACTGTAACAAATTCCAAGGATCTTAATGGGGATGTGTTGCGTTTATGAATATAGTTTCTTAATAAAATGATGATTGATTTTAGTGAAATGCACAGGTGGGACAGTTGTTGATTTTTAGCACCTTGGAAAAAGTTATTTATGGGACAATTAAAACATTAGAATTATTATTAACCGATTAAAAGTGGTATCGTTAAAGATAAGGCCTTATTATCTATACATGTAGACCCACATGAAATAGATTTAACACTTGTCGATCTTCCGACACATTTGGAAATAATTTATGGGATGATTGAAACAATGAAAAAGAAAACTGATCAAAGGTGTACCATGAAAGAGATTAGGTTTTATTTTACAGCATTTGACATGTCTAGTCAATAATCATTGAAATATTTCTATGAATAACGGTTGTGGATTTCTTTTTTTGCATGCAACTTGGAAAGAGTTTATGTTATGATTAAAAAGATCAAACACAATTAAAGTAAAAGAAACAAATTCTTCAAACACTTTTTATAAAATAAAAAATATAGTAATTTCTGCTATTAATTGTTGATGTGTATCACAGAAGTGATAAAGTACATTGTGGATCCTAATAAAAAGTAAAAGGTTCTATTTGTTCACACAGTATGGTTTCTGCCATAGAGAAGATACCAGTTAAATGTTTGCTCCAAATGTACATGTTTTGGCGCTTCTGTACCACCTTAGACTTCTGGGACTTTTTTCTTCATTTATTTCATATTCACATTTTCTTACCATAATTAATAAGCAATTTAAAAAAAATATTATTAATAAAAAAACCCACAATAATAGTAATGACCTGTATGTGGGTGGTCATTTTGGCTATAAAAATTACTTTTTTGTTCACCGAGCTCTTTTTTGATTTGCAAATGTGAAAGCAATATCTCCTTGCAGCAAGTTTATGTATTTTATTGATTTTTATCAGAGCCCATTTGGAGCTTTCCAGAACTAAATTGCTCACCTCTCCTGTCTAAATTTTTTTTCCCGCTGGTTATTTGACTTTATCTCTACCCCAGATGTATTATCTGTTTCACTTTCCAAAATGTTGTTATGACAAACTTACATGTAGAAAGAGGTATGGTGAACATCTCTACATAGAGTATAATGTCACAGGGTGTCTAAGGATTTGATAAGACATCTTGAACAGTAATAAATTTATGAGATGAGAATTGCCTGGAGCTCTTCTGAAAGTAATTGTGTATATACATGTTTGGATTACAAGTATAAGTAATGCTTAAAATTTCAGCATGATGATCAGAAATCTACATGTAGATCTCTATGGTATTTTTGTGTAAAAATACATTTTGGCTTTGAAGGTACTTGGCTTGATTTTGCTCTAAAAGGGCAACTTGGCTCATGGTTAGATTATTCCATCGTTGATATCAAGATGATATTTATCTATTGTGTTGGTCTTGGATCAGATTTAAGGGCACAAGATTAGATTTTGCAATATGCTAGTAAGAGATTCCTATATGTTGCTACACACCCATGATAACATACGCACACCCATCCCTACACATGCACACGGGCACCCACCCCCATCATGCACACACACACAGCACACTCTCACACACACACTGATGAAGTACGCAGAGGACGTCTTACACATGCCGCCTCTATCATACACATGTGCACTCACACACAAAATAATCGTGCACATGAAAATCGACTGCCGCCGCCGCTGCTGCCGCCGGACCGCATGCATAATAAGCTAGCATGTTGGTTTAGGCTATAGACAGAGCATAAGACAGGCCAGCAAGCGAGCAATTCGCGGAATGCGTTCATCTAATAACTAGCCATCCTACTTGATCTATCCACCTCCTGTGTAGTCTACTGTCACATGTCAAGATGGCCACTTTACATGTGTTCACCTGCTTTGCATTTGCTCTAATCAATACTTATTTACACTTTCAGTCCAATATGCTGTTTCAATCCAGACAAGTACGTGTCCAAGAAGGTCTTGAAGTTATTCACTTTACATGTTGCAATTAAATCATGTTCTTTGGTTCCCTAACCCCTTCTTAGGAATAATCTTTATTTTCTCTGAAAGTTCACTTCAAACAGAGATTTCTAGCACTCATACATTTGTATTAGATACAATAGTCCACCAATCACCCACTTATTGTATGTTTGATCTGTATTTAAAAATATGATTTGATAATTTTCTTATCTCATTCTTCATGATTTCATTTGCAACGTTTGAATGGGCTGGGTGTACATGATTTTTATGAGAGAATATACACTTTAAACCTGATCAGATTATGCCACAAAGAATACTTGTAATTCATGTTATAGATTGTAGGTCAAGTGAACAAGGAAGAATACATTGATAAGCAGTATAAATCCAGAAATCACTCTGGACATACAAGTACCATGATATTTTATGCATTATGATTGAATATGCAGGTCTGTTGTTTAATGCTTCTAGAGTAGGTTGCATAATCACTTCTCAGATTCATGGAGGTGTAGTCTTAGAGGAGGATTATATATTTTGTAATCATTTCCTTCCTGCAATATAAATGACAAGTTGTTTATAGGAGCAGTATTTTAAAAAAGTAGAAAACAACATTTTTGTTTCCATTCAGGGTGAGGTCAAGCAAATATGTTTCATCCCAAACTTATCTAGAATTTGATATGTTTTTTTTTATAATGCAAATTTCCTTCTATTTAAATTTTGTGAGGTTGTTTTGCTTACAAGTAAGAGTAGTGTGTCTGGAAACATGGGTGTTTAGAATTATTTATGGAATTACATGTATGTTGTTGAGAAGTTGAATGAGATGATTAGAGAGACCTGATATTGATCAAAACATGTTTTGTAATTGCTTTGGAATATATCCTTCTTAAGAAGGAAACTGTGTTTAAGAGAGATTATATTTCTTTTAGAAATGCAACTGAAATTGCAGACGGAAGAACAGGAATGCCTCTTAAATCTTAGAGTATATCTTTCAAGTAAATCTTGGGTTATGAACAAATCCTAAGGATATAGACAGAGAAAGATTGAAAGGGATGAAGCAATTCTAGAGAAGTTAGATATGACGCGAGAAAATTATGTTATGAAAAATAAAGAAAAGAAAGAAAAAGAAGAAGGATATTAGCAATGATATAAGAAGATGGAAAGAGAAGTGCGTAACATCAGTATGTGTATATATACCTCTGATTACCAGAGAAAATGTGAAAATTGGTATTACATCTTATGTAATATACAGTAAATATGAATGCAGGGCATACTTGTAAAGCAGTATATTGTTGAAATAAAAGTTTAATAAATAAATGAATACATTCTAAAGATATTGAAAATAAGAAAGAGAAAAGGAATTTAACCAAGAGAAAATGAGAGAGGGAGACAAAGAGAGATAGAGAGAGAGAGAGAGAGCCAGGAAGAAGTGGGGAGGGAGAGAAGATAGCAGGATAAAAGCAGACACGAGGGAGAAGATTGATAGACTGTGGAGAGCATTAATGTGGTGTCTGGGAAGAGATACAGCAGCGTTGAGATGCGGAATGGAGGAGAACTGATGGTGGTGGTAACGGGCTGAGAGGAGGAAAAGAAGCTGTCCCTGGGCTTGTCACATGGAGTGAATCTAAATACCAAGGGTGACATCAGGGTCAATGAATCCATAAAAGAATTCACCTTCATGACTACATTATGTGCTTCATTGTGTGGTAGAAGAAATAAAGTATTAAATAGTCATTAACTGGTCATAGAAAGTTGGCTTAGATGGGGCAGAAAGATCAGAGAAAATAGTGTGTAATGTATATCTTGTCCCCATATCACTCAATGTATGCATTTTCTTAATTTTTAATGCTGATGATGTAAAAATATGGGGAGATTTTCAATATTTTTTCGTTCAAACCAAATGGAGATAGTACATGACACATATTTTACACATTACTCTTTGGAGATTTATCATCATTGATCTCGACTTTCACACATTCTTCTTCTTTGTCTAAATTTT